>JACEOJ010000195.1:1353535-1512524 GCA_013761285.1 Campoletis sonorensis
TATTATTATTATTATTATTATTATTATTATTATTATTATTATTATTATTATTTCAAGTTGTAATGATCAATAAATGATGATAATAGTCATGGTATCAATACAATATTTGCAATAATGGTACTAATTGATATATACCCATGTATATATTTATAGATCATGTTCGTTCGCGTGTATATACATGTATACATAGTTCGTTTTGTCCTTTCGGTATACACACAATCGTATCATATATACAAGTGTTATTAATAATGATATTAATCATAATAATAAATAATCATTGTTTGATTTGCCATTGAAAGTTCTTATAATACGTTACAGAACACGTATATATAAATACACAACATACAGTTATAAGTTTGTATGTATACGTGTGCATATATTTATATTTTTATATGTTTTATTTTGTTTATTAATTATTATTTAATCGTCGTTCTGCAAACGACAATAATCCGATTTACAATAATTTGCGATAATCAATATCATATACATTTTTGTTTTAATCTCTTACTCGTTTTGCTCCTCTAAACATTCTGTTCTCCGATTCTCTTCTCTTTGCATATATATATTATTTTGTTTTTTGTTTTTAATTTGTTTTTCCCATGATTTTCTCTTTACGCCCGTTAGATTCTTTTTGTTTAGTCGATCCTAATACACCCCTTGAAAGCGTTTTAGTGATATCACAGTGATTTCATTGCTCCAATATTATCGATAGAATTTGTAACGGGATAATCGAACGTCAACGCGATCTTTGCCAAGCCATTTCGCGCTTCGATTGAACATTGCTTTTGCTGCACTTTCAACTTCAATATTCAACGCTTTTGAAGCGATTTTTTATTTGTTTTTCAAATCAAAGATTCATACCATGTTCTCTTAGAAGTTGGTGTTCGCGGTTTATGAATGTACTGAGAATAGCGAATGTTGTCGGATTGTTAAATTAATTGGTAGACTCTTGGGTTTTGTTTCTTTCACACAATAAGGACCAAATCAATTAAGGTCGTATACGATATTTGTAGAACAAAAGGTTGATGAATACCCGTTGATTTAAATGACTTTGCTGATCGAAACAATCGACCGATGCCTAAGTTTTTTCTTCGTCATCTTCTTCTGGATTTCATGTTATAAGAAGCGTGCAATTTTTCTTTCAATCGTTATAAGTCGATTTTCCATTAGCTCTTTTGTGCAATTGAAGTGCAGCAAATAAGGGAGGGGGGTTTGGTGGATGCACGTGTAACCACGAAAGTAAAAGAAACAATAAGCGGATTGACGTCGAATCCCTTGAAGCACCTCTCCGGGCTCACCTGATTTATTCAGTGAAAAATCACCCCAGCTTTTTCCTCTTTATTCGCTATTCCATTCTCTTTCCGGGATTCCGTTCGGGCCAAACATCCATTTGGTTTTCTTTTACCTAACGTACAAGAAAAGTCGACCTTGCGCGAAATGGTTGGAAATTATTCTGCGCTACCGCACGATTAACGCTCGACGAATTCAAAATAAGCATCAATTAAAAGTTTCACCAAGAAGCATTGATTTATTTGACTTCAATCAAATTTCATTTATTCCAATCAAACGTAAAGTTCGATCAAGGCAAATGCCCTGATTGACGTTTTGAGCTTAAAAAACAAAACAAAAATATCAACAAATTCAACAAATTCGATAGTCGGTTTACTTCAATTTAATATAAAGAAAAATTCATTTGATGAAAATAAGTGAAACGTGTTTCTTGGTTTGATCACTGTTCGTCGGATCACTGAGATAAGTTTCTTCAGAATTGATCATAAATTAGTACGACAGTGAAGATGAAAAAAATAAAATAAAATAAAAAAACATAATGATTTTTTTAACCACGCTCTTGTATTCGTGCGTGTGTATGTGTGTACATGTGAGATTTTATTGATCGTTCTTATTGATTTTATTCACAACATTACATTTGTATCAAATTTATTATTTGTGTATTTTTTAAACGCCGACTCAAAATGAGCCACGCTCTCCATCAACAGTATTATCTTTTCATCTATTTTATTTACCAATCGAAATAATCGATTTTAATGATAAATCATTAATTAGTCTCCACATTCCCGGTAAGTACTGGAAGATTCATAAAACGTTCTAATTGGATGATCCTACTGACGATTATAATAGCCTTGATGATTTCAATAATATCATTTATTATTTTCGCTAATGTTTTTATCTATACCATCGCTCGTAGCCTCGGGTAACAAGATATTTATGACACACAGAGATTTTATTTCGCGAGAAAAATTTGGAGAAAAAAAAACACTCCGACTCGTGTCTCTAAGACACTGTTCGAGTTATCTTTTCTTACAGGTATTTATTCATTTATTTATTTATTTAAAAATTATGGTACCGTTATAACCATAATAGTTTTAATTGATATTTATATTTTGAACTACAAATTTATTCATAGTGGACTTTACAGGAGGGGTTTCTTACTATTATTATCATTATATTTTCATTTTTGCTCGATGTGATAATCTGATAATGACCGATTTCATTTGACAAATTATACGATATATTTATATAATGTCACGTGCGTGTATCGCAGTATAAACATTTCGCGCCTCATTATGACTGGAATAATAATAATAATAATAATATTCCTAAAGTTTTCGATCCTTAGTGTTCATGACGTTTATACGTTATGACTAAAGAGTTACTGTGAAAATAGTTTCAAACTGGTGTTATACCTTCTCCCATCGTTCATAAATTCTCTATAATTGAAAAGAGAAAAAAAAAAGTACCTTTCCGGTCCCGTCCAATAATGTAAATTCGAAAAAATATTACGAAATATATATGAATTATTAATTACAAGCATACATTTGATGTATATTTACAAATGGCTTTGAAGATCACTTTATGCAATTAAATTCAATCCTTTTATTTTAATTTATTCTCTCTGTGCGTTAATTCCTCATTCTTATTTTCGTTACGATAGAAAATATTCATTTCCCTGCAAAAAAGGCTGATTAAGGAATAGGATGAAGATTCTTTAATCTTCAATTGCTTTTTTCTTTATCCAACTTTATTCAGCGCCATAATCCTTCCCAAATTTTATCTCGATCTTCCCTTTTCGCGGTTATCCCTTTTTTATCCTCTTTCTCGACTCGCGATTTCACTCTCATTACGTCCACCCTCCAATTTCCGGGATACAACCACGGAACTTCGGAGCTTTCGAAAATTCGAATTGATCGCTATTCATGTATATATATATATATATCTCCCTCTTCCTCACCCTCCTCTTTTTGCTAGTTTCCCAACGTAAATTATCTCTGAACAGAGAAAGCGAGAGAGAGAGAGAGAGAGAGAGAGAGAGAGCTGACGTTTTCTTATCAGTGAATTCCATATTGGCCACGCGCGTTTCCTCATTTCCGTTATTTCGCACATGAAAATACATCACGTGAATCACTCTGTCACGATCAAATACACGCACGCATACACAAGAGACGAGAGTATTAGTCAAAATGTCTATCGATTTATCGTCGTTGCTTTCCACCAGATTGCAATATAAACGCAACGTATCATCAGATATTTCACCCTAAGTGAAACAGTTTTTCTCTAATGGCACATTTTGACGCTCGTATACAATCGCAAGCTCATTCATTATTTTCCATCATTTCGAATCAAAGGATTATTCTTGTGTCAGCTATTTTCAATAAGCACGTTCAATTTGTTATAGTTTTATTTTCCATATTTACAATTTCAAAAAGTAAGTAATAAAACGAAATTTAAAAGAAGCGGGAATTTTGAAAAATGGAAAGGAGTTGGATTTTTTGTATTTTTTATAAACTGACAGCGATACGTGGCTCCGGCAATCACCAAAGTTAAGCAATGTCGGATCAGGTCAATACCTGGTTGGGTGACCGTCCAACCACCCACCGGCCCCATATTAATTGCTAAACGGGAAGCAATTTTCCAGAGATTTTAATGGTGCTAACCAACTGAAATTCACGAAAAAAAACAGGAGCAGAAACAATAATAAGATTTTTTTTAAATTAGCCTCCAAATAAGGATGATTCATGATGGCGCTTACTCTCTTTTAGTCCCAAATTCAAAATTGACTTCATTTCGTTGTCGTTTTTATAAATTGTTTTTTAATACATTTTAGAAGCTATAGAAGCTCTCGTTTGTCATGTATCCGTGCATGTCATTTTTCGTCAAATTCGTTTGTTTTTTTTTTAAACTTCAAATTCGTAGTGTATTTTTGTGCTTTTGTGTGTGTTTTTATGTGTAAAAGTGCGAGTGTGTTTCCTAAGAAATTATCTGAAGCTGTATTTCGAATTCATCATTCTTGGTTTGTTTTAAGTCTGACACGACACATGTCTGCTAAAATTTTCTACACGTCAAACTAATCCAAATAATTCGAGATTCAGACTGTCACTGCTAATACGCTAATTCAAAGTTCATATATTTATACAGTTGAAATTTTCATTATTTCCTTTGGAATATTTTTGTAGTCTATCATTTATACATATATATAAATATTATATGTATATATATATATAATATTGTTGCAATAACTGGATTTGCCAATGTGACGTTATCGATCGATTGAGCCAACCGATTCTATACACAACCCGAAGCGTTTTTAAAATCTCTTCATTTTTTGTCTTCTCTTATCATTAGGAAACATGTTTTTTTTTGCTCATTTGCTTTAATTTTCGGCATTGTTCAAAAAGTATTTGTTTTTTCATTTTTATTTTTATTTGTCAGTGATTATCGACAATCATCGTTTCTCATTTATTTTTACTCGTACTTTTTTGACGATCGCAACGAGATTTAGTTTTTAGTTCTATAGAATATGTTCGATTTGAAATTTGCACACTGTCTGATGATGAGCTCCAACTCGGAAAGGATTCGCGACGAAAAAGTATGAAGTATAATTATATTTTAATTACATATTTATGTTACGTCATAATACATGCATAAACATATTGCATGCTTATGTGGATGTATATACAATCCATAATATACAATGCTTTTGTGTGTATGTGTGTGTGTGTCTTTAAAATCTATTTATTAATCTCCCTTCTAACCCTTCAAATATATTTTCAGATCAGAGAGCGGATTGTCGTTTCATGTTTGAGTTATGAGTACGATATTTAGATGAAAAATAATAATACGGCAGATTTGATGCTTACAATGTTTTATTATTGAATAACTATTAATCAATATGAAAGTTTTTTTCATTACTGGCGATAAATCATCACGCACCGAAACACGTTTTTCAATGCATTTTCTTGTTGTTTGAAGTTTTGTGAGATTATTGCTCGATTTAGTCGTCGTATTGTATATTGAAAAATTGTGACTTTTTTTTTAATTGTAAATTTCGGACAAATACTTTTCGGTGCGGGAGATTTTAAGGCCGAGGATTTTCCTTCTCTGCCTCTCTCTCTCTCTCTCTCTTTGTTTTTCTTCCCCCATTAAGAATCTTAGGATAAAATAAGGATGTTGTGTGCCCAACTCTTTTATTACGGACTCAGGAAGTGACCGTGTAAACCGGTATGTTTTTTTCTATTTTTTTTTCGCTCTCACCCGATTCTGTAGGTGTAGGTTCGGCGCGGCGCATGGGGGGAGTGTTGCACTTTTGGACATTCGGGTCGTTGACGAGGATGTCGACGAGTGCTTTTCTGAGAACGAGAAATATTTTTTTTTCCTCCAAAATTTAGAGTGTCTCATCGTCGTCGACGTCGTCGTTATTAACAACGACCAAGTCTGGGTCAAGTGAGAGAGTAAGAGAGTACACGGGCCATATATAAAAAAAAGGAAGAGAGAGACGCAGCCCTCTTGTAAAGTTTAAAAAGAAGGTGTTTCGGCGCTTTTGCAAAGAAAAATGCGCGTTTACATACAATGGCCTTCATCGTTTTATTTTCTCCACCATTTTTTCGTTTCGTTTTTATAGTATAGTGTAAACTATACATATGTATATATATAAATATATACACGTACATAGCGAAGTCTAGGGATCCTCGGAGCGCACCTGCGGAATCCACAGTCACGTCCGAAGTTACCTAATTAAAATCTGTCTAACATTTTGCGCGTTTTATCGTTTGTCTTTTTCAACACTCCTCCACCGTTTTTTTCTCGTTAAATACTAATTGGTAATTAAGCCCCGGAAGGGCGAAGTGTTTCCCGAATGGGTGGTAGATTTTCGATGACGTTGTGACGATAGTTTTTCGAACGGCTCTTCTGCCGATGTGGAAAGGACTGTGGATACGCGTATCGTGCAAAAAAAAATTTTCATTATTTTCCTGCGTCCACGTTCCCTGCATTTTGGTTCCTGACACCGTCTCTTTCATAGAGCTCCGGTCGAACGTCCGAAAGGTCACCTTCCAAACGATTTTTGTAACGTGTTCCATTCTTTTTTGTTTTTATATCAACACGGCTCGCAACTTTACCATCGTTTTCTGGTGTCGTGTTTAGGATCCTCGGTATCGTGATGCTTCAACGTCCTTGTTGGACTCTGTACTGATCCTGCCACAAATCACTTGTACAGTATTCGACGGAATGCTCGGCGAAAGTCCTTGTTGAATACCGTGTAGATGACCGGATTTAGGGCGGAATTCATGTAACCAAGCCAAAATGCGATGGCAAATGCCTGGACGGGTATCTCGAGAGTTGGGAATAACGGTTTGACGATGTACAAGAAGAAAAATGGTAACCAACAAGCTATAAAACTTCCCATTATCAGGCCGAGTATGAGAGTTGCACGTTTCTCCTTTTTACGCGCTAAACGTCTTTTCTCACGCTCGGGGTCCCGAGGCTTAACTGGTTTTATATCCTCCTGCGTCTCCTTGGCAGAGTGCTTGCCCGGGTCCGCGTGCTCCCTCTTGTGCTTCCCGACCGCTTTGCGGCCAAATATTGGCCTGCAAAGTCTCAGCTTAAGAGGCTTGACCACAGCGCACCTGGACACGACACCGCTGTCGGACGAGGATGGATCGAACTCCGAAACCATGTCGACGTCGATACCAACGCTTGGGGCTCTGCAACGGGCTGGCATACCTGATGAACCACCATCGCCGGAACCGTTCGGCGAAAGACTCGCCTTCAGACTCGTCTTCTGCATCGGTATCGGCATCGTCACCTAACGTTTTATCTCCTTGGTTATTACATCTTTTCAATATTTACAACCTTCACTCTCATTTTTCTTCCTCTATTCGACCGAGAAAAATGGTTCTGAGCAGCCGTGAACAAATGAACGATTTTATAATATTTTTTTTATTGAAAAAAAATATGAATTTGTTCAACATTCTTCAGATTAAGTTGTACAAACTGTGGGACCAATGTTTCCCCGTTTACTTTGTCGAAATTGTAATTTCTGAAGACCCTGAGTTCATTTTCTTCGATCGAATCGATCAAAAAACGATAAATCCATTTTTCCCGGTGAGCATCTTTAATTCTCTCGAGGCGTTTTATTTATTTTTATTCGTACAAATCCGTCGTGATCATTCTTAACGGAAAGGATTACCTCCCGGTATTACATGCACTATTAAGAAACAGCAAGTCTGGTTATCCTGGTATTGAATCCGAATCCGACTCGAAACTTAGTTCATTACGTCATAATCGTACTCTTAGACTATGTTTTACGATTATAAAAATGTTGCGTTCTTTATAACATTAATTGCAGATTTTATTAAACCTATCAGTGTAAGATTCTAGGAAATGAAAAGAAACTAAATTGGTTCTTCGCGAGCAGCGTGAAGAAGACAATCGTTTATGAAGATTGAACTCCCTTTTAAAAAAGCACGAATGCAGGAGGGATTCTCGCAAATTTGCGCACCGTATTGAGATGATTAGTGGCGCATGGCTATCGAAAGTCAATTTTGTAAGCTTTTCAATCTTTGTAAGAGACTAAGGTTTTCAATGAGCATGGTTTTTTTTCTTTAAATACGAAATTGATTGAATAAAAAAAGATATTGCTATTTATAACGCCTCGAGAGATGTATTGTAAGAAAAAAAAGTGGGTTCAAAGTTGATGGTTAAGATACGAACCTTCAGTGTATCCTTTTCTTCAAGAGCATAACTTCCGCCTCCAGGATCGGCCTCCGACGTCGATACGTCACTGGCAAAATCACAGGTGACAATTGGAATCTGAACCGGTTGATTTTCAATCGTCGCCACATTGTCCATCGTTCCAGGTGTTTTTCTCGAATCGGTGGCTGGAGTACTTTGCGTAAAGCTCGTCTGACGTATGTCCGGTGATTCGGGCGGAACTGCTGGTCTTGGTCTCGGTTGTTTACGAATTCCACGTCGCGCTCGAGCTTTCGCCGCAAAATATATTCTTATGTATACGAATACCATTATACACGATGGTATGTAAAAACTGCCAAGGGCCGAATACAGCACGTAACCGATGTCTTCCGATAACTGAAACATAATTAATGCGTAATGTTTATTTATTAATGATAATATTTCAATCGAAAAGTCTGCCTATCGTAAGCCTATTATTGAAAGCTTATCAATACCAACGCTTATCAGCTGAGAGCTTAATAATCGGGCTCCACGGGTTCCCGGTGCAACGCCATAATCGGAAATGCGTACCATAATAATGCTATCAACAGTGGATTCGTAGTGCTAATTCCTATTGAGTCATTTTCTACGAAACAATTCGATTATGTTGCGCTCATTCATTTGCGACTATTTTTATTTGTTATTTTTTCATTTTTCTGCATCCCCGTTCCTTTGTCCAACGATTCCCCCTCCGGGCGGCATCTACCGTCCACGTGGGATTACAGTAGAAGACTTGTGAAAAATTGGCAATTTTCATTGGTGTTTGGTCGGGATTCGAACCTGGAATAACTGCTCTTTTCGATTTGTTCATTTGTATAAATACTGAAAGGCATTCATTCCATAAGCCAAGTCAACCACTTTTAAACAAGCTTTCGAACCTTCGAAAATAAAATATTTACAATTGCAAAGAAAAAGGGAAAATTTGGTTACACAATTTGTTATTATGGAGAGGTTCCTCTTTATGGTTAAATGTTGTTTCTACTAAACGTTAAAAAAATTGAGGAAAATGACCAGAGTGCATGAAAATAACGTACGTAAAGTCTGGTAGCATTATAATCTGAAGATTAACCAACTTTATTCGAGGATAATATTTTTTAATAGTTTTGGTCGAGCAGGTATTTTTTAGTGACGGAAAAGCGATGATAATTTTCGCCTCTGGGATAAAATTACTCAGTTTTTCACGGGCCACACGTTGAGGCGTGTGAATATACGAGCTTGTGTTGTAGAGCTGGATGTGGGCTCGATGTAATCGGAGTAAGTACCCACTGAACGAGCGTTCGGGGGTTATATGGCATACCAGATCACTCAGATTTGTCCAAGAGAGATTGTAGACCCAGTGGGGTGTATATGACGAGAGGGACGGAGGGCTCACGTGGATTTTCACCGCGGAATATAACGACCAATTCCGCCGGAGGCGTGGATGAAAATTCATGAAACTATGAATAATAATGTTGAGTGAAAGCGAAAGAGAGCAAAAGAGAAAAATAGAGGGAGAGAGAGACTCTCGTTGGGTCTGCGAATCTGTGGCGGTTTTTAGATCAAAATCCACTGCCAAAGTGTGCAAATGTTATATACATATACACATATAACTTAATACGTGAAAATATCCTCTGGCCCGAATGTTTGTGTGCTCAGTAAATGGATAAAAGTGCCAGAAGGTTTGGGAATAGAAAAAATCAAGGGAGGAGAATAAAGAGGGGAGAACGAACTGATTGACGTCGTTGGGAACCTTTTTGGTAAAGGTGCACGAAACTGCCAAGTGAGAAAAGTATTTATTAATCGGTTGTAACGCTGCGAGAGCCATTCTGCGGTCACCCGATCGATAAGTGTTTTTTTTTCTTTCTCCTGCTACGCAATCCCGCCTCTCTGGCTGCCGTGAAGTTGCCAGTTTCCCTCTGGCTCGTATCTCAGCATGAAACTGTACGAAGGTCGAGAGCTGTGGAGTGTGTGCTGACCAAGATTTCCTACAATAAAGGTTGCACAATATAGAATTTAAAAGGAAATCAAGGTTGAAAACGACTTGGAAGTGTAGAACAAAATCGTACATAAATATTATTTAAGGGAGCTCTTAAGCACTTGTAAAAGAACGATGTGTCAAGAAAAATTTTCTTTGAATATTTGAAACGTAAGGAGAAACAGCACAAAGGGAAAAAAGTAATTTCGACCGCTGGCCATCAAGACCATAGTCCAATTTTCAACGGGCCTGAGAATACTTGATCCGCCAGGGACTACGTAGAAAATTGGAGGAACAATATATAGTGTGTTTATGACCCAATGAGCTTTGGGAGAGCTTTCGTGTCATAATTCCTCGTGGCTTTTTTTTCCCTCTAGGCAGAATCATCCCAATCAAAAGGGCATGACCCATCGGAATCCATCAGAATCTCACCAGGGTCCTGCTGAACCCATTCTACTTTTACACACCACTGGCCAGCGTTCTTTCTTTACTCCCTTTCCCACCGCCAAGACTAAATATAGACTTTGTTGAAGTGGTGAGAAATGAAATAAAAAAATGATGGCAATATCATTTTTTATCCTCATTGTGCGCAGCTATTTTTTTTTTTTTTTGTAAAACGCACTCATGTAAACTCTTGTATCGCCTCTACCACGAACAAGGATGTAATAATAACGTGCTCCTGACAACGATAATGATGAAACGAAGAAAAAAAATGCGCATATCATTCTTCCAGGACCATCAATCACGGGCAACATGAAGAATATGAGCACTAAAAAAGAAAGACGATGGAAATGACATTATGGGGCGTGGATGAGAACCGGAAGTCCTTCGGACAGATTCACTGTTCTTTTTATATTGTTATTCTTTCCGTTCAGTTTTTATATGTCAGTTCTTGATAGAAAAATCATCAATTTATCTTGAACAATCTAATATTTTCATCCGAATTTTCCAAACCCTGACAAGCCTTTGCTTTTATTGATTTTCTCATACCTTCATCTTTGTTTCATTTTTTACATACCATGTGACCATCTCGACAAAAAGCTCGCCAATTATTTGAACCCCATATGTTGCGGATCATTCGGTATCAATATTCTTGCTGACTCTTGTTCGGTTCTTCAGAAAAAATCTATTGGAACTGGAACCCACGGAGATCGTCTCAACGACCCGAAAACATCGTCAAAGCACATTATATTTTTACTGTTTCTTATTATTCCTTTGTAAGTTCAAACCTCACACTATATTTGCTCTCGTATATATTTTTTCTTTCCATTATCGTATTCCAATAGAGTGTTTTGTATTCAATTCGAGTACGAGCTATATTTGCATCAAGCATTTAATTAATTGTTAATTGATAGGTATTTGTGCATGGTTACACTTTTTTTTTATTGAATGGACATCGGTTTTGTCGCGTAAAAATAGGAATAATGAAAATTCTGTCCTGCAACACTGCTCTGAACTTTATTTAAAAAAAAAAAATGTCAAGCAAAACCATTTTTAATCGTCAATCAAATAGTTTACACAATTGTTAGTCTTTGATTCAAATTCAATGAAAATATCAAATGGCAGAAATAGTGGCACAAAGATGGAAGTTTGCCTAAAATTAGTGATGTATTAATGTTTAATAGACAATATAGAGAGGTTTCTTTTTATGTACGTCATGTCGGGTGTATTAAGTGGTCGAAGCAAGGGGTTTTGTGCGACGTCACGGATCCTATACGTGTGGATGATACAGCGAGGGATGTAGTTTCGTGGGAAGCTTCTCTCCAATTAAGTTCAACGGACCCGAAAAAGCTTGTGCTTACGGATTTGGCCATCCGGCGTTGCCATTGGTAGCCATGTTCCAGGCGAATTCCATCGTAGAGAACTCAGTTAAAGCTTAGGGGGTAGAGAATATATATATACATATATATATTTTCATCCCACATACACACATAGTTAAGTTGCGTCAAGAGAGTTAGAGACGGGGTTAAGGGAATTGGGTAGGAGTCACTATCTTCTATTCTATGAGTTAGTTGCAGAAGACGTTGGATAAAAAAACGGAAAAAGCGTAGCAAAAGAGTAGGAGAGAAAAGCCGTGACCCAATTATATTTCACATTCCATGTCGGCTTTGAGGGGATGAAACCGGAGAAAGGAGTTTTGCCGGTGGAAAACTACGAACAGATATCTCGTTACGTTTCGTTTTCCCTTCAGCGTGCGTGTGTCTCTCTCTCTCTCTCTTTTCTTCTATTTCTCAATACCTCGATTCGTAATACGAGAGACTCCGAGGCATCAGCTTGTTTTTTTCTTATCTTTTTCTCTGTCGTTACTCTATCAACGCAGCTTTTTAACTTCGCAACATTTCTCTTTTCAGACTTTCAATGGAATGCTCGATCTCTTTAACCCTCTCACACCCTTCACGAGTGAACGCCGTTGGAACGGAGAGAGAGAGAGAGGGTGAGAGGGAAAGGGCGGAAATAGAAAGAAAGAAGAATGAGAGATAAATTACCTTCTCGGACATTAGCCATTTTTTATGCCCCTCAGGCTTCACACTTTTAATCAATACTTTTTTTTCTTCCTCATCACCACGACATTTTTTACTGCCATCCACTTTCGTGATTGACGGGAAAATATCCTTATTTTCATTCTTACTCCTCTTCCATCTTATTTGACGTCCAACATATCACTATAACGTGGTGCATCCATGGAACAACCGCATTTGGTCATATGAACATTTTCGTGTCGTAGACGTTTCTCATCCTCGTATATAGTTCTTTACAACGCTATCTGACATGGCATACAACATCCCTGACCTATCCGTTTAGCTGTTCCACTCCTTTCCCATGACGATTTCTTTCCGACGTGGGTGAAAGGAAAATTACCAAGCTGCACGTTGGACGGAAAAATCCGAAACGTGAGAAAGCTCCGCTGGATAGGATATGTGTCATAAAAGAGAATGATACGCTGAGAGTGCACTGTTGCAATGATTGGCTCTTTCGAAAAAGGATGTTACTGTATAAGCTCAAAAAAGTCGATATCGAGGCAATATACGTGATAAATATTTAAAAAATTCCTACATTAATTGGCAGTGGCTATAAAAATGGCTCAAAATTTGAATAATTTGAAACCTTAATAAAAGGAAGCACTCGAATAAATGAGATTTGTGTGATTCGGAATTTGACGGTAAAATTCAACTAAATTTCGCGACGTGATATCGTGGTTCTGAAAATATGGTCCACGCTGAATATTCCAATGAAAGTAATTTCAAAATTTCGGAAATGTTCAATGAGAGAAAACGTCTTGGGAAAAGAGTAATTAAGGTGTAAATAGCGTAAAGTAAACTCATGGATAACATTGAGTGGCATTAAAAGAGAAACGAGGCAGGGGCTCCGATTCTAAGCGCGAGGGTACTCACAAAGTGAAATTTAATTTATGTTAATTTATAATGCGCAAGCACTTTGCGGTTTAGCTGATGAAACCGCGTAGTGAAAAGAGGGGAGTGAGGATGGATTCATCGTCCCTTTAAACCTGATGGTATGTCGCTATAGCTATACGTTGGAAAAGCAAAAGAGAAAAGCGGTGAAAGATCCAGGAGCGATTTCCACGGATGTACCAAACGAACCACATCGTGAATCGTCAGTACGTGACGCCGCATGGCCACCGAGTTAAAGCTTTTCCTGGGGCATCTCTTGGATCTCGCCACTATACCTTATCCGTCATTGCCCTTGCTATTTGTATGTCGCCATCTCTCTTTCTCTCTCTCTCTCTTTCTCTCTTTCTCTCTTTCTCTCTCCCAATCTCTTTCTCTTTCTAGCTATTTATTGTTGCAACCTGTTTTAACGTTCCGTTGACGGGGCAGATTTTTGGGGTATTAGCCACGAGAATTTGGCTGGACCACGAGAACGTGTGAGCTCATTATCGTTAACCTACTCTGTTCAGCACGCTGTCATTTTCGAACCTCAAAATATTTTCAAATGATTGATCATCATTGGAAAAGCAGCTGGTAATTGTGTTTTGCACAAAATCGAGAAAAAACGTTCAATGTGCGGTGTCAAAGAAATGATTCTCAATGAAAAAAATAAAATAAAATAAACCGAGACCCTCGTAAAGGCCCAGTAAAGTTAAAATTTACAAAACAGTATTTTTCCACTACATAAACTTAATTTTCTCACCAATACGTCATTTCATGGTTAGCTGTCAAATTTATTTTGGTGTGAATCAGAGCACAGCTACGTCATTTCTTTTTTTGGTTACTTTCAACACCACAGAATTTGCCATTTTTCAAGCTCTACTTTTTGCGACGGTCTCTCGGGCCAGAGAACAGACGTTTTCCGGATATCGTCACTCGCTATATACAGCTCTGTATTTATGGGAAGTCGTTGCCGTCATTTCTTTGCTTCTAGCTGCCTTGCAACGATCGTACTGAGTTTCTTTAACATCCAGTAAACGATAGTTATATATATATATATATAACCGACATACATGGGTATATTTATATATGTATACATTTATCGATCTCCCTAGAGGGCATCTCGTTCCTTTTACTCGCATTTCTATGTACTCCGCACCAGCTCCTTAGCTTCTCTCCTTTGTTCCAGCGACATCATCCGGATCGTCTTGAGTTTTTCCGATAGCTCAAGACTATTTTGCTATTTCTTTCTCTCTTTATACCGTTCTCTGTTTTTTTGTGTTTTCAGACCAGAATCATCCGATGTATACGTTCCTCTTTGTGACCGAGTTCTGTCTTCTTGACTTTTTTGAATGATTTTCAATAACGGTTTTTCTTTTGTCTGAAGAACCATTAATTTCATTTGTCTGAAGAACTATTAATTTTAATAACAAAAAAGGTTTACTTTATATTCTACATTCAATCCGCTGTGCCCATGGCTAGAATAATTGTTGATAATACAACCGTGATGTCACAAACAATTTTAATTAATTTACCCACATTTAGTACTTCGAAATGACGAAACTTTGAAAGTTTATTGGTTATTGGTTCTTTTAAATTATTATTTATCTACATGTTCATTCCTCCATGTGCTCTATTCCCGTGAAAGCTGAATCAAAGGCACAGTTCAGATGTTTTCGGCTGCTAGACTAGAAAAAGTGTGATTTGTATCCTAAAAAATTGGATAAATCTGAGACTTTGAGGAAAACTGACAAATTAGAAAACGAGGGAGAGAGAGCGATACTCAATTTTTCTCATGGACAAAATACCAATTGTAACGATATAATTGAGGCGTTTCGGTACAACTTATCTCGAAGGGGAATCACGAGAGAATTTCCTATTGTTCTGGAGCAGGGAAAGAAAATTATTATTGTGAAAAATGTTATTTCGGGCAGTAGTTAGTTTGAAAACAAAGTTTTCAACATTTTTTCACAATATTCTATCCGTGAAACCTGTCGTTGATCAATAACCGAATAGGCTTTTCATGTTAAGACGAATAGATATTTCAATTCTTTTTATTCCATAGAAACAGTGTTTACGATTGATAAAAAAGTGAAAATCACAATCCGTACAGGTAAAAAAAATACACCTCATAAATTCCAACAAAGAGGTAAAATTTTGTCACGTGTACGAGAGCTCCTCAAAGTTTAACAATTATATAAGAAGAACGCACTTGAGTGAATTCCTAAGAGTAACAAATGATATGGAAGGTTGAATTAATTACGAAATCGCAACCCTTAGTTGGTACGCAAGAATGGATAGAGTTTGTAGGGGAAAGTGAAAAGGGTGAGTCTTGGAAGAACAGAGGGAGATTGATTTGGGTTTTAGTAAAAAGTTTCAAAGCTGCGACAGGCATTATCTCAAAAGCTGCGTTGTAAAGTAGAAGCTGAAAGAGAATGAGGAAACGTTGCTTATATTTTACTTGTTATCTTGCGGGCGATGTCAATTACGTGGCTATATGCATGCGTGATATATAGTTATATAAACCACGAAATCTATTTCTTGTCCCTGTTACACATTTCTTGTCTCCGTTACCCATTTCTATTCGCAATGTTTGTTTTCGTCGATTCGCTTAAATCTGCAGTGACAGAGCCAGAGCGCTGTACCATCAGAATTTATGATAGTCATTCAATTACCTCCGTTTCTCCTATTTTTCTTCTGAGAATGGTTCCTCACATATTGCTAGTCGGACAAAAAATGCTTGTTAACTAAGTAAGAACATCCAACCACTTCAAGTCCTTCTTATTGGATAAATAAATTTGGACCTGGTTTCTTGTTTGTTATTTGTCTATGACAATCCCGACGACTGCGGTGATCAAGCGATCTTCACCCTCTGTATTCATGGCAATGGATCCTTTTTTTCTATCAGCGAATAAAACAAACGATAAAACACACGAAATTTGGTTCAACTTCTACGATTTTTATCATTTCTCAGGATTATTAAGGAAACGAGAATGATTGTTTTGACTTAAAATATAATAGATATAGAAAATGACATAAAAGAAGAGTATTGCAAAAAAATCATCAAGAAAACAATGATCAGATGGACAAAAAATAATCGAATAGTGGGAAAATGACGATCTCTCCGTGCATCAACCACTATTTATAATTGAAAGTTATATTGAACATTAAATATTTAAACAGAATTTCTCCTGATTATAAAGCTAATTACAGGACAGTTTCTAGCAAATCCGTAGAGAAAAGCAGAGCTAAATATTGACACAAGACATTTCTGATTAACTTAGCGGAAGTAAACAAGTGAAGAGAACGGGCCCGGCTCACCGCGGGGCGATAGAATAAACGGTAAGAGATGGGATGAGCTACGCAGCCGGGACTTCTTGGAACGTCGCAGTAAACACGAAATTATCGCGTTGCCGCGGGAGGAGGTCTCGTGATTAGGGCAGTGATAACTGAACGCTCAGTGAAAGCGGACGCTCGACGTGCGACCCGCGATTCGTTCATTTTCCTACACAAGAAAACAAATCACGTGTCAAAATTGGTGGTCTGCTAAGTTCTGGGCACATGGTTGACTCGTTGTTTTGATATAGTTCGATAAAATAATTCTAGAACCATTGCGAATATCATTGATGTCAGGTTCATCTTTAAATTAAAGTTAAATGATTTTCAAAACCAAAAAATGTTTTCACCAGTAAATTGAGTATTTTTCGTTTACATGGAAAACACAGGTCGGGTCCGTGAAAAAAATGGTGGCACAAATACGCGTGCTAAATAAATAGTAAAACCCTTTGAAAATTTAAAACTTTATGGTGAATGGTTATAAATAATTGATTTTTCAATTTCATCATTAGTTTAAATATTCATACAAACTACTGGGACACGTTTCATACAAAATCGATTTGCTCTCAACCTTCATGCATAATATACATGTATGTGTCGAACAAGTTATTTTTCAACGCACCATTTTCCTGGGGTGTTTCTCCGGAACAATCCTCTACCGGTACCTTCTTCATCCCCAAGCTACCCCTGCAATTCACTATCCCTTTTA
This sequence comes from Campoletis sonorensis, assembly GCA_013761285.1. Taxonomy (NCBI): domain Eukaryota; kingdom Metazoa; phylum Arthropoda; class Insecta; order Hymenoptera; family Ichneumonidae; genus Campoletis; species Campoletis sonorensis. The sequence goes on from JACEOJ010000195.1 coordinate 1,370,946, forward strand.
TCCCATCGGAGCCTCACACCCCGAAGCATACGGTGAAGCGGATCATTTTTCATTCTCGTTAAGACGGTTATGATGCGCATTTGCTGCCAGGAGCGTCGACAACTACCAGCCCTACGCTTCTCAATGTACAAGGAGTGGTCGGTTCTCTATTTCTTATTTACTAGGGCGTGCCATACGATTATATATTGTAGACGAGAAAAAATTGTTCCCTGAGATATCGTAATATGTACAAAAATTCAAAACTGCAAAGGGAAAGAGCCAGCAGTTTTTTTTTTTTCAAATCGACGTCGAATAATTCTCCAAGTTTTTGCCAAGTCACCGGAATAGACTATGCCATAAGAAGTTTCTTGCAGAATGGACAGCAGTCAAAATCTCGAAACCTTTATAGTGTGCGAAAACGATTTTTTTAAATACGATATTATAGAATTGACGGTCAGTGTGAAATTGAAAAAAATAATTTAGATTCTCATAAATTTGTTGTTGAATTTAATCCCGAAATTTAAATCATTCAGGTCACTCCAGTCGTTTTTTGAAAAGAGTATTCAACCTGCTTCATCGCAAATTATCTTTGAAAAACAAAAATTATGAGACTCGGACAGTGTCATAAGATAATTTGTTGACTTTTCCACGTTTTCGAATAACAAGTGACTCGAGGCTGTCTAGTTAACGTAATTCAAAAACATAGCCCACGGCAGTGCTACAAACACAGCAGCAATGCACATGCATAAGAATCTCGAGGAGAGGTCGAGCACCAGGACGTGCGAGGATGTTGTATTTGCAATTGTGAGTCATATGATGACAGTTTCGTGGGTAAATAAAAGAGCTCTTTGTCAAGTGCAGGGCAAGAGAAAACATGTACCAAAAACGTGGAAATGAAAGTATATTCCAGAAGAATCGAGACGAGATGAAAAAGTCTCTGTTCGACCACGTCAAAAATAACCGATAATTCTTTGGTAGAATATTTTACCATAACGTGATACGGAAGAGGCTCTAAACTTCTGAATGGATAAAAAATGAAGAAGCAACAGTGAGTAAGAGCATGGGTTTTATGGGTTGGCAGACAAGATCCAAAATACCATATTCCAGTGTATTTTAAGAGAAAACGTTGCTCGTCCTGGCATCGAATTCCCGGTATATGCATAAAAAAATAGACTTATCCATCAGGATGTGTGGTGCACCATGAAGAAAGGAAGAGAAAGGAAGATAAACAGAGAATGGGAGTGAAATAGAATCTTTATAGTCCACGTGGACGTGAATTTACTAGCACTCAAACGACCGCATACTCACACATGCACGAAGAAACTAACTACCATGTGGTGTGGATGGTTAGCTGGAAGAACATAGTCAACCGCGTGCTCACGTTGAGGGTTCGTTATTTCAGGTGTCTCGTTACGTGAGATGCCCTCGGCGTCTCCGACACTGACACTGCAGCTTGACTTACGCATCGCAAGGAAAAGCAAGGATACAGTGGTAAGAGAAAAAGAGAGGGAAGAGACCACGTGAGTGGGCGAAAACGAGAAGGAGAGAAATAACACACGAAAGAGGGTTGAATATAAATGAGAACGCTTGGGTGGAAGAAGCTTGAGTCCTGGGCTGAGTAGTGGGAGAGTGAAGTGGTAATTCTGGTGTCGGTAGTCTTTCCAAGACATCTACAGCGGGCGGTTTTTGCTTAAATAATTAGTTCACCAACGTGCAACTTTACGTGTTTCTCTCCTTTCTCGAAGTCTGCCTTTAGCTGCTCCTCGTGGCTTTGTCTTTTTTTTTTACGTCACTCCAAAGCTTCTCCTTGAAATAGTTTTTGTTGACTCTTCATCACGTGGTTTACTCTATCTTTCTAACGCCTAAATATCAATGACCTCAAAACTTGGATGGCATTCACATAGTCAAAGCGTAAACCACCTGCAGTACTCGACTCGTTGGCACTGATAGTGGTCAAGCTGTGGTCGAATGAAAGTTTGTCAAACGTTCAACTCTATGTGCACAGCAGGTTTGCTCCCGGGACACATTGGCCATTGTTTGACGACGCTTATATACTCAAATCTTCTTTGGTAGTAGCGGTGATTGCTTTGCTCCTGCTTTTGTCGCTTTTTGATATGCTTATCCAGTGGTTTATTTTCACCTCAACGCGGTGAGATTCAAGCAGAGAGAATTCACTCTGAGATTTTGTGAGAATGGTGTAGATCGCCGTAAGACCTGGTCACGTACACGCTCCTTTGAGCAAGACCGTTAGTTCATCATGACATATATCTGAAGTGAATACCACTGAAAGCTACATATCTGCCCAGAATAAGGATGAAAGAGAGTAATAGGAAGAGAGTTAAAAATGGAGGAGGGAAGACGAAAAGACAAAGAGGAAGGAACAGATGAGGAAGGAGCATTTTCATGTCCTTTTTGAAAAAAAAGCTTTACTCAAGTAGTGAAAAGACATTTGGGTTTTTTATACTTAGTAGAAAAAGCAGGCTTCGGTCAGACGAAAAAATTCGACTCTAGTTTTTGCGATCTTTTATTCAACTTTCTACTCGGCTTTTACTTGTTGCCACCCCTCTGCCACTTTGCTCTCTTTCAAAGTGAGTACTTACAGCATATACACCTGAAAAGACTTCCAGATTTCAAAACTTATTCCTGCAGGACTTCTTCGCCTTGATCTTCGTATTTCTATCGACCAAGAGTGAAGAAAGTACCGGAAGAGTTTTTCATCGTGTCTCATTTCCTCAGCTTTGGAAAAGAAATCAATGAAATGAATGAAATGGAGTAAAGAAAAAGGGATGGAAAAAAAAAAGTTATATGCAGACGGACTCATGGACGGAAATGTCGGGGTTACGGCTCCTGCGAAAAACACTCGTCGCCTTTTGCCTAAAGCACGGCGTCTTCGTGGCAAGATTTGAAACCTCTGAAAGCTTCATTCTGGTCTCGTTCGTTTCTCTATCAATCCTTTCACTCTACTGCACCAAAAAGGTTCAGCACAAATTCACCCAAAATCTTTACAAATACGTGGATTTGGTGGCTCCAAGGAGCTGTCTACGTGACAGAGATATTTACGATACGAACGAAGTTGAGTATTCAGCAAGTTTTCAAATTAATAAAATATCATGTGAAATAATAACTTTTGACAATGACTAATAATGCCTCGTTAGAAATATTTTCATTCTGACTAAACACAATCATCTTAATTCTAATTCCAATCAATATTATAATTGCGAAAGTATGTTTGTTTTTTTGTTAACTCATAAATATACAACGAATCATTTAATTGTGGCAAAAATTATCATGCGTTTATGATTTAAAATTTAAAAAAATCCAAGTAACTAAAATTTTTTGACTACTCCAGTGAGGCTACGAGTAACAGCTGGTATAGGATTGCATAGAACTTGGCAGTAGTAGAGGCCACATTGCGGTCGGACAACTGCATACCTCGGGGCATCGTAGTTCTCACTCTAAGCTTCTCTTATTTGTTTCTCTCTCACTCTTGAGAGTTTAATGTCTTGATTCGAAACGTTTTAGTGGCTATCCCTACTTACCAAGTGCTTAAGAGTTGTGGACGTAGACAACTGTTTGCCCATTTTCACGAAACGCTAATTAATTGCAGTTGCAAAATAAATTTCTCGTTTTCTCTCTCTCTCTCTCACTCTCTCTCTCTCTCTCTCTCTTTCTCTCTCTCTCTCTCTGTATAGTTTTTAAAATTGTTTACGATATTCGCAACGATGAACTCACCGACTGCATCATATGTCTGCGGTACGGAACATATGAATAATTATTCATCGACATGCCGCACGACAACGGAAATTCTCAGCATGTTTGTCACCCTATCGTACTCCAGGAGACTCGTGCATACTGCATCGTAATTAATTGTTATTCTGTATAACGAAGAGTTGAGGAACAGAGTAAGGGGATGTATGTGTATGATGACCATGAGTGAAAACGACGGATGGAAAATGTCCGCTCACGTAAGCTGCGTGTAGGATCGATAACTAATGCGATTAATCCGAATTCGCGTTCGCATTCACCCCTTTACCTCTTTGTCGACCCTCGTTTCTGTGTCCTCGTTTCTCTGGCCACGGGTTCCTTTTTTTATAACCAGATATATACCCATCGAAGCTCTGTGGCTTCTGGACGAAATAGGAACACCGTGGACCGGTCGCTAATGTTGGCCTCCTGTGGTCAACTCTCCCACATCGTATTACTCTTAATGAAAATTGAGTTCCTCTGGTTCCCTCATATATGAGTTTAATTTATATTCGCTTTGTGCTGCTACTTGAGTGAAAATGTACAGAAAAAAGAAGAAAAAAAACCAAAAAATAACTGGCTACCATTGAAACCTTGGCAAATAATGATGAAAACATTCTTTGATGATGAAAAATACGTGGAGAGACTATTACTTTTACCTGCGAGTAAAGTACTATTTTACTTGGTAAAGAAAGTAGCATGTTATTTGGATTTTTTTTGTACCACTTCCAATGTTCCGACAGTGTAAATGAAGGTCTTTCCATAAGTTATTAACATGACGAGGACAAAGTAATTATTAATAATTATCTCGAGTATGGTTCATGTCGACCTTTCGTAATGTAAGAGTTTCATTAATGGTTAAAATGATGTAAGAATTTTGAACTTAACTACTGCTCCGATTAATGACAATTTATTACACAAAATTGTAGCTTACAGAAAGAAAGTTGAGAAGTGATGAAACGCAGGTGTTACCTGATTCCAAGGGGATTTAACAAGCAAGGAATCGGAATCTTGCCCAGTTCATTAAACGACACTCTCGAAGAAAAATTATATCCCTTACTACGTTAGCATTAATAATCATTATTAAAGGTTAAGCGTTGAATTTAGTGAGTGCAAGAAGGCAAGAAGCCAGGAAACAAACGGTTGAAATTTTAATCAGTATATATACTACCCTGAAGAGGGTGCAGGGCTTACACAACTCTCGTAAAATGTCGAAAGGTGGAGGGTATATGTTAGAGAAAGCAAGAATAAAAGGAAGAGAGAGAGAGAGAGAGAAAGAGAGAGAGAGGCATAGGCAAGGATTTTGGTAGACGACGAGTTAAAGGTACATTATAATATTATTACGCCAGCAAGTTGCAAACCATTGTTCCGGAAATAAGTGTGCTCGCAGTGCCAAATGAAACTCCGATCGTTTTCATCGTTCTCGTATTCGCGTGCACTGGTAAATTTGTAGAGGGATTGCGGGCTACACGGTGATTCGAAAATCAATTTGTGCTTGGTAGACGACGTAATACGTAAGCGTTGATCACGGTGGCAAGAAGCGATAAAAATATAAGAGGAACATTAATGGATTTACTCTAATTATGTAAATTTGAAACATCGACTTCTGCTCAAATAAAAAATTGATTAACTTGCACATCACTTTTGTAATGTTACGTTTTTATGGAGAAAAATATCGCATGACGAATTTCAAATGATCACAAAACGTACTTCTGAATTATTCAATGGGTGGGTTTGTTGCCATGAAAAAGTTAGGCTTATGATTAATTAATTCCGGGAAAACATTCAACGATACTTTCAATCTAATTGAAATGACCCTTATTCGGGTAAGCATTTTGTTTACTTATTGATTGCCATTAACTTCACGCAGAGACATAAATTTTTTGATATAAAATAAAACTCGATTGAACATTCTCGAATAGAGTTATGCCACAACTGAGTTTCGTGGATCGAAAGAATACACGAACGTTCATTAGAATAACGGTCAATTGAAAAAAGATTTTTATATAATTTATTTTTTCGATTCCACTTATTTTCACATGGTGTAATAATTATTACGAATAATTCATCGGGAACATAATTCTATTGAAGTTTTGAAATTGAAGTCATGCTCGAATTACATTCCGGACTGCAATGGTCCAGCCATTCCCGATGTGGTCTAAAACTGGAGTAATTCTAATTTGTTGCGGTGGCTGATAGAACGACAACGCCCGCGCTCGGTAAAACGATAGCCACATATAGGGGTGGTTTTCGTTGCGGTTGGAGAGCCCGGCCGGGAGCAAGCGACGATGCGCAAATGCATTCGAACGCATTATTGGCCCATTATACGAGGTCCTCGACAATGAGTGGCAAGGGAAAGAGGCAGGGGAGGAGTGCGTGAACGTGTGTCCCCAGAGCAAACTAATAGGGCCGTTTCAAATACTGTGGGATTCTCGTGTCTCTCTGAGCATAACACAGAGTGACGCAGCAGGGATGCGATGAGACACACTACAATATGTATAGACTCGCGATTTGTGGGATCCCGTGGGGCAGTAGTGCGTGGATTGAACCAATGTAATCAAAACGAATGCCTAAACGAATGATCACGAAGGTATTGCGGGTTTCCAACCGAATATTCGGATTACAATTGCTCTTGGACAATTATTCATTCCATGTAAGAACAATATCATCTCGATAATTAATTTTTTATCATTTCAGTGGGAAATTACTGCGGAAAAGTATATTTATTCGTGCGAAATTGATTCGGAGCAATTTTTCATTGCAATTCAACCATAGAAACTCATGAAGCTGAGCTCCGTCTGAATATATTTCCTCTAAATAAATGGAGTTGAAAAAATCGTTTAGAAATGTTTAATTGCTTTGAAACTTGCTTTGTATTCAAGAGCGATTTAGAATTTCGGTCTATTTGAATTGAATTCGTTTATCGGTACATTTAAAACAGTTTAATATCAAAACATTTTGCAGGTCCGAATAAATTAAATATTCATATATTTTTTTAAATGCTCTGAAAAATGTTTCATGGATGACAAAACGGTTTATCGAAAAATGAAACAATAAAAGGTTTTCAATTCAGACTACTGTCATGTGTTATTGAAGGTGAACGTGTGACGGATTAATATTTCCAATTGAACGAAAATACTCTTTTGCCGTGATATCCATGGCATTGGAATGTCTGACTAAAACGTACAGTTTCTACTGAAACTGAATCGAAACCCGGTGAATGTACCGTCGAAATTCAATCAGAGTCTGGTTTCGCAGTTCAAGTTATTTCCCTTACTGTTGCCTGCTTTCACTAGACCTCCGTCAGTGGCAGTGGAAGTAATTTGAAAAAGTAATAAAATAGACAAGTGCGGAGGCTGAAGCGCACAACATTTTACATAAACTTTTACGAGAAGTGCATGTTGTACGTATACCAACAAGGCGTAAAGCCTTCGCCTTCTATGCCCCATTGCTTAATACGCATGTACACTCTGATAAAACGCAGTCAACTTCATACAGAATCTCGTCCTGTCTATTTTTCTCTCGCCTCGACTCTTTTACCTCCACTCTCTTTGTCGTTTGTATTTTTTTCACTCATCCTCTCTCTCTCTCTCTCTCTCTCTCGCTCTCTCTCGTTCTCTAGATACAGAAATGTTTTCCACTCGTGCCGCAATAGTTACAGAGAGTCAACTATGAACCAAGTACGTAGTAGTGGTCAACGCTGGATCATACATACGAGTAGATTTTTATCAACGTGTCGAGATTGTTCTGCATTATTCTTTCACTCCCATTTCTCTATCTCTTTCTTGTTCCCGTTGCCTTATACTCACATGTGTTACAGGGCTCTTTCTCTCTTTTTCGTTACCCGTCAACGAGTGGACGGTTGAAAGAAAAAAAAAATCACTGTAGGTAATGGTCACCCATTCGTCCGTCGTTGGACACGATGTGCAGGGCACCGTTAGGACACCAACCACGAGCTCGAGCTATAATCGTAACCGCATGACAAACCATAAAGATACGTCGTTGAGAGAACGATCAGGGAGAAAGAGAGAAAGAGAGAGAGAGACGAGCACGTGCCACAGAGTCACTTGGACTGAGAGAAAAAAAAGCTTGAGAGAAAGGGAGGGATAGAGAGACAGAGATGAGAATCCTGCATGCACCGATAGGCCGCGACGAGCTCGTTCTCCCGGCTAATTCTCGCAGCTCTCTTCTGGGCTTGCTGCACATCTAGCACTTTTTTTTTTCTACTTCACGCTGATGCCTTTACTTGACTCTTTATTTCATTCTATTTTTGGAAAAATGATTTTTGTACCATATCCTATGACCGTTTTTCCCTCGCTCTCCTCTTTCCATTTATATGACGTTTTTTTTTCTTCAACTTTGCTGATCCTCTTTGCGATGTTCATCAGCATGTTTTACTTCACTCGACTTTTTTCATATCCTATTTTCTTTCATTGCTGTCTCGTTCGTACAGGGGTCACGTTATATGGGAATATATAGAATGTGCTTCGCTGCATGTGCGTATGACGTAGCAATCAGGAGATTTAAACTCATGCTTCTCTGCTCCGCTTCCAACGTTAGCTTTTATTTAACTCTCTATTTTCCTTTTTTCTTACGGACGAGAAAATTGGACGTGGAACTTTCCGAAGCAGACTTTGTGCTTTTTTTTTAGTTGTTGGATATCAATTGAGAATTATGTGTTTTTATATAGTGTACGTATATTTTAGACTCTCTCGTCTAATTTCATCATGGGAAAATCTTTTCGTATAAATTCTGACATTTTCTATCATATTTCTAAATACTGGCTATATTTTTCTTATTTTTTCTGTCTCTCTTCATCACATTTGTCATTATCTTATGGCGGCTAACTGTCATCACATTCATTAACATCAAAGTCACTGGTTTAAAGCTACAGTTCAATAGTGTCCATAATAATGACGAATAATACTAACTTTGCTCATACTCGCTAATATAAGTTTCAACACCAGGGTGTTAGAATCTCAAAATTCCACATTTAATACTCATTTATGCCTTTTCCACCTTGAACTATCATACTTCCTATTTCGCGGATTGAAACTTCCAGACTTTAATTACATCGCTGTACCCACACTGCAGCGTTTGTACGATGCGCGACTACTCCAAGAATTTCAATGAAAATTATTCATTAATTGAGAAAGCTTGAGCAAGAATCAAAGCCAAATGGACAAAAATTGCGAAACAGAACACTGTGTTTAAAGCGAAAAATACAAAAGAGTCAAAGAACCCGTAGGTTGTTAACAACGATAAAAAACCCTGTTCACGGGGACAGTAACGTTTTTCGTTTACGGCACTCATCGCACGTCAACAAACTGCTCGTGACTGTGACTGTATCACAATCTTTCGCTCTCTAATGCGAGGATTGTGCAGTTTTTTAATCATTAGATTTCTCTTAGCTCGGTCTGCCCATTACGTGAAAGCTACTCGTAACATTGTAATACAAAAAACCGCTCGTCACCGGGTAGAAAATGGCTGACCTCGTGGGGCGTTGAAGGAGTGATACTAAGATTAGCAGAAAAATCATCTTAACTATCGTTGCAACGAGTATATGGGCTGGTTCAGAATATGACCAAAGTGAAAAAACTGTTAGTGGTTGTGAGAAACAAAAATAAATTCCCTTCATCTATTCATCGATGTATTAACAGCTTAAATTCACACGTGCTAAGTGGCTTGATTGGTCAGCCAGAATGGACTCAATTCCTTTACATTATAAACTGCAATAATAACATCCAGTAGCGAATAACGCGAAGCTACATGAAGCAGAAGTAGTGTATGTCAAAGATTGAAAGAGAGGCTTCTGCAACTTTGTTTATCCTGAATGAATTTTCGTTGGCTGATACATGTGCGATAATTTCACACTGATTCATTATTCATTTTGGCAAGTCTCTTTCTCAAAGATCCCCGAAGCATCTGCCTTATTCTATTTTTGTTCAGACGTGGGATATAACTCCTACCACTCTGCAATCTGGTTGGGCAAAGTGGGAAGAATTATTCGAGGCAGAAGGCTTCATGGATTCGAAAAGTGCCAGCTGGCTCGTGGTACGTAATCAGCACCTTCTTCGTGGCATTTTCTCTCTCTTTCTCTCTCTCTCTCTCTCCTTCACACACTCTCTCTCTCGCTTTTCTCATCCACTTTTTTGCTCGTTTTTACCTGACTCTTCGAATACTCCTCTCGGAGTGGGAAGATTACAAAACGCTGAAAGTGCTCACGGAAAACGAGGCCCATGCATTCCGCCCTGCTTGTTTCACATACATCATCCACCACAATTTATCTATATCTATATATTTATTCGAACATAAAATCATGCCTGTACATATAACACGGTTGTTGGCCCGTCTAACAGAGCGCCCCGTAAGTTCCGGCCAATTTACATGCTGCACGGTTTTTGCTGAGGTCAGGTATTTACCTGCCTAGAATATTCGTACATAACACGGTACGGCCAAACGAAGTACAGCTGCGGGAATGCCGATCCGACACTGTATTCTGTATTCACATATATAGGCGCCTTAATCACTACCCTCCCGAGCCACAGCACACACGGACAAGGCGTGGTCCGGTCACGAACCCGTCAACTCGATTGGAGCCCACTGGCATCGAAAACTGTACAGGAAAGTGCCGAGCAAGCACGAAAAAAAAAAAAAAACAAGTGAACCAAAAACAAAAAGATTTGTTTATTTCGTTCTCGTTTTCTTTGCATAAGCAACAGAGAAAAAATCCACTTGGGCATCGATGCAAGCACATTTGATACACCGGGGAATATGAAACCACATCGTAGTGACTACTTGATGGAGTCATCATTTTTTTAGGCAGACACGAAAACACAGTGGTTCCAGACTCTGTGGAAAAGAGGAAAAACTCATGTTTATCCATTTATTGCATTGCTGTGAAAATAAGAAAGAAGGAAACTAGTTGGTGAGTAAAAAAGGTAAAGAAAAATCGTTGTATACTTCATTTGAACGAATAGAAAAAATATACATTCATATCGTTGGCATTGAATCAGTTCTTCACAAATAAAATACTTAGATGACGCGTAATGAAACAGTGGGCACGTCAAAGGGGAGCAGCCAGAAAGGATTGACGGAGAATTACAAGCTGGTGGCGCTAATCACCGTTTGTGAGGACGGTCAACCCTCACATGTGTTTACAAGGATGATCTTGGGATTTCGAAACACATTCTGACAGATTCTACATGTCGTATGCAGGGTTACAAACGTTAGATATAATCAGGGGTGGACCGAGAAAGCCTTTGTGGAATTACGAGAATTCATCGCACACCGCAGGCTTGTCAGTGATGAAAGGAAGCGATTACTTGGAAACATCATAGTGTATGAAACCACAGTATTTTTCTAAGTTATAATATTTCTTCAACCAAAATTACGGCGTTATGGAAACTTGCGGAAACAAAATGAAACAACTCATTTTAATCACTTTACATTCCTGTCTTTTTAGTCTCTCTTTTGTTCGTACTGACTCTTATCTGCGACGGAATGTGCGATAAATTAATCGTCTGCGTTGAACTACGATTTCATCTCATACGTTCCACGGTCTCACCAACATGTTCGATGGGTAAAAATAACAACCACTCTTTCAATCATTGAATAACGAAACACACAATCATCATTTACTGGACTACGCAACGATCTTTAATTAAGGAAAAATCATTATTTTTTATTGTTCCTGTGAATCCCCTCGCAGTTTTTTACGATCCCAGTTTTTTTTCCACTTCACTGATCCTGCTCCTGTTTCCGTGAGATCCCCTAAGGAGTTGTTTAACTGAGCTTCAGTTTGTTACCATCATCAGAAACTCATAAAACCTTCTTCCCGCCGCGATCAGCGATTAACACGCAAGCCAGTGAATGCCTAAACGGTCACCCAACCAAGTATTGACCTCATCCGAGCGTGCTTAAACTTCGTGATCATCGAAGGCAACCACCGACTCTGCACCCATGGATGGGGCTTAATTTAAAAAAATTCTATTCGTTTAAAAATCGAGGTGACATGGAAAGAAAATTAAAAGAAATTGAAAAAGTGACAAGTTGGCAGTGGAAGCATTTTTATTCGAAAATGTTGGTGCATCGTATCACTGACGACTGATCGCGAAGTTTACACGTGCTAAGAACTGACACGTGCGGAAATTAAAGTTTCGATAGGAGTTCGTGCGCGGTGGCCATTACCACTTTCATAACAACCCGCATAACCTTAAATTATAATGTTGACACTGATGAACAACGGTTTATTTAATAGCTGTAGCATAAAAATAAGTAAAATTTACTGATACTATCTTGTTACGGATTAATCCATTAGGACACGATAATGATATAATCGACGAACACGCAAGAACTACTGAATAATTATATAACGTCAAAGAGGAAAAAAGTGTATGTATGTGTGTGTGTGTGTGTGTAAACAAAGTAAAGATGAGAGATAATAAACTGGTCGAACGTTTGTTTGTCGATGACTATTTTCTACCGTTTTAATGTTACAACTATATTTTATATTCAGTCGTATAATCAATGAATTTCTTCATTACTTTTTCTGGTATAATTTGTTGAACGCAGTAAATACAATTCAAGACTTTCTAATATATTTCAAAGGATGAGTCATAGTGGAGAAAAACGCTGTGAATGAGTGAAAGATTTTTTTAAGCTTTAATAGACCATTAAAAAGTTTTTTTTCTGTCACGGATCTTTAACAAGAGGGATTGGAATAAAATGTCGAAAAATGTCTAGTAAACACGCACGTTCAGTTTATAATGTGTAAATGTCCTTCGAGGAAATTTATTCACTTGCAGTAAAGTCAGGCTACCTTTCGAATATCGATTGCTATTATTTTATACACTAAGTTTAATGAATCTCTATATAACCACCAAGAATTTGGATTAAAATATATTTGTATTAAATACGCGTTGGACGTTTGCGGAAGTTTAAAACTTCGCGAAGTTGTTGACGTCATCGCACCGCGGATTATGATGAAATTCTTGATCCGTCGGGATTTCTGGAAGCCAACGATATATTAAAGTTTTCGTGTTCAAAGTTCATTATTGCTTGTATGGGGAAAGTGTAAGACAGTGTACGCTCTGTACACTGAACCTCTAAGAGCTCCGCTTCTCTATCTTTCAAAGAATAAATATTGACATTGGCGATGCTCCATCGGTGATATATTTTGAGATTAAAAATACCGTCGTGGATAGAACCGAGACGTGAATTTAGCGGAGCGAGAGAAAGAGAGTAAAAGAGAGGAACGAGGGAGTAAGAGAGAGGGAAAAAAGCGAGGGTTAGAAGTAGAGAACCCAACAAGGACGCGGATTTTGAGTGGTTTTTCCTCGAGCAGCATCTGGCTCCACTAGGGATGTTGGTTGAAGGTGAATGCGGGGTGTTATATATATAGATGTATACGAAAATAGAAGCACAAGACAGAAAAAGAGAGGGAAAAAGAGAAAGCGAATGAGAGAAGGAGGGAGGGAGAGAGAGAGAGAGAGAGTGAGAAAGAGGGAGAAAGAGCAAAAGCTTTTTCTCTATCTATGTCAGCGACGTCATTTTTCCGATCACTCGAAGAGGCCACGAAAGCTTTTTTCCTCTATATATCTCTGACGATTCCTCGTTCTACCATCAGACGACGAATCACGTGCAAATTTTTTCAATATATTCTCGTTATAAAAATGTATGAAGTCCCCGCCGACATTTCGCATAGGCCAGAGCTTCAACTTTTCTTCTCTCTCTCTCTCTCGCTCCCCCGCACTTCCGCTCTGTTGTTTCATCTTGGAGACAGCTGAGGCGCGAGGAGTCCAATGTATACAAGCATAGCAAGTAGAGAGGACCAACAGAAATGAGTTCTCGAAAGCTCTGGTGTGTATGCAGCGCCCAGAAACTCGTTAGATGAGGATAAATATCAGACCTATACACTTTCATCGATAAGTTTCGTCGATCCTTATATTTCTATTGTGTCTTGTAGTGATCTTGGCGCATTGAGAATAAAATATGTTTCAAAAAAGTATTTTCTGTCCAACTAGAATCGTCGCGAGAGTAAGCTACCAAGGAAACGCTACATTTTTACCACCCACACAAAGATATTCGTAAGAGGATATTAAACTTATAACGAGATAAAAAGCAGCGAGTTTCGATATCGAATTACATTATCCAATGATATTTTCACATTTTTTATTTATCGATAAATTATCGAAGTTCGAGTAGTTTGACATTTGCACTGAATTTACGGCAATCCTGTTACTTCAAATCATCGAATTTTCATTGAAAAGGCTTTTTTTTTCAACGAATAATAAATTAACTCGATATCTTGCCCTATGAATTTTATTTAAGTCGAATAGACATACTTATGGAGAGTTATTGCCTCAAAAAGTACGACGATGGTAAAATAAAGGTCATAAAAGTATGTGGTTTGTCGAGGTAATACGCATTTGTGTGATTTAAGGTTAAGGGAAAAAAAAAGATGGTCAAGTAACGATTGCGTAACTCCTCGAATACAAACGACGCGGTTTTTTCTTCAGTCGCCACGAAGTAAAAGCTGCAACCACCACGTACCGTAGTTTATGGCACAATGAGATAGATGAGGTTGACCTAAAAATGAAATGCGTAAATTTGAAGTTGAATCAACGATGTGGCTTTTCTACGCTGACTCTGTTACACTGTAAAACGCACAGAGCCAACAGTCACACACGCTCTGTTGAATTAGTTGATTCAATCGGCTGATTCGGTACTAATTGAATTAGTTTCGCCAACGCTTCTGCTGCTGCATTTTAGTGGCTGAACGTGAACCATAAAACGTTCGTTGTAATTCGATTTGGCACATAAAACTCAAATATACGTTCATAAGTTGTAACAATTTATTCGTAAACTAGAGTACAATTTTTATGAATTTCATGAAAGAAATAGTAAAGCTGTTGTCACGAATTTAACAGAAATAACTATTAAGTCACCATAAATGACAATTTACCATCCTACAAAGGTATATTTTACAAATTTCCACTTGGAACACAGTGGAATGGGTGCTGAATTAGTGAAGAATGAAATATACCCTAACAAACGATTAAGACCACCTGATTTACGTTCAAACGTCCTCGAGTCTCATTTGTTTTTTTTTTTCACCGATTCAATGATAATGTGATAGGAAATTTCGCAATTCTGTTTATCTCGCTATCAGCCAATTCGGTGTTTCTTTATTGCATCCTTTTGTAGTTTGAAACTCATCGGTTCCCGAAGCTCACAGGTTATTAAATTTAGCAGATGCAGAGGATAACGAAGTCAATGAGAGGAGTGTCCCTCGGCATTAGAGAGAAGTATAATGCTCAGGCAATGTACGATAGTGGGAAAGAGAAAAAAAATAAGACAGAGGAAACACGGAGAGCTTATCGATAAAACTGTGAAAGCCATACCCCGTTCAGTTGGTACCTTGATATTTTATCAGTGATATAGGCATTGCCCTGAATCAGATGACAGATTATTCCACTTGCGATAAATCCGTCGAGCGTTGGTGAGATGGTGTTCGTTCTTGACTCCCAAGGGTTGTTTTCCTCCGTATACCAAAGAAACCTGATCCGAACGAGGCTCATCTCGAGGTCGTCATCTTCGTCTGCGTCATCGTTGTCTCTTGTACATCGTCTTTTCCAACCGTCCTTTCATTCTCCTGGAATCACTCTTTTTTTTGGAGATTACAACGACCGAGATTTTTGGTCAAGATTCTGCTTTCCTTTCGGCGCCAGAAACCAACAGAGTCTTTCAAGTGCACAAAAAAAAAGCGATCTCCTTAACAAGACTTTTTCCTAACGTCATTGTTGAGAATGCTGTATAAAATGACACATTGTCCATTTATTTTCGATTCGATATAGATCGACGTGATTTTATAACCATAAACTTTTTGTTTTTCTGCTAAATCTGTCATTTAATGCAGTAAGTTTGACTACAGGACCTTTGCCCTGCAAACCCCTAATTGCATATGCATTCTGTAAACTTCTGAGGCCATTTATTTCATGGTACAATGTTTCACTCGATTCACTTGTGTGTTATGAGCACTGGAGCGCCGCGCTCTTGCTCTCCAGCGTAGAGCTCTTTGCTGCACACGAGCGTATAATGCACTTGTGTTCTCTGTACGCAGACGCATTGTTCTATTTTTTTTTCCTTTCTCGCGCCACATTGAATCTTGTATGGTTGACTGAAAACTTTCCCCTTTTTCTGGCAATTTATTCGTAATGGTATTATATTCGAGAGCAGGTACAATTTAGTATGCGATGTATATTCCATTTTTAGGGTTGGGAGCACCATCAGTCACGAAAAGCACACGTCATCATTCTATTTTTCTACCCCCTTTTATCACTTATATCAGAACAACTGGCTTTTTTTTTCCAGTGTTATCCCCAAAGAAAATTCATGATTTATAGAGTATACGTTTTAAACATCCAACCCACCAACGAAGCAGCCATCATTTTTTCTTCCAAAGTCTTCCTTCCCTTAAATTTTACACTAAATTTTCTTCCTTTGCATCATTTATCTGGTGACTGGGGTCGGGCTGCGACCACGTTCTACTTTCGTTTTTTTTCTTTATCCATTCTTTGTTTTATACTCTTTTTTTAAATACTTTCCTTTTATGTACTTGTCTTTTATCGTGATATAGTGGGCAAAAAATTGCATCTAGATGAAAGCAGATGGAAACGTTCTGGCATTTGAGTTTATAGGACTGAAGAGAGAATCATTTGCGACGTAGGGAGCTATACCAGCGATGCAAATCGTGCGGTGCGTTCCACTACTTCTCTCCCTCGGTGTATATATAAATGAAGCTTTATCGTAATATCTCATGCTTTAGCTTTTTGCTGCGGATGAGAAGCAGAAAGTTGAAGAAGGGAAAAATAAAAAGCTGGCATACGCGTGCCACGCTCACGCATTTTATGCTCCATTACCGTGTTATACTCCTATAAACATATATTTTTTTTTTATGCCACGTTTGTGGATATATGTACATACGTATTTTTGTATAGAAGCTCTGATTCTTTTCCCCTTTTGGGCAAAGTCATCTTTTCGGGCACGCAATCATATTACATGAAATATCCTCGTAAGCAATTCAGACGATTTTTAGTGCACACGTACAGTTGTAACTTTATTTCTCTTATCAACGATGCATAACGAAAATCGCCCAAATTCGTTCAAAAGCAGGGTCATGGACTGGTAAAATATTATTAAAAACTATAACGTCTCGAAATATTGATCGACCCTACAAATCCGGACGGTGAATGTAACGAGAAAGAAGAAACAGCAGGAAAAGAATATATTTTTTGACGAAACAGAGTCAAGTCCAGTTAAACCTGTAGATCTTCTTGATTGAATCCAATGCTCTTAATATTATTGCAGACAATAGACATCGAAAGGCAGCATTTCTGTGGTTTGGCTCAAAAAAGGTTCTTCGCAGTCCTGACCATTGGTCTCATGCTCTTTTCGGCGTACCTCATGGAAGTTCAAATGGAACGAGGTCCGAGGTACATTTTTAGGAAATAAACAAGATCATATTAACTTTCAAATAGTCACTACGATTCGTGCGTTACGATTACTCGCATTTCTCCTTTATTTTTCTTACAAAGGCGAATGTGTTTCCATTTCATCCTGCGAAAAGATCTGTTTTAAATAAGACAACGTTAATTTCCATAGAATATGATGAAAAATGACTAAAACAATATAACCATCGAACTGATTGTGAGTCCAATTCAAGAGAGTGCATTTCAATTACGCGAATAAAGATAGTGTTGATATAGATGTACGAATATACATTTACATTGATAGGCGAAAGGAGGGGCAAGTGAAGAGTTGCACGTGCACAGCGTGTACAAAGCAAAGTTCTACAATCTCGGAGATACAGGATGTATTGTATAAGTACGTGGTTATACGATGCCCGTATCATACCCTGAGAGTTGCCATATTTCTCGCTCTCTCTCTCTCTCTCTCTTTCTCTCTCTCTCTCTCTCTCTTTCTCTCTCTCTCTCTCTCTCTCTCCGCCCCTTTCAAAGTCGGGGATTAAACTCGTCCTCTGTGCTTTTGGAGCATGAGAGTTACGTATCCAGTAATACGAATACCGCGCGTAGTAATCCCAGGAAAGGATTATTGGCGAATAGAAGGTAGTCTCGACTCTATATGTTGTCATTTCAGTCCCTGTATTTATATGGATGTGTGGATGTGTGTTAGAGTTCGTGTATCCCCGCACATCATATTAGCTCTTCGTCGCATCTGTGCAGTCCCTCCACAACGTTCTCGAATCTCAGAGAACCCACTATCTTTTGTAGCCCTATAGAATACCTTATCCTCCAGTCGCAGCGTTCGACTATCTCAGTGGCTTTTTCATGGATACTCTCTCACCAGTTCTCAGAATCTTCCCTGAATGTTTTTTTTTCTCCTTTTCTTTTGGTACCTGCGTTATTTTAGCTCGTATCGGTTCATACGACGCTCGAAGATTGCCATCATTTCGAATTTACTTGTCAAACACGTATCGATCATCTCGTCAGATTTGAATTAATGCATAATCCTCAACCGTCTTTTTGTTACTATAAACTTTGGCCAAATTAGCATGCATCACATACGTTAATACAGCCTACTACAGTAATAGCAAAACAAAAGAATGCTCCATTACCGATTTCCAAATGTGTTTTCAAAAGGTCTGAATAGTCGTGAAAGGAAAATTAGAATGAGATCCACTCTCGCAGATGGCATGAAAAGACCACTTCTTTCGATTGAAATTGAAAGGCTTCATTCCGTTGCAATTGCGATAGGTATTTCAAAAATATGGAAATTTCGCGATACTTTAACAACTGGTTTTGAATGAAAACAAAAAATATCTTTTCTCATCCAAAGTTTCTATGAGGAATTAGAGAAATTGGAGAAATTGGAGAAATTGGGAATTGATGACCCATTTATGTGCATCTATAACTGAGTAAAATTTATCGTTGGATTATTTCAAATGTATTTATAGTATTTATAAGTATGTATTCTATGACATTGCTCTTGCCATGTTTCCTCGTAATGGATTGTACAAACAAACATGTTCCAAATGCAGTGTCAACAGATTCGGTGAAAACATAGCAAATTACAGTGGGAAGATGCAGGATGAAACTACCGTGGATCATCACGTGGGGTAAAGTCGTTGCTCGGGTGAAACATGACAGTGAGTTTGTGGATCAGTTGGAGCTTAGGATTAAGTAGTACATACGACCATCATTGCCTGGGCAGGTCCTTACATCTCGTTTTCTTGAATGCTTTGTCAAACAGTACAATTGGGATATGCAGGTAGACGCGAATGTACAAAATGGAGAATTGAATAAATTGACTGATTTGGTGCAGAATAAATCATCTGAAAAATGTATAACCTTTCTTGAAACAATTGAATTGTGAAGGGGAAAAAAAGTAGTATTAGGAATAGACAACGATTTTTTTAGTTTAAAAAGACTTTAGAAATTAAAAAATAATCGCCAACGAATCAAATCCAGTAATTTAGATTAAGGCATAGAAGGTTACATGTTTCTTAAAGTTCATCGTGTGATTTTCGCCTTTAAGAACACACGCGGACGCTAACACTAAACGTTGACACTAAAGTAGATACCGATGATCGGACGCTTGACTTCTTCCAAAGGTGCCTATTGCTATGGATGGTGTTCTTACTTTTCTCATTGCGTTTCAACACCGTCAGCTCTTTGACCCAGACTTCTAATGTTTTTTCTCAATTAAATGAAACCAAAATATTCATTTCACGAGTCCCGCACCTGCAGAATCATCTAAAGCACATGTTTAAGTTTTTTGCCTTTATTTAACCCCCTTTGCTCTGTAACGTTGTGTGTACACTTGCCGGCTCGTATAATAGAAAGAAGATTGCATGACATCGTTTGGAACCCATGCCTCGCGATCGCTTTTGAAAGTCGCGCCTCGGCATTATATGTGAACTCCTTAAACATCGCTACAGAGGGCCGAGTGTCATACGTGAACCAGTGCGTCCTTTGTTGAACATTTCCCTTTGGTGCGGTTGAAGTGAAGGCGCAAGCGTTTGTGTACATACACACGGTTGTTCTCGTAATCGTGGATAAATAAAGCTTCTCTTAGGTGGCCGTTGTGCACACTCAATGTAAATAAGGAAGAAATGTCGTGGATCAAAATCGTCGCTTTAGCGCAGATAAACGAGTCGCTTATCCGTGGCTCCAGGCATTCTAGTGGGGATTCTTCCTTCACCTCATTTCCCCATTACAGTGATTTCTCTTCGCTTTACTCTCTCATCTCTATATTCCCCACCTGAGTACCATTGAGCTTCATTCCTCTTCGTCGTCAGAGAAAACGCTCCAGGGATGCAATATTCCGCGTTATTCCGAACTCGGCGTCAGAGATCTTCTTGGAAAAGACAAAGAACAACCAAGTGGAGAGGGAAGAGAGGAAGAGAGAGAGAGAGAGAGTAATCCAAAAGTACGTGAATAATGGAAATGAGAGCTGGAAATGAGGTACCCCGAGTTAAAACCGTCAATATCGAAAAATCGGTACTACGGTTTCCAATTCATCCGTATTTCGTTTAATTGCCACCAACTCATTAACGATTATATCAACATTCAATCTATATCGTACTTAACGAAGATCCTTCATTGGAATGTTTTTAATGGCTGTCGAACTGTTTCTAGGAGTTTTTTTTTGCTATATCAGATGAACCGGTTTCTATATTAAAATTAAATTAAGTGGAATGGTGGAATTTAATATCTTTTTTCATCAATTGTACAAAAACGTAAAAAAGTCACTCGTTGAATTGCTTCTTTTCAACCAACACGCAAGACCGAAGGCTAATGAATGTCCGAATTTGATGTGTTCTTTTTTTTTTAATCCATTTTTCTTTCCTTTTTTTTTTGACACAGCTTTTAGAACGATTCAAAACCCATATCCGGTGTCGCTAGCGTTGCCTCAATTCATTCGAGTTGCATATTTACCCTGTGGCTGTATACCATCTTGCTGCCAGCAGAGATTGCGTTAACGCCCAGGTTTAAGTGTACTACACTGCTTAGCCCGCAGCTTTCACCTTTTGTCGAGCAAAAGTCTTCCTCCCTCTTTTCACCTTTTCATTTCACTCCTTGTTTCTTCGTGCTCTCATTTCGAAACTTTTCATCATGAATTTAAAGATTTACCCATCCTAGCTCACTTTGTGTTTTATGTTTGTTCGTTGCTGTTTCGATTCGTTGACACTCGACTTCTTCATTCTCACTAATCCCCTCAGGTTTATTCTCTATGTACGTACTCCAGGTCTGCAAATGTTCTCTGTGTCCAACATCACGTGACAAAGTTATTCTTCAGTCGTTGAACTTTCGAACAAAGAATATTCATTCTTGTACCTTCGATACAAATATAGTGGGATCCATAGATCACAGAGGAAGTGCGCTTCAAACGTCGAAAACGGCAGGTACTTTGCAATATCCCGGTGTTTCTTTAAAACTACTATCACTCTCCCTGTTTCAATGTCACAAACTGAAAATCAATACTACTCAACAAAAGACGAATTACGAAGAGCCCTTCTTTCTTAATATTTGTGAAATAATGCTATTAGTTTTGACACCTTAATTCTACAAAAATTTACGTATCCATCGTTTGGACTATTCAGTAGTATTATCAGAGATTATGGTTTCGAATTGAATTTTGATCAACCACAGAAGAAAGACGTGCTCCATCAACACTTCTAATAGTGCTACTCACTGTTGTCTCAATTCAAATGTGTCAATTTTTGCTATTTTCTGATTCCATCAAAATTTGTCACCAGTTACGAATTCTTGGTATGTTTGTTACTTGCGATTATTAAAACTTGCTATTTGTTCAACATTTTCACACTACTGTCTTTTTCCCGTCTCCTCAATCGTAATTCATCCACTACTGACCAATCACAAATTTTACAGTGTTTTTTTTTTTTTTTTTCAATGAAATAAACCTTTGTTAACTAGCACATGACCCAAAATTTCATGAACTCATCTAGATCCAGATGCCACCGTTAGGCAATGCTCTACTTATTCGAAGTTCGGAAATGTTTATCTCATTCTCTGTCTCATCATTTTCTTACCTTCGTCTTACTCCCTTGGATTTACCCTTTTTCTCTTCTGCTACAGTTTATACGAAAATAAGGGTTAGAGGGAGTGTACGAGAGCAGCATACAGCCAGCGGGAATCTATGCTCTCTCGTTGTCACTGATGGTATGGGTAAGTGCAGAGTACTCAAGAAAAGCTGGTATAATACTGGGGCAAGTCTCTCTTTCTCTGTAGCTCTGTTATACTTCTATCTTAGATCGCCATTTCTAGTCCTCTCACGTGGCCAAGGGATGAAGCAGTGGTCGTCGCATGACGATTGTATTCTGAAATGGCAAAACTTCTGAAGTGCAACTTTTACCCACAACTACAACATTGCTTTCGCTGCTTGTTGGTCGCTCCCACTTGCAGATGTGTAACGGAGGTTGCATGGAATATTTCCACAATGTAAAATTTGATGAACGAATATCTGGAGTGCCCAGCATTTTCTATTTGTTAAGTGCTTCCGTTATTTTCCAGTTTATTGAAGATCGTCAAGATTGCTGGAAATATTTGGAGTAGAATCCTGTTTTTACCTAATGAATCAGGATGTCAATGATGGAAAATCGATTCGATAACACTGGCCGAAGAATCGAAAAGAGTTATTTCTCTACTTGATTGATTATATACCGTAAAACATCACTTCGTATTGTTTGAAAGATTATAGAGCTTGAGATTTGGAATTCTCCACGGATGAGTGGCATAGTAACGTCAATGCATAATTTGTATTCCAACGACAGCCAACAGCATATCATTCTCTCAGTCTCAAGCTATTGTTTCCTTCTTCTCTATTGTTATCATTTGAGATTGATGAAGATGTTTTTAGCTACGTTCTTAAGTTCATTGAGATAAAGAACGGTCTAGATGTGACTCATGGCAGAAGGGGTTAAAAATACGGATATGGTGAGAGCATAGGAGAGATCGGAAGAAAGTATTGAAGAAGAAAAAGAAGAAGGATGCAAGAGAAAGAGAGCTGGAGCAGAGAAGAAAAATGAATCAACGAAGCGAGAGGGTACAGGCGGATCGATCGCTGAAGTTAATTTGATCGTTTTGGCCAGGAGAGGAAAGCCAACGGTGAAACTCAGCTGATTTACGAGGTTACGACGTCTTTCCCTTTCGGTGGCAGCTCTCAATGTTCACTATCCGAATCGGCGAATACCGACTGCCTGACTTCGGCACTTCGTTTTAATTTCGCCCTCGAATGGGCACGACCCGTTGCTGCTGGTCTTGGCGACCGACTGAACTCCGGAAAAGGTCGTGACCGAAACTGCTCTGGCCTTTTTCCGTGACTCTCCCAGTATTGCGGCTTGAAATCTTCGCGGAAAAAGGTAATAAATATTCTATATTCACCATGTGTGTGCCCGGAAATCTATTTTCCAAGAAAACGATGAGACGCGGTTAATGGTCCGGACTTAAAATTCTACCTTTTAAAGCCAGTAAAGAAGCTATGGTAAAGAATGAATACTCTTCGATCATATACTGTAAAACAATATTTCGCTGCGATGTGATCCAGTACGTGATACCCTATGAACAAGTTTTTCTGTGAAATGGAAGACATCGATCTTGTCTAGATTTTCTACCTGTAATGGTATCCATTATTCACCACGCAACGTTTCCTTAGCTCAGCTAACACACATAATCATTAAAATAAATGGCCATCCAATTAGTCACTGGCATAATCGAATGTATCAGATCAAACACCCTTTCGAACGCGTGGACTTCGACGTTAAATATATGTGGTGAATGCCCGTGGTGTAGAATTAATTTATTCGACGTTTGACATGTGTCATTCTAAACGAATCAATTGATTTCCGTTGCCCAGTGTTTTACAGGACCTTTTTCATAAATCGTGTCTGCACGAATGTTTCATTGGAAGTTGAAGATACGAAAATAATAGAGGACAGTAATTTCTTTTTATGGTAACATTATAGTTTATTGACATTTTTTTGGCCGGACGTAAAATTGTAATTGGTAAAAAATATTTGATGCTTGACAACGAAATGAAAATATTATGTGAGATGTTTTATTTGTTCCATTTTGGCACAAATTCAAGTAACTTCAAAAATTTGTTAATGTTCCTAGAATGCTGTGTAGTGAATGCTGAATCTTTTCCATTTCTATTTGCAGAATTGAATTTCATGTTCAACAAAATTTTCAAACCTGGTTTAATCTTAAACATTTGGAATCGTTGGAGCATGAACTGCTATTGTTATCATTATGTCATACTTCAGCATTGAATGACCGTGTCAAGTCCCTGAGTACATATTGCACACTTTCTCATTTCTCTTATACGCACCAACGCTTTTCCTCTCATTTTATCGTCTCACTTAACACACTCATACACTTGGACAATGAATAAAACAATTCTGACTGCTGTAGTAGCGTCCCGTCCGCGTCCAACCTACTCCATTTGAATAATTCATCTCGTTGCTATGGTTCGCGTCCATTATTTACGAACTTTTGCGGATTGGATTTGAGGGTTCAACACCGTAACAGGAGTGGCATTGAACACAGAAACAGAACCAGTTCGTAGCTATAAATACTGTACACATTTATTGTTGTTCATTCTCCATAAACTAATGTTTCTTGAGTAGAAGAAATTCTAGTTCCGTTTCTCCTTTGAATGAAATATCGAAGTTTCTTTTTCTTATTGCTACTAATTTTACTGAGACATCACTGAGGTTTTTTTTTAATTATTTTTTTTCCAACGTATACGAGAAGTACGGAACGAGTGAAAAAAAATGAAACTTTATTTGTAGAGACAGTGCATGGGCTGTAGTTGTCAGTGTATACGAGTTCAAAAGGGCAATATTTCAAAAACGTGTCTCCCTAAACCCAGAGAAGACATTCCGCCGAGCCAGGTGACAGTGGTCTCAGGATTATATGAGACAGGTCAACACGAATAAGGAATAAGAGGAGTACGGTTGCCGGAAGTGGAGGGAGATGGTTGTAGTTTTGCTTCTGCGTCAGCAAACGGGTCACTTCCGGCCTAGCTCCCTGCTTCCGCGTCCGCTTCCGCTTACCGTTTCCCGTTTTAATACCCGCTGGACAGCCGCTACCCTTGGTCGCTCACTAAGTGCACAGTTGCTGGTTGGAAGGGTTATATTGACTGTGGTCGCCGTTTCAGGATCGAGTTCACAGTCTAGATGTTTTCATTTAATTTCGCATATTCCTTTCACACTTGAGGGACAAAGATCCATTTATGCCAGAGAATGTACGCGATGGGGATGGTGGGACTGTGAAAGCTGGGAACGAATGGTAACGGGACCAGAGCAAATGATTAAGGATATTGTCCAAATTCCCATGGATTTTAAATGTATTAATTCCGAACACGACAATTCGTCGGTCATTAATATTGACTTCCTTTCTTCTTCCATTGATTTTTATTTTTCAAAATTGCTGTTGGAATGAAACATCGTGTAAGAAAACATCAGTGAATCATTACACATAGAGATTTCTACATTCATCCCGCTATAGTACTCGCAATACTATCTGCGGGTTACATTTGTCAGTGCAATTTACACGAGTGCTCATTATCTCGTGGCTCTTACATTCCTTCGTCATATAGTGTACGTGCTCGTATTTAGAATAGTGATAGTCAAGTAAAGGGGACATGATATACCAGAGTCCACAAGACGCCTGAAGAATCTCCTACGTCATTGTAAACTCATCGATGTCGAAGAGTCTACGAGTCGAAGACTACGTGAGATATATGAAGACAGAGTAAAATCCTAGTGTTAGAAACCCGTTGAGTGCAGCTTTCTCTCGTACATCTTTCTTGGCGAACAAATAAAGAGAAATTATATGCCAGCTCGAAGGGAGAAGCTGGAGAAGAGTTTGCAAGAGCGTCATTGCTGATATAGTCGTATGATGACGTCAGCACTTTTAATAAAACACTACGACGTCTTAGGAGGGATGACGAGTATTCCAACGTATATGCATGTTTGTACTCAACATCAAGATATACTACAAAGACATCGGACCAACCCGTGGATGATCTTTCGCTCAGGCTGAGCAATTATCTTCAAGGAATGAAAACTTTGGAAGCGAAACTGCTGTTACATAAAAAGACCTTTTCATCGTACTCAACCTTTAATAGAAAAATAACTGGGTCCTTTGTGATCACAACTGTGTGGTCGCTGTGTTTACGGACATCGTGCAGTAACTCTCCACGTAATGGTTCGGATCGAGGATGGGAAAAAGTAATGTTGAAGACTTGGGAAAAATATAACGACGAATTATAATGGAGATTACAGTTCTATATGTGTTACATTATGAAAAGTTTTTAATTTCATAGTCAAAGAGCTCACAGTTACACTCATAAACCAAATAACCAAATAGCATCGTTGTCTCAAAGAAGTACTAAATTTTTCTATTATAAATGGCAGTAAACTTTTATCTGGAGTCTGAAGATTCTCAATGAACGGTGTTATTGTTTATTTTGTGTATGCGGAATGCATTAAATGAAGCCTCATTTTATACATCGATGGATTCGCGCATTCTTGGTATTGGAAGATTGAAAAAAATGACGTTCTGTACATAATGTGATGTAGTATTTTTAATCGAATCGTCTTGAGTTTTAATTTTACTTAGATGGATATAAAGTATCGGGGGAGACTTATGGTAAGCCGGATTTTCACGATTATTCACTCGTTTAGTCTGAAAAGTGTTTAATTGAATATTTCCGGAGAACGGGTGGAAACCTCAAGGTACGGAAGAGAAGTGGATAGCGATGAAGGGTTGGAAGGTAATCTAGTTTGCCCAGCGACTGTGAAGTGAGCGTCGATGGAAGAAAAAGTAGGAGAAAGGGAAGAAGAGGGAGATTGGAATTTCGTTTCGTAAATATCATTCCATCTCTCTCTTCCTCTTTTTCTCTCCTTCTCTCTCTCTCTCTCTCTCTCTCTCCCTTTTTCATTGCACAATTTACTTTGAGGCTGGTCGTCGAATGAGAAGCGCAACCGACGGTTGGCAGTTGAGGATATAGAAAAAAAAATCCTTCGAGAGGGGTACGAGTAGAAGAGAGTGGGTCCGTACGCCTCGGGTCTTTAATATTAACGCCGAGGCCAACTTTTAAATTAAAAGTCTGTCCACAGGCCGGCTTAGGAAAAAGTTTATGCTTATTCACGAAAAGCTCTCGTCCACAGCGGTGGGCTTGATATAAAGGGGAAAAAGTATCGAAACGAAGACAGAAAAGCGGGGCAAATGGAAAAACCCTGTACTAACGTATGTGTGTGTGTGAGAGAGAGAGAGAGAGAGAGAGAGAGAGCGAGAGAAAAAGAGAGAGAGAGCGATGGAGAACAAGATGGGGACTCAAAGTTTTTTTCATCAGTTTTTTTGTTTTTAATTTATTTTTTATTTCCAATCGAAATAGTAATTATTTTCTCATTTTGACAGGACTACTTGGAAGTTTGTTGGTCTTTTTTAGTTACCACTCCGAAGTATGTTCTTTTTCATGAATACCCCAGTTTCGAGCAACAGTATCTTCAATGACGTGACACGTGACCCGATTCTGTAGTGAACCGTGCAAAAATGAATGATGTTGCAGTACTCAGCTGAACCGCAAACGTGGGGCTGAAGAAATTAATGCTTCTATTCTCTTTCTGTCCATGATTAATAACCTTATACCCACCAAGTCTTCATGGACAATTCGAGTTGTAATTAAATGATATTAATGATTATGAACCGAGAGAAAAGGCAGCAGTCATTGTCTCTTAGAATTTCTTAATTATTTCAAGAGTTCTACAATGACGATGTGTTGTGAAAAAATAAATCAATATGATTAATATTACTGTTTATTCATAGGTTTGGCTACCATAACGAATAGAGTACCCAAAGTCCGAGAAGCACACTGCACACGTGTATGCTTTTTGTTATGTATCAGCAGTAGAGATTAGCTATTATTTGCGTCGGCAATTACCATAGTTCCTCATTACATCGGTGCCAGAGGGAAAGAAAGTGAGGCCGATAAATTAATACCGAAACGTTATTGCTGCTCACATACTCACCGAATAATGAATTCCAACGCTGCACGGAGAGAAATTTGCACAAAAAATTATTATGTTTACATTACCACGCGGGACCATGCCACAGTGTAACTAAATTTCATATATTTTTTCATTAAAAACATACTGAATTTTATTTAAAAGTTACGATATGCTCCCATACGTTTGTACGCGTTAACGAAGTAGTTTCTCTTGTAAAATTCTCTTTGGGTGAGATTTTTTACAATTTTTTTTTTACATTATGTGACTACATTAAAGTATTCATTAAAAACATACTCAAATTTATTTAAAAATAACGACATAGTCCCACGTTGCTATTTTAACGTAGTAAATTTTTCTGTAAAATTAATTCTCTTTGTGTGAGATTTTATTTTAGAACTCATTATTGGTTCTGTAACTACTAGCAAACAAAGCGACATAAAAAAAAAAAATTGTGCGAAATAATTATTCTTTTTGTGGATCACCGGTGAATTCAAGCTTCTCAATACGAAAGATTGAAAAATTTTGTAGTCATACGGTGTGTATCTATAAGATGAGTGGTGAAAGGTAAATAGACAAGGATTGTTTTTCTGGGTAATTCCTTTTCGAAAATAATGAAATTGGTATTTTGAAGGGAGTTATGTATTTGAACGTACTTTGGTTACAATGAATACTGCAAATTTTTCTCATTCATTACCGTATTACCGTATTGTTCACTTTCGTATTAACATGTAGAACTTCCTTAACGTTCTAGATGAATCATTATTGTTACATATTCATGGAACTTTGAAGATATTGCGTTGAAGCTTACAAACAGGAGTGTATTCGCGATGTTATGTTTCTTCCTTGGGAGGTGGAAATCGTATATTTTAGTGAGCGATTTAAGATCAAGATAAGCGTAAGGGTTTATCACTGGATGCACCTGTGAATGGAGCCTTTTGTGAGGAAATCAAGCGTATCAAGGGAATTGGATCGTTCGTACGAGTACATATGGTCAAATGAGCGATCATGATGAATTGAGGAAAAAGAAAACCTACAAAGGATACGGTTACGTGGACTACAAGCTCGAAAGGGCTATAAACCAACTTGACCAATGCTCAGCGTATCGCGTTACTTTGCAACGAATTCAGAAAGTCGCAATATTCGCTCGGTTTCCTTTTGTCCTTTGTGATAGTTGTTCATTTCGTTTTGTCCTTTTCAGATTGTAATATACTTATTCCAATCAACCCTTTGTCCTTTCTCTGATTCGATTCATTCTTTTGAACGACAATTTTGAAACGTTGAACGTAACTGAAGGAGCGTGTTGGAGAAACTAAAAAAATTCTGGACTGCATAACATCCGATGAGGTACCGCAAAATCTAGAGCCTCCAGTTTTTTTAAGTTCGTGAGTTTTGTCAAAATCGTGATGTGCGGTAGAGAGCGAGAAGCGAAAAAGGTCAGGTCTGACAGTAAAGTCTATAAAATGGAAGGATGCAGCGAAGTTTGGTGAAGAGCCAAAAGCGACCGTAAAGAGATCTCCGTGGCAAGAGTGGAGGTCTCATAAGGGCTTGAAACTCGAGGTACTTACTCCTTGTTTAACTTCCTGTAAAAATAACTAGCTCTCAGAGGCTGGTCTGTCCTCAGGGCTCTTTTACGTTGAAATAAAAAGACAACAGTACTGAAAATCCTTCATTTTTATCTCTCCAATTACCTTCGCCAAGGTTTTTAATATCAATAGTTGCAGAAATAACTTTTCTTGTTCCCTCGTTGCAGTCATCGTTCCTTTCAGTATGTTTTTAAACTAAAAATTCTGCAACGTGATCGAACAGCGTTTATCTATTCGACGATCGAGATCAACTTCGTTGAACACGGATTTTCAACTACACAATAACTTAATAGAAAGGTTACAGGAAATTAAACACCAAAGCAGTTATTTATGGAATTATGTTAACCACTGGACAGATATAATTCCGGAAGTTTCAACAAACGTAGAAGCCTCACACTGTAGCTGAAAGTTGAATGGTTGAGTAAACTATTTTCGACTTTATTTGATTGTCCAATAAAACGAAACAGTGTTGTAACAATAAAACTGTTATGACCGTTCACGAATTTAAATGACAAACAAATTGTTGCAATTCAAATGCGTACTGACATGTACAATTACAGTGTAAGCAAGAATATATCCGTTGGTCTAAAATACGCTTGGAAACATGGACGGATGGACACAAGTACACACATTGGAGCACACAAATTGCTTCTGACAATGTGTTACCTTGGGGTGTTGGTAGGTTTCTGCGTAGAGCGATGTTGGCTCAAGTCACTCAGGAACACACTCGGCAAATATATACACACAGAAAACGTAGCACGTATGAGGGTTTCCCATTCTACTTTGTACGCATATATATATATTTGAGTGTCTATGTATAACCTCGTAAATGTACAGTGCCTACCACGTGTCCTGTGTGAAATATTCTTCGGAGAATACACACAGACACTGTGGACAATGAGCGAGGAGCAAAAACGAATACCACGATCTGCCTTCTCTTTCAGCTTGTTTGCACCACACGTTATCCTGCTTGTCTCTTTAAAGGAGATAAACGGTCACGAAATATATAAACAGAGCAAAATTGGCAACTACATTTACGACGCTATCTTCTGTTTCTCTGTTTCCCATCCTCACCACTTCCCTTTAATGGCAAGGCTAGCACGTCGGAGTGTCAAGACCGGTGTGTTCGCCATAGACCAAAATATGCTCAGTGGCGAATGATTGGAAAATATTTTTGGGTTTCCTTTTACGGAAAAAAAAAAAATACAAACATTCTGAGTTATCTTATCTTTTCCCTGGAATCTTTCGTAATCTCGCCTTTCGTTAAAAAGTGAACACATCAAAAAAAGAATAAAGTTTCAGCGAACTTAATGTTCAAATGAGATTTCTACTAAAAAAAACGGATAAAAGGAATGAAAGTATCCGTTCATCGACGAATAAAATCGGTCAGGAAAGTATACGGAACTCTCAGTTCAAATACATCCAATGGAAATAACATTGAAAAGTGGATGTCACTTTATTGCTCTTTTACGTTAGTCTTTTTAACTACTTCTTTCATTATTCTCAATATCTTTGAATCCTTCCGACTTTCATTTATCTGTTTGCTGACATTTGAATGTTCTTGAAGTCTTATTCAGTCTCGAAATTGTTTTCCCCTTACTTATTGATCAGGCACTTCGAACAATTTCATGACCAGCTCAAAACACGCCTTTTCGATAACCTCAGTTCGACGTCGCTTGCGATTTTAAGGTTTTGGAAAGATGATGTCTGTGAGTGAACGAGAGAGTGCAAATGGAATATGTAAAGGAAAAAAAGATGAACATCCGTTCGTTCGTGAATGCTAGAAATTGTTTTTCCTTTCATATCATTTTATCTGAATAAAATTTGATTGTTACACTCTCTACGTCATTTAACCGATTTCGGTGTGTCATCAAGTCCGTTGGGCAACCTTCGTAGATCACGAGGTCAATAAAAATCTGAACTCGAACAAAAACATCGTTAAAGTGAAAGCATTTGCCATTTAAACATTAAAACTTCCTACGAAATTGTAATACATAACGAGTGAAGTAAAATGAACAACTCGATGAATGGAAAGTGATGTGGACGAGTATTTTCCGACACTGTAGATACAGATTGAGTTTTATCATACCGCGGTTTTATGGATAATCATTGAAATTGAGCTTGCTGTGCAGGTTTATCAAATGTTGGCGCTTGAACATCCGCAAACATTCTATTAGCACGAGAGGATAAATGTTCAGCGTTGTGTGAATGGAAAATGGATTTCCATTTTCTTTTAGGCTTCAATCGAACAAACAGAATTATCCCCTTTGATTGAAACTTTCTATAAACCTTCTATGATGTAGCGAATTCGATAAATCCTTGATGCACAACTGGAACTTTATCAATACACTTGTAGCTTCAAAGCTATTCTGTAGCTCAAACACAAATTGATATAATTTTTTGTTCACTAGAATAGACGACGTGCGTAAAATATTCCAGTAGACTACGAGGAAATTAGTTTAAAGCCATGCTTCGTCAACGTTTTCCAATTTCTCGAAACCGTATCAAACCGTATGCCTTTTTCAGTGATGATTGCTTTTGAACAAGAAGGTGACAAAAAGAACAAAGATATTATTGTACTTTGACTCGATTGCCAATAATAGTTCGCTTAAAAATCCATAAGCTACTGACTACCCAAGGAGACGGAGAAATAAGATATTTTTGCTGGAGTTACGACCCTCCTTAGTTTCGTGTCTCTAGCTTGTCTGGATGAAAAAAGACTCAGGTTTGCCTTTCTGTCTTGGTCTGGAAGCTCTCATTCTTCTACGATATAAAGAATAGAGTCACTTTATCGGGCATTGTGGAGATGCTTAGTCTTATTTTTTATGAGCTGACAGACTTTTTTTCAACTCTTGAGGTGAGGAAGATAAATCAAAATCATGTCGTAAAGAGTACGGTGGCTAAACACATCCCTCCGGATGGGAAAGCATTTTCACACATTTAAGAGAGTACATAAACGAAGCATCGACGGATATGAGGAACTGAGAAAAGCGGTGTAAAATGGAAGGTGAACACGAAATGTACGTCAGCTGAATCCTTGATGGATATAAAGTGCAAGCAATGCAATAAAGTGTAATGGATTGTTGACGTAAACTAGTCATCATCGAGGAAGGTGACATTTTGGCCAAGTGGGAAGGATCTATAATCCCAGTGATGCTGAAAGATAAAGTAAGAATGAAATATGGTCGGCACCATTCACAAATGAGATGGATCACGTGAGAAGTATCGCGTGGCACATAAATGTGAATATGGTGGAAAAAGAGGACAAAAGTTGATCCAACAGCCAAGTTTGTGTAAGTAAACGGGAACAATATTCTTGGTCTTCCAAGTAGAAACTCTGAAGCGTATAACCGCGTGGCTCATGCGGCTTTATAGTACGCGGGAAGCAAGTAAGCGCGACAAGAGCAAACGCGAGAATACATTGGCCGTGACATCGTGGCGGGGCGTCAGTCGCGCATAAAGAATGAAGAGTCAAGATAAAATACAACGATGAGGGATGAGCTGCGTACAGGGACAGAGGAAGAGAGCAAAAGGATATATGGCTTTGAGTTGGGCTCCGCGTAAACGACAGTGAGTTCGTTTCACCAATTTTTTCATCCGACAGTTGTCTCGACCTCTAACGAAAATTATGCCCATTATTATCCATGTAATCTTTCCAAGTTCACTCTGCAAAATGTATATGATTTAGTATAACAAATGTCCGTGCATAGAGCAGAAGTATTCTCCAGCTGGGAACTCAATCCCATGCTGACACTTTGGTTACAAATTGTGGAGTATATTTACATTTATGATGAATCATTCATAGTTTTCATAACAGATTAATTTTTTTTGTTTGTCAAAGTCATTACACTTTTAAATGATTAACCTTAAAAAAAGAAAACAAAAATATTTTGGTGTTAATTGAAAGACTAGTCACATCCAATCAACCCTAAATTTCGCAGTCTGCAATTAAAACGTACGTTCCGTTGGATGACGTCGCTCTCTATTATGTTTCGTTATTATTGGACAATCTACGTCCTCTTGCGATGACCCGTGATGGTTTGCCAGGTCAGTGTCCTTTTCGTAATTGGTAGCCATAAAAAAGGGTCTACAAGCCCTAATACACACTCGCGTTATCGTCTAGTCACCAAGCGGACATTTGCCCGCCAGACATGGCCGTTGACCTTTTGTTTTCTTTCTTTGTATCTAAACAAAAGAACATCAAAGAAATTTATTTCACAATCTTCTTACGTTGGGTACGTGACGTTTTATACCATGAAAGGATTGAATTTAAAAAACGTCAAATTTCCACTCAGCATAATCACATTTGTGGTTTCTGTGCCACTTTCCCATTTGGAGACCTCTCTTGTGATTGGTGGCAACATTTTTGGAATGCATCCTTCGGCTCACCGATCACGAGAATCAGTTGGTCTTCACCAGCCAATCTATCGAATGAAGTTAAAGTTAGCGATGACGAAATTCTACTTTACTCCCATTTTACTTCATTATTATCAGCAGCGTTTATTGAAATTGTTCAATAAATTATCTCAAATGAAACTAACAAAATTGATTTATGTTTAATCTCTACAAAAGTCATATCAGTTTCCGTAACGAGCCTTGGCACAAAATATCTTACCGATGCATGAACAAGAATATAACGAATCAACCCTGGGACGCCCTGTTTATTCTTGTAAATTTTATTCATCAAGTATGAAAGTTTGTGATTGATGCTCCGACAAGGAAGAGTCAGTATTTATTGTCACTCTGGGTAGCTCGAATGAGAAGCAGTCTCCGGATAAGTGGAAAGAAATGAAGATGCATTATGTCGGGCAACATTCATTAAAGCCCAGACTGAAAGCAAATGCTTATGCATGGCAACTTGAACGGTCAATATCGTAAGCTCGATCCAGGTTTAAATGAATGTTGAAATGTTGAGTAACATTCAAACTTCATTTCCCCTCGAGTGTTTGGCTCACGCGACGAACAAAGCAATTTCATCAGCAGTAAATACAGAGAACTACATTCATATTTTTCTCATGTAGGAGCGCATATAATGAAAAGACAACACTACGATCGTTTTGCGTAGAAAAAAAAGATTTTCTTGGAGATAGGTTCGTGTTCTAGGAATTCGATGTGAACAAATGGTTGCATTCGTCTCTGTCTTGTTTGGACAAAGCCGCAGGTAGCCAGTAGTTGGTGTTGAAGAGAAGGGAAGAGAAAAAGATAGGGTAGGCGAATGAGAAGAAGGTAGGAAAGTGGTTAATGGAGAATGGGTTTCGCAGGAAGGCTCACGAGAGAAACTCCATTATTATCGAATCTATCTGGGCTCAAAGTGTGGTACACAATTCCCCGTACCTACAGAGCAATACTGCAACGAGCAGCAGAACCCTTTCTGCGTCCAAACGAGTTGGAAGCCCATAAATTCAATGTCGAGAACGCGGGTTCGTGCAACGTGCTCTGCCAGCCTCGGTCAGTTCCAGAGCATGATGGAAACGAGAAAAGACGCTTTGCCACCACGAGCTTTCGACGTGCCTAACTTGCTTTCTCTCTGTCTGCTGGTATTCCTCAAGGTTATGGGGTGAATTGGTACACTCTATACATCTTTCATTCGAATTCAATTTCAGCCGCCTTCCCTCTTGTCTATGCCATGCTTTCATTCTTCCTGGGGTTCCGGGGATAAATGCATTGCGCTTCGGTGCTGATGTTATTGTATAACTGCAATACACAGCCGGTGAAGTACAGTTGCATGGTCGTAAAGAATTGCAAGCCGGCAATCGGCAGAAAACACATTTTATAACAAGGTCAACGAAGATCGAAGGGCAGACGATCGTTCGGAAGTAAATATGATCGTTTTAGACGAAATCGTTTGTTGGAAATTGGGTTCACACGGCGGGAGAGATCTGAAGGGCTGCCATACAGGAATATGCAGAGATCAACGAACAAAGACAATCAAAGAGATCACCAAGGGACGGCCTGGGTGGCCAGGCAGCACACAAGAATAGGAGACGAGTAGGATTCCTAGATTGAAGGGGGATTGCGTTTGATTGGTATTCGATTGTTAGGTTCAGGGGTTATGTCCGATTGGAATGCA
This sequence comes from Campoletis sonorensis, assembly GCA_013761285.1. NCBI lineage: Eukaryota > Metazoa > Arthropoda > Insecta > Hymenoptera > Ichneumonidae > Campoletis > Campoletis sonorensis. Next base: position 1,406,383 of record JACEOJ010000195.1, read on the forward strand.
CTGCCCGACAGGCTACAACTACCTCGTTAATCTCTATAAATTTGAACATGGTGAATTCGTGACGTGCAAAAGGAGTGACGATTCGTCAATATGTGCGAGGCAGTTGCTTTGCCATCCAAGATTTTCGTTTCATTGCCATTGCTGCTGCAGCCTCGTTACGATGGTAACTCCGGAACCTTGTAATAAGCTGGAGAATAAGAAATTGGATTACGTGACTTCTGACTCGGCCTAACCGTACAAGGGGATGAAATGCCTTTGAGATGCATTAACCACCGCTGTAGCACAATTCCGCTGTTTGAATTTCATGAATTTTACGGAATTGGAACATCGTGATTGTACGCATTCACCGTGTGGGACTACTAAACACGCTTTAGCGGAATTTGGAATATGAATCTTCTCCCCTTTTTACTTCTAGGGTCATTTTTAGTATTATTATTATTATTATTTCCGTTTATAATTTTGTCTTTGGCTCCCGATTTATCCTGAGACATAATAAATCTAATTTAATCTGCTCAATCTCGTCTTGCCTTTCTGTTTTCCTATCATTCTTATGCTTGTTCTGTTATTTAGCAACTGCACCGTAAGTACAATGTGGATTGATGAAGATTTATACATCACACAATTTATACGGGACCATTTCTCTCATTCGCGGCACACCTCAACCAATTCCGAATTCAATTGTCTCTCTTCAGATACATCGAGAGGCACTCAAGAACTGGAAGGAGGAATTTCGACAACCTCCTGAATTAACTCTCCCCCAACCCATTGCTCGCGTCTTCATTGTACACAATTGTATAGATCTCCAAATCAGCAGCATATATTACTATCGTGGTCTCTGTACTAATTATCGCTTTCAGTTTGGTGGTAATAGCATTGAAGCATCCAATCAAAGAGTTGATGTCATCAAGCGGAACACACGAAAAATGTTTTTTTAAATGCTCTTTATCCTTCCACGGTACTCGGTATATTCATAAGCAAAAATTTACATTCAGAAAAATCAGGAACATGCAATGGATGATAGAAGTTACGAATCTCATCAACGCGGACATGAGATAGTTTATAAAATGCCTCTACAAGCCAAGATTTTGGATACTCGGATGAATCAATTATTATAGTTTCATCTTAAATTGATAATCCTTCGATTTTGCAGAATTAAAATCAGATACTAATGACACATCCGCTTGTTATTATTACACGATGGATTGAGACTGGGGTGGAAAATCGTCGTAAAGGGAGAGACGCCCAATCAATTGGTATCGATTACTTCAAAGGTAAATGTCGATTGCTGAGTATAGAAGCGGAAGGATGTGTATACACATCTATAATAGTTTATCCACATGTATATATAATGTATGCATACTATTCCTACCTCTACGAAATTGTAGGGTACATAGAGACTCCCGGTGCCTACAGGTAGTCCTCTAAAATTGCATTGGTCGCACTATATTACAAGCTGTAATATACAGCTAATGCATTGAACACAAGAGGATGCATGAGTTATGTATATCTGTCACAACCTCAGCGTTATCGATTTACCAATACCACCACTAGACTTACTACACTATTATGGATGCATACTAAATTCTGAGAAGCGTTTGTTATGGCCTTGTTTTAATCCGCACAAGATACGTACACTTACATTAAGTTCGACGCTATATTTATAAATATGTGTATAAGTATATTTTATTATTATTGCCAGTGCTCAGGGTTCTGCCCTTTTTAGCTTCCCAACTTCTTTTTCCAATGAGTCCTCTTTCTATGCGGTTGGGCGGTGTTTGATTTTCCAATGGTCTTCAGTTGGGATTCGAACCTGGGTCTGTCGGCATACGAACTTGAACCGTCATCCACTGGAAAAAACGCATCCACATCCAGTTTCTTTTGTTTTATTTATTTTTTCTGTCTTTCTAATTGATCCGATGATTGCGGATTTGAAACTTTTCAATCCGTGTCAGGTTTGCATTTTGAGAAGAGAAAAATATTTGCATTGCTCATGAAATTCCATAAATGTTTGTATCACAATTTCATACAGTTAGAACTTGTTCAGTGTTGAACTCGTCGACCATTCAGTTGGAAGACCGAGCAGGATTGAGAAGTGTACGAAATCTCATGCTCAACGCATGCTCGTGTCTCGAGTGCCTTCGCAATTCTGTTCGTTACAGTTGAGATTCTCGCTTCCGAGTGTTTATAAGGACGGCGACAAATGCCAAATGGATAGGCAAACACAAAGTAATACAAGTGAAAAGCTAGAAATACGATGGGATCCAAAAAGGACGACGCAGGTTCAACCGATGAAAATATTGAACTCCAGCTTATCCGAAACTTCGATGCAATCACTGTTGATTCGTGAATTCGTATTGTGTACTGAACACCATCTTTCGACGTATGTACAATGAAGTTTGCTCCATTGAATTATTTCATTCGTCAGCAAGTTGTTTCTATTGGATTTTATTGAATTTTCGAAATTCTCTGCTGTCTCCTGTCAAATAAAATAAAGTAATGAAACAGTAACGAGATATAAAAAGCGTTACAGACATTCATTGCATTGTGGCTTTGCACCTAACAGCGATGTTCAATGCCGTTGAATTATGAAGTTCCGAATTCCGGGAAGAATTTCAGGGAATCGATGGAATATCGAGGCAATCAATGCGAAAAAAGAGTCCAAGGAGGCCTAAAGAAATCATTCTGATAACTAGTTGATTAGTATTTTAAAACCTTTCATACATTCCGATTATTTTGATGCAAACCGATTCAGTCAGATCGAGTTCTGAAGTCAATATGAGTATGGATCAAGGACACATTCAACATTATTGTCTCATGAATTCCCCTGAGATATCAATGTTCCCGTGTTACTACAATGCAGACTGAAGCACCACAATCGAAATTGGAAATCCAGTATCGATTTTTGTTTGCATACTGAAAATGTGGCGGAATTGAAAAATAACCTCCTAACATAATGTTCTCCAGAGTCAACAGATGACAAGGAAATAGCACGAAGTGATTATATAAATGGTACTAACGGAGTATACAAGAGAGGTTTCAGAAGCCCGCCGATGTTAGTTGGAATGAGCACTATCTATGAAGATAACCATACATGAACGCGTCATCCTGTCAAATCAAACATACGCGTATGCCCCACATGTCCGTACCAAGGTATTAAACAGCATGGAGGTCACGAACGATTTACCAGGCCGATCGCTTGTCATATAATAGTGCGGTATGCCCGTGGTTTCGGTTTCCTATATTAGAGATTTCGTAAAGCTAGTTCCATATGCGAGATGCAGTCATGCGACGTCATATTCCATATTCTACTAGGCTTAAATTTCCGTGGATCTTCTATCCGTGTTTATCAACAATTCCATGTGTTCTCTTCATACGGAATTTCCCTACGACCTCTCGCCTGCGTAATACGCACGCATACAGAATATCTGCGGTAGATCAACGTGTACTCTTCTGTTCATGAGGAATCAAAAGAGAGGGAGAGAGGGAATGAGGCAGAGATAAAGGGAAGGAGATATAGATGCTGTGTCCTTACGCATTTAGCTTGATTGCGCGATCGCTCGCATGGATTACGGCGATTAAGCCACCGCCATTCCGTTTTGCAATTACGGCTTGTGGTATATACATGTATATATTCACAAATTTAAGCGAATGTACTAATGCTCTTGCTGTTGTTGCTGCTACATACAGTTGCATGCGGAACGGCATTGCTACGATTCACTGAATACATTCTCTTCTATCTCATCTTGCCATGTCTATGCTTTTCTCCCGCTTTTCACTCGGCTCTATTTCTCACAGTACAATCAATATACTACGTTCGAGTCTGCTGCATGCCCTTTTCAGACATTTCTACGTGTATGGAACATTCTACACCGAAATAACTGCGTTTGTATTTCAGCAACTCTGATTCTTTCACAATCTGAATATACTTTTTAATCAAGAATCATTCACTTCAGTAAATTTATATACGATCTTTTAAACGTGACACTGAGAACTAAGCTTTGTCAATTTATTTGATTCAAATATTTTATAATAATATAATAGTCTCCATTCGTTTAATTTCCTGTTAGATTTAAATTACCGTTGCTCGACGAATGAAGACATCTGATCTGTTCATCCGTCGTACTTATGATTTTGATGCAAATGGAAGATTCTCTCTTCGTTGTAGCGGTGCCAGAACTTCTTTCCTCTTCATCTTCCTCTCTCTCTCTCTTTCTTTCTCTTTCTCTTCGTTATCTGTCACAGTAGAATTTTTTGTTTCTATAATACTCTGTAATACAGCCTGCGGCAAAGAGAACTGGATTGAAGCTAAGCGTAAGAGTCTCGTATGAGGTTTCATTTCAACAAGTCAGATGGGACTAAATTAGGTGCATGATGTTGTTCTCTGGGTGCATAGAGGTACATAAATGGATATGTATATGTATGTACATCTATATATGTATACATTATTGCTAAACCAGCTGAAAATTTGGTGTATATATACGGACGTCTTCTCCTAAAGCATCTGCAAATTTTGTTCGCTTTGCCACTTCTCAACGGGGATAATGGTAATTAGAAATTCTGAAAGGGAATACCGAAAATGGCTTCATATCGTGAACTCATTGAGACAGCTCTACAGCAAGAGAGGAGAAAGAGAGGGACAGATCGAGATGAGAGAGAGAGGGAGAGAGGGAGAGAGAGAAAGAAAATACGAGGAACGCAGAATTCCATTATGAATTATTTAAAAAGAGGTGAGTAAATTCGCGAAAACGTAATTATCCTAATTCGCTGTCGTCCCAAGTCCAGTGAAAATCATTTCATAAAAATAAGGCGAAGTTGAATTCATGAAGTGCATCGTACAGTGGCTCGATCCGTAATAAAAAAGCTCCTGTTCCTTCCTTCCCGGAATTTATATTCCGTAAAAAGTTTAATCCAATTGAAAAGGTAGTGTTCATTTTATTTTTCAATATTTATTTGCAAAGTCACTCTTCCTGTGTTACGAAAGTTTTTCAAGAGTTTTTTTCTTATAGCTACGTACATTTCGTGGATCGAAATTTTCCTGTTGTCTCTTGGGCTGCTGTCTCAGCATAGGACACACATACACAATGTAACGTAAGCATAGAAAAACACGGTGAAGAGACGCGCAAAAAAAGTGAAGCGGGGAAAGCAAAAGCCAGCACGGAAAACCTAATCCTTGTCTTGAAGGTATTCCCAACGGCGCAAACTCGTGGAGACGTCGAAACGAATTGGCATTCTCGAGAGTATGCATATAGTAAACGTATATAACATGCATATGTATATACATATACACGTTATTCGGAATCTGCGAAATTTTCTCGCCTCTCGATCTCCACCTTTTCTGTCATTTCTGTCTTCCGTTCTCTCCTACACATGAATTTTATCTCCCGTCACACGGGAATCGTATAATTGGGAATTCCTGAGAGAAGGAAGGAATTTTCCAGAGTGTCAGACCAGCAGGGGGTATTCCTGCTCGCCGGCAGTTCCACATCCTATTAGCTTTACCATTAAATGTTTTTTTTTTTCTTTTCTTTTTCGTTATAACACGAAGTGATTGCAGCAGCTTCCTGAACTCTCTCTTTTCGATAGGATGAGAGGAAGGTGAAGGAATAAAGGAAACGAAAAAAACATCAATTACACTGACTCCTTTTCATATGTCGTCTCTTTTCATTCTTTTTGATGGTCTTTCAATTACTGTACAGCGTCATGCGCATGAACATGAGCAACTGTAAACTAATCTTCTATCTCCAATAGAATCAAATATCTTCTTTCCTCCATGTATAAATATTGTCTGTAATCATTTTTATTCGTTCGTTCGCTTCCACTTGTTGAAACCAAACAGAGTTTCTCGGCTCCTGCATCGATGTAGCCTATGAGCTCAGTGGTGCAATGAAAAATTCATTGAGAAGGTAAACTCTTCAATGAAAGAGACTGACAGGAAAGAAAAACCAGATAAAAATTGAGAGAAAAGTTTCATCGCCTCGACTGATGTATTCCATTATTAATTAATGATTCTTCCGAGTGATTGGTTCCGGGAGATGTTAATTATTTACTAGTTTGAAAAAAGCAAGGAACGGAATAAAGGGGAACAAGAATAACTAGAAAAGATAATTTTTATTTTGGTGGCTTCGTTCCGGCGAGACTCTTTATACTGATGAGCAGCCTTTTGTTTTTCACCACGATCAAAGGCGTTTCAACTTGACACAGAATTTCCTCTGTAATATATCAATTGAAAAAGAGTCGTCAAGCGGCATTACGGTGGAAAAAAGAAGACACGCGACTGCCTCGGTTCGAGCAGAACACGAGGTCACGAAAAGCGCTTTTTTCCCTCAGGGTTAAGTGCACCGACTTTAATTGTCGGATGTCTTTCTGCAACGCTTTTCCTTTTGCCTTTTTCTCTTGACACTTTGTCTCTTTTTTGAGTTTTACCAAACTACGTACCATCGCAAGGGTTTTGTTGTGGAATATTTAAAAATACTCTTTCCCACTAGCTCTCCATCGTTTTTTTTCAGCTTTAAACTTCACCTCGTCCTTTTATGTCTCAGGATTTAGGTGATAAAAAGGCTGTCATTCCATCAATGTTCTTTTTCAAATATTTTCTTCATCTCGTGTCCGTTTTACATTAGCCCTTCTTTCCGCTTTCAGTTAATCGCGACACTACACTCTTGAGAGCTGCCTCGAATTTCTTCAATACCAAAAGGTTTCAGTCCTAAATTAGCTCACGAAAAAGTACTCCCGCTCGAATGACTACTGAGGGACGGAGGCGTAGAAGATACGAAAGGTCATTTGGTCTTTTCCCAGGGTTCACTCATTCTTCCGGCTCCATCAACCCACGTTGGCGCCATGCTAGGAACCCTCTGCCCCTAATGGTTTGTACGTTCATTTTCATACTCCAGATTAAGCCATTTATACTACGATATTCGATTTTCCGGACATGTATCTCAATCTACAGAGAAAATACAGCGTAACGCATCAAATAAATAAATTTGAGTCCACGATTGCGGTACACGTGCCAAAAACCTCACAGACAAATCTCACAAATTAACCGATCTGAGAAGCAAATAATAATAAATTTCCATCGCTAAACGATTCTCAGCAATTTTATGTTGATGACTGTGACAGATTTATTTGGTTAGCATTTTCGGTTTTTTTTCTACTTCGCGAAACTCGTTCTTGCATATATTATACGTATAAATACCGTACAACATAATTGCCTGAGTTGCTAATTCAATTATATGTTCAGGACTCATGGGAGAAAATGTTAAATAGATTCGATATTCCAAATGAGTATCGAACCGTGTGTGAAAACACATTTGTGTCTCGACGTTAATGAAATAAAAGGTATATATAATTCTGCCTAATTTTGAAGTGTCCTTCTCATCAATGTTATTAATATTAATGAGAATTGTTTTACTATTGTTAATTATTATTGGTAAATTATTCTTCCTCGTTATTAATATTTCTTCCATTTATGGAATAAATGGTATTTATAATTGTGATTAATTTTGCTGTGCCCTTCTCATTAATATTTTTATTTTGATAAGAATCAATATAAGATTATTAATTATTATGAATTTTCTTACATTTATTATTTATTTTTTATTGAAGAAGAAATAATAATATATTAAAATATAGTAATAATATACAATTAATAAAGTGGGTGGAGAACCACGCGCCGATTGGTTCGGTTCTCCCCACCGCATGCGCTCCCCGCTCACCTGCGGGCCATTTCTCCTTCCTCTAGCGACGGCCGCGATACTACGCGATTGACTCTATACTACAGTCATATTTATTTATTTTGAATGAATTCCCAGAATTGGCTCAAGACTCCAGTCACGTATTCATTACTATTGAATTCCCCCAATTGAGTAACTAAGGGCCATGGCATTGTAGCTCATCGATGCCAATAATCAAAAACGAAATCAGCCCCGATCGCTGGCGCCCTCTTTTGTGTTCTCGTATCGAATATGAGCTTTTATGTGGACCAATACTTTGAAAAAGTAACCGAAAAACGTCAAGTATTAAAAGTAAATAAATACTTTTAATATTTGACGTTTATAAATAGAGAATATAATAGAATAAAAAAGAGCACCCTTGGTTATTATCAAATAACCACTCAATTTTAATGGGATACGTATACAAAAAAAAAAAAAACGATACAAAACAGTGAATTAAAAAATAAATTGCTACTTTTAATACTTGGCATCCTTTTTTTACTTTTCCATCATATATTTTTCTATGGATTTCACTTCTTTTTGAAAATTTATTTAATAAATAGTGATTGTTTTTCTTAGAGTAAATGAGGAAAGACGCGAAAGAACACAGGAATGTTAAAGGGGAAGAAAAAGCACCAGCTCATCAATAGTAATACTCTTAGCAGGAAACAGGGCTTGATCGATGTCCGAGAAAAAAGTCTGAAAAAGTGCGCAGCGGGTTCACACATTCACCGAGCGAAAAACATCGTTAAAACGCCGCAATTCAACCAAGGCAAAAAAAAAAACAAAAAAAGAATTGAGTGAGAGCTGTTGTTCCAATGGACTCGGAAAGTCAGAGGGTGATAGAAAGATCAAGAGTTAGGGGGAAGTCGGAAAAGTGGAGTGGTCCCGGCTGCGGAGCACTTATCGTTCGTGGTTTGGACCATAGTGTGAGAAAAAACATAGAGGACGAGAGGATACGTTACCAAGCGTTTACTCCATCCTGACAGAACCAGTGGAAAGAGGGATGGAGTATAAATCAGAAAGTGGAGCTATACTTATTCTTCATTTCAACTTGACAAACATGCTGGAGTCCGGAAAAAATTTCTTACAATGGACGTAGCACATCGAGGTGTGAATTTTTATAATTATTTTTCATTCTAACATAAATATTATGGCACAAAAAAATTTTACGTTGGAATAAAATGGAACAACCTTGAGTTTTCATTTGTTTGGATTGAAATGTGAGGACACGTCGCACCCGTAGCGAACCCCTAGAATAAATATGGGTCATTCCAATCGAGGAGTCGTTGGCTCACACCCTCTGGGATATTCTGTACTTTACTATTTTATGTTCTTTACTGACAAGCCTCAGAAACATGTAGCTTCCAAGAACACATTTGTTCTAACTGTCGTCCAATTGTTATTATTATTATTTTCAAACAATTCCACAAAATGTCCCTGGACAGGCTTTTTATATTTGCGAATATAATATTTAATCCGTACAAACAATTCGGAAGGAAAAAGGAAATAAGTTTCTGCGAATAAGATTGCAGTGAGAGGAGCTCGAAATAAAGACGACAAATTTTTGAGGGTGAGAGACAAGGATCGTCGATTTGGTTCAGATTACTCAGTGTACTTTAGTTCGGCATGGATTCACATAGACTAGTGATTGATGCTTTCACATCTATTTGAGAGAGCCGCTAAATCGACAGGACTGAAAGCTCCTGCCAAGAAAAAAGTCTAAAAAAGATTCTCCATTTACGTTCTTGAACTGACAACCAGAAATATCTGCTGTCTATCCTTCGTCAATAGAGAGAAATCGTTTCGTGAGGGGTATGGTGAAAGTTGCGCGATATAGAAAAATAGTGAGTGTAAGGGTGAGGAAGATAGAGAGATAGGAAGGGATTGCTAGGAAGGAAAAAAACGAACGAGGACGAAGAAGACAGCATGTCAAAATGGATGAACGTATTGGATATTATAGGCCTCGAGCCTGTCGATTTCTCGTCTTTTTAGAATCCAGGAAGAATTTTCTAAGGACTTGTGCTGGGAGACAGCATAACAAGAAGATCGCACAGCCTCAAACCGAGTACGGATATACGAGGATAAATGATGGAATGTAAGACAGCTTGAGGGGTGATCGTTGGCACGATTTTTCAAGATTATTGGGTATCAGCAGAAATAAAAAAAAAAAAAAAAATTCTCTCCCCAATCCTATAAAGCTTTATATTACAGTTCGACGAATAAGCACAATTTTTGACATATTTAATGAACGAAATTATCATGTAAATGGTACTTTATAATTCAGGCCGAAAATGACGAGCTTACTCATAAAATGGCTCGAGATTTTTATTTATGTATCTGGTGTATCAAAAATTCAAGGACGAGAAGGAAATCGAGTGAAGAGAGTTTGCGAGAGTGAAAAAGAGAAATGGTAAAAAAATCATGCGACAGATTTTTTTACCAGTCCACTGAATTGAACATTATTGCTTTTTTTTTTTATACCTTTTTCTACTTGCCTGCTCTCCAGCGAGATAACATTGTTCAACAACACGTTTGACGTCTATACATGAGGCTCTACGACCGTAGAAACTAAGGTCACAGTTGCCCCTCATGAAACGACTACGATCGGAAATTACAGAAAAACGTAGCACAGTACGAAAGAAAAATCGTTGGTGGAAGAAAACGAGAGATCTGGACGAACTGAGGGCACCTGGGACGAGGATAATGTCCGGTCGTAATGTTTTATAATTACTACTGGGAGTTGAGCTTCTTTTTCTTTGTTTTTACGTGCTAGTAGAAAACGATATTAGCGAAAGAATCATTTGTTATTTGTGATTTCTGTTACTTTTTATCTCATTTCGTGCACTAATTTTAAGTGCATAGTTTCGTTTATATGCAAGAATGATTTCTGCGTATCTTCACTCTTCACTGAGAGTGAAAAGTAATGAAAAAGTTAAATTCTCGCGTTCTTATTTACATTTTTTAACGGTGGCTATATATACGTATATCTATATTTGTGACAGTTGCATATAAAGGGCAATCCGTTGGCTGGAAAAAGGCTTGGGCATTGGTAGAGTAGTCCTACGTCAGATGATCGCTCGTTTCAGGAATGTTAGATATTAAAATACCGCAGGCTCTTTACTCGTGGCGTACCAGTGGCTCTCCGTGGCGTCAGCCCCGTCGTACTATCCATCCCCTTCCATTAACTCCTACTCCGATGCTCTGTGCTCTATATCGCCCTCCCGATTTCTCGTTCGCTCTCATTTCATCTATATGATATAAGGTAGATATAGATTCTTACCCCTCTTTTGACATATATTTCCCTTCTTCCAATCTCCTCTTATCCCAATTTCCTGCTTACTTCGGGGGTTCCTTTTTCGTGCAATCTTCCCCTCCACCCGCCATAATCTCACCAAGAGCTTTTTCTATCTTTCTAGAGTATCTACGATCCGAAAAGAAAATTCCATTTTGTTGGCCAGATTCAGTTGCGAGAGTTCAATTATTTCTCATGCTACTTTATTGTCACATATTTTTCAACAATCGCAGATTCATTAGTCGAACGTTCGGATAAGTCTTCATGAAAATTCGCTAACAATGTATAAGCATTATCGAGTAATCATTGCTATCGCAGTCTGCGAAGAGACAGTAAAGCTAGAGCAATCAATAAATAACGCTTCCGAATTTCAATTGAGGCATTTAATCCGCCGTGAGTAAATAAATGGAGGTCGAGATACATTGAAGGAAGTTTGGTTATAGTAGAACGTTGATCGATTAATGAATCCACCAATGCGATTTATTTCATTGTTCCAATGGTTCATAAAATATCATTATCCACCCAACAACGAGTATACTGCCTTAACGTATAGCTCGCTTCAATATTGGGTCATAATCCAAATGAGTTTCGCTATTAAAAATAATATTAATCCATATTATATGAGTGTATGAGTATGTATACACGACCAACAACGATTTGTCCAGTGGGACCGCTTACAATTATTGTATAAAGCAGAGGGGCGACGATGATATATGACTATACATTGTGCAAGATCCAGAACATAGATTATCTATAACCCTCCGATATAACCTATGGTTAGCACATACGTTAACGAGGAATTTCGACCAACCCTCTGTCACCAACATCCTGGGGCCTGGCTTCAGCCTCTAATGCTCGTACATTCAACGATCAAAACATCTCTTTAATTATTATAATTATACTTGTGATTGTTAATTAATGAAAGATTATTAAAAACGAACAGTTGATAACCACGATTCTGCAATGCCTTCGATTCATCGAGCTCATTTTCTCTATTTCTAAATAATTTCAAACCTTGCTTGGTAATTCAGCATTTTTACCAAGCAAAGATGAATATTTATCGTTGCTTTTGACTGCAATATCTTGAACGTTTATTTCTGAGATGAATTCTCAAACGAATTCTCGTGAGCATGTCAGTGAGTTATTTTTTCGACTATAAATATTTGCCTGGTTATGCCCTCTGTACTGCCATATAATGTTGCTTGAATTTGTAGTATTTCGGAAAGTATACTGTCCGCATAAGATACCTGGACAATAATGTAGAAACGTTTCAGACTCTAGGCTAAGTGGAGTGGTTGCTTATTTTGGTTGCAGTTGCTCCATTACGCATCGGTTAACCAAAGAAAAGTATATTCTTCTGAATGCTTGCTAAGAATGAAGGAAGGAATAGGTTACGCGACCACAGCATCAACGTAATTGGTTCTAAACGTGGACACAACCTCGTGAAAGTTGAACCCGGTTTTCTCTCGCAAAAGGACCCTCGATGCGGCTAGGGATTCGAATATCGTGCAAGCTCTCTTGTTATCCAGCAGCGTAAATACTAAGAACCAGGCAGAGAAACGTAGACCATGGTTGAGCCAGCACAGTAACAGCGGGATTGCTAGCCACCGAGACATTAATATCCCATTTCGAGTTGAGAGTTTTGTGGTTTGCCCCTTTCTAACTCACCACACGGTGTGCCCAGATCCTTACCTCGTGGGTTTTAACCAAGAAACTTCTCATATTTCTATCTCACTTCACTAAATTCTTGTCACACCTCGTTGCAAAACTACTTCCAACCGAGATCATATCCCGATGGTCAGAGATGAGGTAGTTCTTGGTACAAGTTCGATATAACGAAGGCTTCTCTTATCTCGTGTTCATTGAAACACTTGGGATAAGGAATAACTAAGGGGATTCCTGCAAAGCTGTGCTTTCAGTTGTTAGAGACGATGTGTCTCAAGGTTTCAACGAAGATACATTCATCAATGGAAATCTCGTGAAGATGGACAAGTTCCAACATCCACATTGTTCATTGAGCACTGAACTGTGAATCGTTAATAAGAACATGGCAGATGTTCTGTGAAATCGTAGACTCCAAAATACCTTCTAGTTTAGAAAACATTGGGTTATTTTAAAACAATTCATTTGATAACAGACGTTAAAAGAAGTTCACCTCGAGCATATTTCTAGATAATGATTTCAACGAACGTATCTGTCAATATGATTCACTTCTACCAGGTCTTCTCGAATCCATTGTCGTTGAGAGATTGTATACAATTCGTTGAACCCCAAGATATTGCTTTTCTGGCAATGACTCAGTCTGCACTGTTTCAGCGGCAATCGAATTGTCTTTTGAACGTTTGATATTGAATTACAATTCTATAATAGATTTAAAAATCAGATTATGGTAATGGTGTTGGTGTAGATCATTTCAATGTAATTGGCTGCCACATTGAAACAGACTAAGTAGCCAAAGTATGGACATCAACAGTGAAGACATTGAATTGACATGAGTAGAAAGACAGTTGAGTTGGATCGAAAGGTAGTATTCGCTTCGCAGTTTCGCAGAGTTTCGATATGGAAGCCATTTAGCTTGAATTCCATTGATGAAAATAAATTCTGTTTAGCAGCAATAGAAGGTTTAGTCAATTCGATGGAAAGAGTCAGGTTGAAATAATGAAGTAAAGTGTACGTTTACACGTGTTGCCACATCTTAGTTTATGTTTTTCTGTTATAACGAATCAGGCTTGATGTAAACCAACGTGTCAGGGTGTACAATACATGTATAAATGTATATCTCTAAAGACGGAAAGGGGAACAAAGAACAAGGGGAAAGTTTCGAAAAGCTTCAGAATAGGATGTTCGGGGCTCCTTTATTTCCTCACTCGTTCTAGCTTTCGATTTCTCTTACCCAGGCTCCAGCCATCCTGGCAGCTTCTGTTGCACAACACAAGAGCAGTCTTTTGTATTGTACGAAGCTTTTCTACACAGAAGGGAGACGCCTTGCCTCTCTCTCTCCCCTCCCACCGTTTCTTCTTCGTCTCTTCTATGTAGGTGCCTTAAGCAGTAAGAAAATAATCAACGTTCCCTCCGGGCACTTGCAAAATATCGCTTTCAACTCTGTACCTTTCCAACGCGTTTAAAATATTTAGCTAGACAAAACCCGCCGTGGGTGCGCTCAGTCTTGAAATAGTGCATCGATGCAACTCTTGCTCTTTTTGTAGCACGTTTGTACACTGTGTTTCATGGATATATATAAACCTGTAAACAAAATCTCTCAGAATCAAAAAGTCAACCTATTTTCTATTCACGTTATGCTCTCGTGACGCACGGAAAATAAAATATAGTTAAGCACATATTGGCAGAAGTTACCAACGTTATATTATTCCTTCAAGTTTTCGCAAATGGTCGACAAAATACACTGCGAATTTATGGGGAAGAGCACTGTTCCTATGCAAATTTTACGCTGCATATTTTTCGTGGAGGTATGTTGATTGAATTATGATTACGATTATTATCTCAATTTGAAATTTTTGTTGTTGTTTGGTTCATTTGTACTTTTGTTTCACAATGAACAATTTTTTTCCATTAAGAAAAAGCGGTTGAGCACAATTAACAACATTGAAGATTGGCCCTCGTAGTATAACAAACAGTTGGTCCCCGGAAATTCCACCGACCGTTTGGCCTTTTCTTTCCACTTAGAAATTCTTCGTAAGGATTCATAAATCAAGTACGGCTTTGATTACAAAATGTGTTTGATATACGATTACGATCCGAAGGGTTTGAAGAAAAGGTGAAAAGGGTGTAGGCCTTCGAGAGAATAAAAAAAAGGTACCGAATATCCCTTTTTCTTTCACCTTCTTTAGATGTTTTCGTGGCAGTTTATACCACATGGTAACTGTACTGGCTTGTACGCATCGATTTTTCTGTCCGTTTTCCCAATAACGCGCCACTCCGAAATCTGGCGCGATGTAAAAGCCACCCTACTCACTCAGTTTATATCTGTACTTTGTGTGTCGCAGTGTATATAGTGCGAGCAGAAGCACAAGCAAAAGTAGAACCAGGATCAGCAGAACCATCACAGCTTAGAGAATTGTGGGAGGGAGGAAAAGAATGAGACAGAAGTGAATAGTAGGCTCAGCCACTGCCGAATAGAGAAAAAGTCGGGAGAACGAAGAATGAGAAAGGGAGCAGGGAATCGACTCGACTTCCTAGCAAAAACGTTTCGCGATGACGCCCGCTGTTGGTGCAATCGAAGTCTCCGGCATCCTTTCAACCTTTACACTCCCTTCGAAACGTTTATTTTCTTCTCCCATATTCCTTTCGTCGGTATTTTCTCTCTCTTCCTCATATTCTTCTTCTCCTTCTTTTTTTCTTCTTCTTCTTCTTTTCAAGGCTCGTTCAATTCACTGCCGACTGATGAGCGAATGAGCGCAGATTCATATAATTCTCCTGCTTCTATTTCTTTTCCTCTTCGTACTTTATACACCTCAATTTCCCTCTCGGCTTTCGAGCTTTCGCTTACTCGTCATACATTTGTCCTCTCATAGAATATATCTCTCGTCAGCGACTAACTACCCTCTTCCCAGCGTGCTACCCTTGAGCTTAAAAAGTAATACGTCGGCGATATATATCCGCGGTTTCGTACTGAAAGTCACCAAGGCATTTTGTGACTTTTTTTTAAGCCACAGATGTTCTACATAGTTTTTTATTATTTTTTATCTCAATCTGAAACTATATTTTAACCTTTACCCTTTGGGATTTTCACCAAATTTCTCATATCGTTGTCAGATTTTCATAAAATAAGCTCATTTTTTGAATCTATGAAATACACTTTTAAAAAAGTCGAGAGCCATTTGACTTATTTATATTTTTACATATTTAATTATTATTATTTTATACTTATTTAATTATTATTACATTATATTTTATAATGTAATAATTAGTAATGGAGTAGAATAAATTTTTTATTCAAATGATAACTACAGCTTTCAAGAACACTGAAAATTGTAAAAAAAAAAAGAAAAAAAAATCCATAAGGGTGAATATTACGGACCTGTCGATTTAGTTCACATGCTTCGTGTATAAGGTTATCTGTGTGTATGCACACAGATAAGGTGAGGGAGATATGACGAACGACCACGAGGAGGAAAGCGATGTGGGCCAGCTGTCGAGAATCGACCGAGAATTCCTAGATAGCAATGTGCTCTCCTGCTGTTGATGTTCGCTGTTGCTCTTTTTTTTGTCATCATTTTATCAAATGGTCCAAAATGGAGCAGCGGAAAAAGTGTACAGAATAATGGCGAAAAAACAGAGAAAAGTATATCGCTAAAGTGAGAAATTTAAATCCCATTGAAAACTCTTCAACTGCCGTTAATCTTGGTAATTTGCGGAGCTCACACCAATGTCCATGAACATCATTTAAGTACCCGAGGTTATTTATTCATAAAAACTTTAATGCTCTCTCTTCGCTTTTCTCTTCCCCCCTTTCTCGCTCACCCGTACCTTGTCTCTGTACAAACCAATGCGCATTCATTTTGCAATAGACATTTTATGTTGAACAGGGAAAAAAAATATGTTTTGTGATATTATATATCAGTCGAGTTTTCCAAAAATTTCCTTGACCCTTATGCAAATGCGTGTGAATATGATTTTTCGGACAGATTTGACAAAATGTTTATTTTTTTCTGATTGAATTTAAAGCGTCCTTTACAAGTTTTCCTCCATTTATCTTTTATCGACATTTACAATCGAAACATTTTTCTCTCGTTTGAATTACATTCAGATGAACAAATTTAATAAAATTATTCAATCGTAGGAACGAAGTTTCAAGCTTTATAATAAAATTAGTTTTTAAATGCAAAGATTAAGTGTTTTTGAAACGGAAATACGCGTCAAAATCGCAGTAATCAGACATTCAGATCAGAGATCATTCGATCAGTTAAAACATATCCAAATATATTACAACTGATCACAATGAAATACAATATCTACCGTTTTTATCGTCTATCTATCAAATTAATCTGTAGTTGAAGAAAATAAGATGAAAAACATAGTAAAGAATAGAACGATTAGCCGTTCAAGGGGTCCCCTTAAATACTGAATAAAAGAGGCATAAGTTTTCCTTGCGGAAGGGGAGTCTGCGAGGCACGAGACTACATATACACAAGAAAAGGAGAGGTGGGATTTATTTCGAAACATAGTACACAAGAAAGAGGGCATTGGGGATTTGGCCTCTTATCTCATCGAAATCGCGATAAGTAACGACCGTGCCTGTTTCAGTTTCGAAGTGTATATTTATATAACCATATCCGGGGAGTCTCTTATCCAACCCTTCGCGGTTAATTCTCCTTTCCCCGTTGGTTCCATTCCCCACGCACGTGGTATCGTGCGCCTTCAAAATAGCCTGTCTCATTCTTCTGTTCTCGCTATTTCTCGCAATACAATAATTCACCTTCGAATGTCAGGAAACTTTTACGAAGTGCTCTCTCCTTCGATTCCTTAACAAAGGATTCGTTTTTACACAAAGAAATTCAACGTCGAAAAATTCAGGGCAATTTTGACGCTTCGAAAAATCGAAATGACCCATTTTTTTTTTTGGAATTGGTGAAATATGTGAAGAAAAAAAAACAAGTCCACCAGAATACACTATTTTAAAAGTAGTGGACACTATACGTGACATACCTTGGTTTTTCAACGCACGTGTAAACCGATAACCCGAGATATTGACGTCATGCATTTTTCATTATTTCTTTTCTCAAGCTTATTTGAAAAAACAATTTGTGATTATTTTTCTTTGAAGAAATTCGCTCGATAAAATGTAAAAAACTGTTCATATGAGACAGCAAATTTTTTGAAAAAA
Source organism: Campoletis sonorensis (assembly GCA_013761285.1). NCBI lineage: Eukaryota > Metazoa > Arthropoda > Insecta > Hymenoptera > Ichneumonidae > Campoletis > Campoletis sonorensis. The sequence continues at coordinate 1,424,231 of JACEOJ010000195.1, forward strand.
AAAATTAAATGTTACGAAAGAAAGAATTCAAAGAATATCGGATGAATTTTGTTCAAATGACATTCTAAAGGTTAGAGTAAGCTTCTAACAAATAAGTTTCGACATTTGCTCTCATCTTTAGTCACATGTAAGTGACATAAATACACCGTTAGTGAGTATTTTCCCTTTGCCACTCTGCACTATTATCATCATTATTTCCAATCGATATCGACGGATAGTTTGGATAAAAGCTATGCTACCTCTCTCTCTCTCATAACATTCTCGGTCATTCTCATTCTCGCCACAGGAGAATCGAACATTGCGAGAGAGCCTCTCGCATATTCACCTATATCGGATGTACACAGGCATTCGCCTACAGTGCTCTCTTGGAAATGCACTTCCGCCGAGAGGCGAATAAACGAGGGAAGCCCGACACAGGATATTTCGTCATTACGAATTCACCATCGGAATCGCTTGATGATAATGCCTCTTATTTTCTGATTTCTGTTTCTGTCCGTCTCTCTTTCTATCTATTTGTCTATTTCTCTCCGTCTGTACCCTAGATTCCAAGGCCCTGAAATTAATTTATAATATAAAAAGGGGATTTATTATTAAGCGAGGTAGAGAGTGAAAGGAATTTCCATTTAGCGCACATGAATTTTGCCGCTGGATTGTCGCGATAATTCTTAATCGACGCACAAATTCGTTATCCATTATTTGTAGAAGGACGAGCCATGTGCGGCGGCTTTTGGCTCGAGCCAAAAAGCATACTTTTCTCGGCTCCTTTTCCTACCTCCCATTCTTCCCTGCTTCAACCCTTACTTCTTCTTTTTTCCTCCTTCTTTTTTCTCCTGTTAAATGGCCCGTGAATAAACGATTTTAGGAAGGGAGAAACGAGAAGAGACTGTGTGGAAAACGGCAAAGAGATGTATGCGAGGAAAGAAAAGGGGTGGTTATGGCCGCAGGCTTAAGCAACCACCGTGACGTCGACGCGTATACACTCAAAGAGGGGTGCTATCAACTGCTCGACCGAGGAAGAAAAACTTTTTTAGCTCAGGCAATCAAAAGCTGTACTAAAGCATAACTAAGTTTCGTTATGACTATATGTTGTATGTGTATATACTGAACAAGGTTTGACGTGTGTGGGCTATTGCGAAAAGCTTGTACTTTCCTCGACGGTTCTGCTACTCCTTGCTGGAAACTCTATGCTTTCATCGACGGTCCGGGGATTTAATTTTGCTAAAGAAAGTGTGAGACAAGTTTCACCCGCTTTCTGTGGTAATGCCACTGCTTTTATCGTGGACTGTTGGAAAAGGATATTTTATTTATTGAATTAATTCGAGAAATTATATTACAATTCGGGAGAATTGTCGTACGAGAGCTGTCTAAACACAGCTGTTTAAACAAAAGGACCCAGTTCACATACTCCGGACAAAGTCTTATATTCTGGTTTCGAAACTTTCGCTAGCATGATGTTCATCACAAATATTTTTAGCTTCCGAATAGATGCTTTCATTGCAGCGTTTCAAAGCCGTTTCGTAAACGTTATAGTTTTCAACAGCAGGGCTGGCAGCTCTGATACTAAAGCTTTCTGGTCCCGGGTATCCTTTAATCATGGTCATGGTTCGGGATTACATCAGCCAATCATAGTTTTTTGATAAAGGCACCTATTGTTCTTCCGGCTGCATCCCAGCAGCGGTTTTCCGTCTCGATTGGCTTAACGATGTTTTACCCAATCACACGCACTTTTTTTTTGCTCACTCAGTCAGGCAACTATTTCTTATCAGACGCTCACCTATTCTCTCTCTATGTATACGATTCAGAGCACCACCAGAAACAAAAAAAATGCTGCCTTTCGCCCAGCGATTGATGTCCAAGCCATGACTGAGTAGTCGCCCAATCAATGACCTTGCTCAAGATTCCTAAACTTTGGTGATCGTCGAAACTACACATCGACTGCTTACCCATCGCTGTTGGTTTATCTGTCCTTGTTATTTAAGATGGTTTTTCATTATATTTATGTCGATACGAATCAATATTCACGTTACTTCAACTATGTTGTGGAACTTATTCATTTCATGAATCATTTAGCGAAAACTTGGTGTAAATATAGTTTTCACGCTATCATTTCATTCTTATAAACTGTCGTCACTCTAGTACCAGAGGGCGTAATAAATTGATCATATCGAATCTCTCTTTCTCTCTGTCACACTCTTTCATTCTCCGACTTATTCACATACTTTACCTTTTTTATAGCACTCTGGGTTTTTTGTTGTTGGTAAACTACATTCCATGCAATAAAAATACGTCCCGATCGTTTTTCCGTTTCCTAAAACTCCCCCTCTAACCGCGTTTTACCTCATTCGCTTTTGGATTATTGTATTGGTTTTCCGTTGGTAATCTTTGTGATATTTGTCACGAGCTTATATTCCCCAGTTGCAGAATCAATTTCGCCAGTTTGTATTTCTTCGGCTATAATGCCTCGTGTGCGAAGGCGATTGAAGAATTTTTTTAAAACAACATTGAATCAAGAAAAATATTGCGACCTAGTATAGTAAGAAAACATAACAACGATTGAAATAGTGGGCGTAAAAAACTCGAGAAAAGTAAACACCACGCGGAACCTCATGTTCTTGTTGATATTATTAGAATGGCTCACAAGTACAATGGCTATCGAACGACGCTTGGTATGAAATTGATTTCCATTGTAAGGAATCTAATGTCCATAAAACTAGACACCAAGTTTGAAGACGTTTTGCTGCAGATAACGTTTGAGAGAGCTCTTGACACGTTGTTATTAGAGGTGTCGGAAGAGAGACTCAGACTGTCACAGGCGAGATGTCTCTGCATGCTTTTATTCATTGTACATTCACTTACGTCAGATCCGGTAGTTCTCTAGTACGCATTCAAAGTTAAAAGAGAGTAAAGAGGGGGCCGAAGGTGACGAAGTAAAAGGGAATGATATCAGAAACTCGCGACAGAAGCGGTACTTGACTAAACTTTATGTCAAATGCATAACATTATCGTACCCGCACAACTGCAAAGACTAGTCTGGTCGAGACGAGGCTATATCACACGAATGTTTAGGTTCTGAAGTTGCAAGCTTTTTCTATAAAAGAGGACAGGAGAGCAGCTGGAATGAGTTATTCATTTTATACCATACACAATCCCTTTCCCCTCACGGCAATATTCACTCATTCATGTTCTGGCAACCTCATTTCATTCCCCATCGTTCCCTGCATCTCCGTCAGGCGTCTCGAGATACAATAGACCCCGGACATGGCCTGGTTTCCAAGTTAATTTTTAAATGGACTTCTACACCCAAGATTTGTTGCGTGCGAAAAAAAAGCCTCACCCAGCACGGATGGAAATACCGTCAATTTGCCATTTCAATGAAATAATTTTCAAATATATCGAGTTGCTCTTTTCTTTATGCCATAAAGTTACTTCGCATTCATTCAATGTGAAAAATTTTAATCTACTTCCGTCCAAAACCGAGACTTTGCATCTGTTTTGAATGAAGACCCGTTGTTTTTCATCTTCTCAGAGTCTTGTCCGCAAAATTTGTGGTTTAAGACATGTCCAGCGCTTCGATATTAGCAAACAAGACAAATTATTTTTCGGAAGTTATGAAATTTCATGGAAAACAGTAAACAAGTCTGCTTCGTAGCAGAGCAGAGCAGTCTGTTTGAGGTTAATATTCTCACGTGTGATTGTTTCTCCGGATGGCTTGGTATATTCTCGTTATAACTAGGAAGTGTCTACATAAATTATTTGTAAACTTCGATATCTACGTGAGAGTTTGGTTTTCAACGTATTCATGTAGCAGGAAAATGTCAAACTATTCAACATGATATAATTTCAACGTAATACTCGCAAAAGTTTAGTTGGTAATTACAAATGGCGTTCATTGCGGAATGACTATATACCAACCCAGACTGTAGTTAATTCGGGCAGAAGCAAGCTGCTTCCAAGCGTGTTGTACACTGGTCTAGCTGCCAGAACCAGTGACTTCTGCCCTCTTCCAAGTAAGTGTACGAATATAGATATATATTATGCATGCATGTTGGTATATATGTAGGCCAACACGAGGGTTTCTCTGGTTCGTATATCAACATGCAGTTCCGAGAGTAGCCATATATATGTATAAATATGCAATCCACATGGATGGAAACTTGAGTACAAGGCGGTGGCACCCCCATGAATAAATCATAGTTCTTAATGCGTTTTTTCCGCTGCTTTTTCTATGTACTCGACGCCTTCTCTACATATGTTATTTTTCCTCTTCAACTTACAACACACGACGAATCGTGTGAAAAAATAAATAAAAATACATGAATAAATATTGGAGTTGGATCAAGTGAGTGATTTTATTTTTCTAAAGAGTCTCACTGCTTCCTTTATTCTCCAAATTCATAAAACAAAAGATCAAGTGAAGGAAAAAGCCAGTGCGAGGCCTGACACATGTTTATTTCCGCGAATATGCCAGTTCCATGACGTCACAGCATCTTGAAATCGCTCTCACGGATGAACCGATGGAGTAAAAGATCAGAGTATTGTTGAAGAATTTGATTATTAAGTTAATAGTGAATAATCATCGCTAGATCTGCAGAGACAGGGAGAGAGAAAGATGAAGAAAAACCAGTGGAGAATGATTGCTGCACGACAAATTATCCTTTCTGGCACTTGACGGTTTAAGAGAGCAGATAAGTGAACAAGACGAAAACTCGAATGAAGGGGTGCATGGGAGAATAAGAAGGGTAGATGGATCGAAAGTGGGAAATATGAGAGCAAAAACGAAAGTGCCCTTGCGTCGTGTTCTCGTGGTTTTGTTTCGTTCTAATGTTGAAACGAGAGGATGGTCGTATATAACCGATAACAAAAACAGCAAAGGAACCATATACGTAGTACATATAAATACATATATATATAATGACAATGAGAAATGGAACGATATGAGAATAGAAAGCTTTCCTGGGGTGAAGTGAGAGAGAAGACTTGGCATAGATTGATGTCTCTTAGTGCACTACCTCGACTGGACTGCCTGGAGTTTCTAGCTTCTGTCGGTCATAATGCATAGCTGTATGCATGAACAGAGAGAGAAAAAGAGGAAGAAAGGAAGAGTAGCAGAGACAAACAATTCCAGAAGCAAGTTTGTGAACCAAAGGGAGAGAGAAAGAGGGAGAGGACGAGGAAGTCTGCTCTGTCAGACATACAACCAAAGAAATATATTTCTATGTATATGTATCAGTGAATCCGGTATGCCATCCCTAGGTTCTGTATCCTAGGCGCAAGCTCCACGAGCTTCCTTCGACGAAGGCTTTCCAGTGGCATCGCCTGTCATACCAGGAAAGCTTGATGTATTGCGTACGAGGGTGGCTTCATTACTGGCTTACCGATGGCTACTCTTGTTTGCGTATTCTCATCCTTCCCTTCGCTTGTTCTCATCTCCGTTACCGCCATTCTCTACACCGAGTGTCATACCAGAGCATTGCGCTGCTGGAGATCCTCATCGTTGCACACGATCCTCATACTGTCTCTTGCATTTGCTCATAGCCACATTGCCACCAGCCTACGCACTGCTATGTATACAAGTTTCACTACGGATATTTTATGAACTCACTATTCCACCTTAACCTTGATTCCAAGTTTCTATTCTCCCATAAGTAGTGCTTCCCCAGCTTCCTCATTGATCTCCAACCGCTTATATAGTCTGCTTCTTATCTGTAGATTATTTCATTACATTGCTGTCAAATGAATTTTTATCTTCACTGTACACCCTTCTTCTTCCCTTCTTGTGTACTGTTGATACGCACCATGAAAGGTATCGATAACGTTCGTGGGTAGAAGAATGATTGGAAAGTGGGGGAGATGTGGGACGTCATTTCTCGGACAAATAAGTGTTTTATTGGTGGATGTAATTATTAACCTCACTTCCTTACTCCAACTCGCTAATGCGATTAATAGTCTGTGTGCTTCAACTGCTACCGTTCTATACTCCACATCCAACCCTCATCGGCACATTTGTGACATCCATCTTTCCCAGAAAGTCATTTATATTCGATGTCTTTTAAAACGTCAGGCATATCATTTATCTGTCTTTAGTTCTTATGCCATATTGTCATGTCCCCTAACCTCATATCATCTCTTTTTTGTTTCTTCCTATTTTTTAGATTCTTCTTACTTTCTCCTCATTTCCTTTCACTTTTTTTCCTGCCTTGAGCATCATCTGCGTGACTGGGAATCCGTTCCCTGTACTCTTACAGATAAGGCGAACGTTCGCAAGTCCTACCGATAATAGAACTGTCACTTCAACATCGAAATGTTTGCATATCGATTGTGTCAGACGGTCATACAGAAGACTTTTTGCCTTGAGGAAAGAAAAGAAACACACAACGATAGAGCGGCACGTCGATAGAGGTTCGAAACGCGAAGGACTGAAACTTTCATCCGGCTATCGATGTTGACAAACAGGAAAGAAGTGCCGAGTCCAGCTCTCATCGTAGCGTGACCGTACATTCGTGTCACGGACATGGATGATTTTTTTTTCTGCTCGTTTCATCTCTCAAAACGAAGCAAATTCGAAAAAAGCGTATGAATTTTGAAGATAAATACATAAAATGGAGAAAAGTTTTTTAATTTAAGCGAAAAGCTCGTCTTTAAGATGATTAAACGTGACTCTCGATTGCCGAAGATTAAGTATAATCAGATATAAGGTATTTCAAATTGTACAGAACAAAACAATCTTGTGAATCGTTTTAATGTTTACAAAACAGACCAGAACTTAAATCAAGCGATAACCGCACTGCATAAAACTTCTCAGAAGTGAATCGAGTGGATTACTCTATAACCTTAAGCTTCAAAATGAAAAACCCGCGAGTGTGAAAAAGCGCGAATTAATTTACGGAAATACAAACAGCATTTTTAAAAAAGAACAAAAAAAAAACAACATAAAATGTGCGAAATACAAGGCTTTTGTTCCGGTAACTCTTTGAAGTAATGATGTATATATTCAAGCTTACGTGTAACTGTATTGTGAATATTCTACAAAAGAGACTAATTAATGCGAGCGTCAGCCTCAACCAAGCTCAACAGTCCGACATTTAATTTGCACTTTCATTCGCTGTATGTCCATAAAATTGTTCTGACCCTTTTACACTTTTACTTTATCCACAACAGGGGGCTTTAAAAACTTTTTTGTTTTATAATTTTTCTGATGCATGGATGAGTTTTATCCTGTATACACTGTCAATTTATCTTTTGCTAATTTTTCAAATGAACTCCGTTAAAGCACGAGTGATTAGCTCGTGAAAAACATGCTCGATACAGTTTTTAATTTGTTATTTATTCGCGTTTTTCATTTTTTTATTCACGATCGTGTCCATAGATATTATATTTTTGTAACGGTCAGTAAAATTGGAAGTTTTGTTCAATAGCTCGAATCGTCAGATGGTACGAGGATAGATTGTTACTCAATAATGTAGGTGACAGCTTATTCAGAGAGAAAGACTCATATTGTCATTTCTGGCTTTCCCTAAACCCCGTCAAATATTTTATCTCTTTTCATTCCGTCTTTTTTCTGCTTCCATTCATTGACGTTCTCCTTTCAATTATTCTAGTGGCAACTGCGTTTTGATATTATGGCATTTCGGTTTTAAAAGTTTCTCGTATAGCCAATGCCACTATGAAATTTTGCAGCACTCGAAAATGTAGGATTCCCTTTTCACCAGTGCCAGTGGGAAGTAAATTACAATGGAATATATCTTTTGGGAACGAATTCTGCGATACGAATAGGTGGTGGAAAAGCTATTTTTTATTTGAGCAAAGGAGAAATAAAGAAATAGAAAGAATGAGTGATATAAATAGGACTAGTGGTGCTGATTTTTCTCCAAAGCTGATGTCAAGCTGTGGCTGCAGTATATCTGCAGATTTTTCTACGCTGCTGCAGAAAATGAGAGACCAAAGTCGTACTTTATTTTTCTATCTCGTTCTCTTTTTTGTATAGCTCTCCCTTCAAATAGCTCTCCCTTCAAATAGCTCTCTCTCTCTCTCGCTCTTTCTCTGTTAAACAGTAGTAGAAAACAGATGGGACAGAACAGGCGGAGATGAAGGGGAAACGGCTAAGCGAAATCCGATAATCGTGTTGGCTCAGGAAAACCTCGATTGAATGATCCTCGGGCAAACAGGTAACAGAAAAGAAGCCAGTTTCGTCTGTCGTTACTTCTACTGTTTTCTCCCGTGCAGATTTTTTTTCGAACATACGGAACACATAAAAATGTATCACATACTTACAATTTACATGCTACCGAGGGAAGTTGAAGAAATGCTTGTCCATGTGTATGTATCAGTGTGAGTGCATGTGTGTGTGTGTATGTGAGAGAGAAAGAGAGAGAGAGAGAGTTCAGTTATTTATTACGTGATTTTCAGGACCTCACATGAACATATTGTAAAAAATGTTGTACATTCGAATCTATACTCTCCCTTGACACAGACAAGCAATATACTTCGTCTAATGGAGTCGAAATTGAAGGTAAATTGGCACAGTATACCTCTTTGACGTTCGTGACGGTAGCATCGGAAAATTACCATCATCTCGAGTACACGATATCTTACAATCTAAGACAATTAGATTTTCCGAAAAAAAAAAATTTTTTTCGATGAGACTGCTTTGCTTTGCCTTGGAAGAAGTTTTTTCTTGGTTGTTTTTTTCTTTGAATAAAAGAAATTGACGACACATGGGTGTAGTGGTAGTAAGCGAACTGCAGTGAGTGGAGGACACACAAGAGTGTCATCGAGAGGTGGTTGAAAAGAGAGAAACGCGACGGAATGCAAGTTTCGTGAAACGAGAGAAAAGAGCCGAGGCTGGTAGAAACGGTCCTCCGAGGAATTCATATAAAGTTTTTTTCATCCCTTTTGCTCTTTCGTTCCTTCCTCGTCTCATTCGCACGGATATCCGTCCTCTTTTCTTTTACTCTCCCTCTCGGTATCTCTTTTCATGTTACGGATCCTCAGCTTGCGCAAATGGCCACCAACACTACCGCAATATATGAGCTCGATGGAAGAACTCGACAAGGACTATCCGGGACTCTGGTAAACCGAGAGAATCAGAAGACGCGACGTGTACAGAAACGGCAGAAATTTCCTCATTCTGACTCTCTCATATATCCAACCTATCGCTCTCTTTCTCTCTCTCCCTCTCCCTCTCGTTCACTCTTTCGCCCTTCATCCCTTACGCTATTTCATCCAACTTCGCCCCCCCCTGCTTCCCTTTTCCTCATCGCCCGAAGCGTTCTTCTCCCGCTTCCTGTGCTCGTCTTTCTTCCTGAGATATTTTCCCTCTCCGCTGTGTCCTCCACTCGCCGGAAAATTCCATGCTTAACTGCATATATCCTGCGTATTGCATGTCGTCGTATTCGTCGTTGACATTTATAGAGACTCGCTTGTAGGAAATGTGAACAGTTGTGTAGGTGTGTCCCAGAATAAAATATGTACATGCGAAGTACCGTGCATCCAGAAAACGAGCCGAATCGAATGAATCACATAAAACGTGTGTCAAACATATATAAACCGTAGACATGTACATGCACAGGAAACGATGCAAAAAATATGTCGAAAAAATGTATACAGAGATGCTGCTATATGCGAGAATAAATCGACCATATTGTACACCACGATACTCCGATCGAGTACACACATTTATCTATAGATGTACTTTTCATGGGTTCCAGGTGATCTTGAAGTTTTACGATGCATATAATAGAACATACGGCGTGCGTCACCGATGATAGGCCACTCGTAAAATCTGACCAATTTTCTGTTTTTTTTTTTTTTTCAATTCAAAAATATATGAGAAATATGTTTTTTTTTTTTTTTAAGATCCCATGGAAAATGTTGAAACGTTCGAGAAAGTTTTTTATTTTCTTCTTTATTGTGAAATTTATCCAAAGCTGTATTCATTCCGATCTGTTAAAGCTCGAAAGCTTTTGGCAAAGCTGACGGACGACGAAAGCTTCAATCTATACTTAGTGATGAAACTACAGATATAGGTACACCGTAAATACGTTGCTGCGCGTTATTGCCACGTGTGTCTTTTACCAAGCCACTGTAATAACGAATTCCCGTACCTCTATGAACATCGTCATGTCTATTTGTGAGCATGTGGGTTGGTGTGACGACTAACGACGAACGAAAAATTGTGTGGGTGCATGCGTTTTATTATTGTTTCCGATTCCTGTCGTGGTGTTACTGCAAACATGTGGAAATATAACCGCGGTACTTTATTTTAAGTACAACTTTTTTTAAAAATTCATACCCTTTGGTTAGCTCCTGAAATTCACTTCCTAATTACATTAGCTAAAGAACCGTTTCCATTTATAGAACTTTCGATTGACCTGAAATATTTAGAGGCCATTCGGCATATTTCGAAGTGAAAAGATGACAAAATAAACTAATAACGTCACCAAAATTTAAATCATAATGATGCACGTTTTGTTCAATCCAAAACCATCAACTCCATGACAACAGAAATAGTCCAACGATGTTTACGTGCAATTTTCCTGCAGATTTGGGAGTTAAATTCATAAAACTCGTACTAACAAATGATGTCAATCAACGTCACGTTCTTCTGTAGGTCACATCGCAAATGTCGATGAAGTGGCTTTTCCTAACGTATTATTTGTTGAGTAGTGATATTAGCTCTGAGTTTATGGTTTCTGGAATTTTTGAAACATTGAGATATTCCAAATTATCTGCAGTATTCCGCGTATTCTCCACTCGTTCTACTAGACGAATAACATCAATGCAAAAAAAAAAAATTGAAGTGAGTTAAATAAAAATATTTCATAACTGATAAAAAGCTGTAGTGTGGTGTGAGGGAAGTTTAATTCGTCGATGTTTTTATTGCAGAATTGGAAAATAAGACTCAACTGAACGTCGCGTTGAACTGAAATGTGAGGGTGAAATATTGTATAGTGTATATGTTGTCGTAAAATATGGTTACCATCTAGTTATATTTTCTGTACCAATTATAGCGACCGCACAATAAATGAAGGCACTCTAGGTTGGGAAAAAAAGGTCGGTGGTTTTCCTGGAATCGATGAACATAAATATATTTTTTTCACATGTTATTGGTCGTCAGTGGTACCTCCCGTGGCTCTCGTTTTGATGTTATCTCAGTGATTCTAGAGGGCACTACAGTCGACGTACATTCACGGTCTCTCGCTTTATATTTCGCGAACGTCGATAATCGAAAGAAAACATTTTGTAGTACACACGAATGCTTCTTAAGCAACGTATCAATGAAGTCGCAACTTTTTGAAACTCGACCAACAATCCCAACTCTCTATATGACGTAATTTATTTAAAAAAAAAATAAACAAAATGAGAAAATAACCTGAAATAACATCCTACAATGCTTTTTTTTCAACTTTTCAATTAAGATGTGCAATATGGAGTTCAGTTCTTCAAAGTTTGCCATGAACACATTTCAAACGGAATGCTTGGGTCTGCGAAGATTTTTTATCGCTCATACAAACAGGTTTCAGTTCATAAAATTGTTTTTCATTTCAATGGTAATTCCCTCAATTTGTAAAATAAGTTTTTTTATGAGTTACGTTTAATTATTTCTTATTTCAATCCCAAGCGCTTAGCATTAACGATTCGCCCAATAACTTATAATCCTTTTATCGCGTTGGTTAAGGTCGTTTTTTCTCTCTTTTTTATCGCAACACGAGGACTGTTCAATTCTAGCTGGTATAAATGCCTCGATGTGAGGGGAAGTTCGCGAAAACGAATGAGTAAAGAGAGCGAGACCAACCGAAGCAAGCCTTTGAAGAATTTCATTATCGTCACCCGTGAGGCTGGCAGAGTAAAACAGCCTCGAGCTCTGAAGGGACAGAAAATGCGCTATTTGGAGCGTGCTGAGTTACAAAGCGTACCATCGAAGACATAAAGTACAGCAGAGAGAGAGAGAGAGAGAGAGAGAGAGAGAGAGAGACAGAGAGAGAGAGAGAGACAGAGAGAAAGAAAGAGAGAGAGAGAAATTATAATTCTCTATCAACTCTCATTCTCTACTTTTCCACTTTTAACAATATTCATGGATTCATACTTTGTGTGCCCACCCTAATGTGTATTTTTTCTTAATTTTCGTACTCCTATAACGTTACTGGTCAGTGGAGAATATCAGAGATAAGAAAAATATTTTAATTTTGGTCAGTGTGACGCTGGAATTGAAAAATATAAATAGTTCCGTGATTTTAACGAAAAAATAACCCGAAAAAAATCAATGTTAGAATGTACCGAGTACAGGATTATTATTCTACACTAAACATAACATATTCCAAATTCATAAACTCGGAACGCTATGAGCGAAGTGCACGACCATTATTATGAGATTTGCCCGAATTAGGCAACCCAAATTTAATAGGAAATTTACTCTTTAGTATGTAAACAAATATTTCTAATAACTGACGGTTAGTTTCGAGTTTTCGTGTTGTCGTCAATACAGTTAATTGACGATACAACAATATTGATGAATGCGGAAACCAGCAAAGTGAGAAAAAATGAAAACATTAACGTATGCAAAATTGAAGTGACAAGAAATTGATGAAATTTTATTAGCACCCTTTGTGATTATTAATTGGAGAAACTGAGCGTTTTCAACGGTTCTCTTAAAAAAAATATATATCTCCCATTCCCTGGTCGGCTACCGTTGGTGTTCCACTGCTGCTGAACAAGAAGAAAGGAAAGAAAAAATGTATATAGCGGTGGCGATGCAACTGCCGGTGCGTTTATCATTCTGGCTCCGTTCGAACGAACAGAATAATCCTGTGGAGTTGCACTAGAAACGGCTCGAGCAAGGATTGGTCAGAGTAGAGGGACAACAAGGATACGAGAAAAAGAGGGAAATAGGCAGAGACAGAGAGGGAGAAAGAGAGTGAAAGAGAGAGAGAGAGAGAGAAGAAAAGCGGGTGGAAATGGCAGGTGGAACGAACAGATGCCGCCCATGAGGTTGCTGCTAGTTGTGGTGCAAGGGATGCTGGGCAGTATGAAAAAAGAGTTGCTGCTGGCAATAATTTAGAGAGCACCGTGATATATATACATATATCAATGTATATAAACACAAACACACACACGCAAATACAGATGCACATATGTATGTGCCCATAGTACCAGCAGGTATGGAAATTCAAAATGAGAAAGAACTCAGAAACGTCTCATATGTGTTTCTATATATGTCTGTGCTCGAAGTGTATGTGGATGTGTGCATGGAGGTAAGTGAAGAATCGACCCAATGGAAATTTCGTACTCGAAGCTTATTTTCCTGGAAATATGTGACCGTAAGAAGACTTTTCACCGTTTTTTAAGTATATTACATGACAAAAAAACAAAACTGACGTTTAAATGCCATTGAACACAAGCTGGAAGGGAGCATCGAGGATTTGAAAAGTATAGAACCAATTAGTCTCTTTTGAACGAAACAAAGGAGGATTTTAATCGCAATTACGAGATGATTGAAGCTTTTATATTTAACGACTCAACTGTCGCATTTCGGTCTCAATGATCCGAGCGCAACGATTTAAACGATGCTGACTATACGGAGATGGACAATTGTGTTTCTTTTAAAGAAATTTCAGTTGTAATAACTGTAGTTACAATGGAGATAAAGTTAGAATAGTGGTCCAAATTTGCACGAACTCATTCACTATATCACCGATTGGGTGCGGGTCAACCGAATCTTCCTCTGGCTCTTGCATGAAACCTTATTTATTCATGGCTCCAGACGAGATGCAAACCACATGCCAGCAGAGTATCGGACAAGAAAAGCGAGAACGGTTCACTGTATGTATGTATGTATATATGGGTGTGTGTGTGGTTTCGTATACCTCTTTAGGAAAACCATGGTCGAGCAAGCAACGGCAGCAGGAGCAGGAAAGCCCTTATATAATTTAAACGGCCCTCCAGTAGCGTCGTTTTATCTAACCCTAATTATGCAATTAAGGATGTATTTATACGAGAGTTACGAGGAGCATAGAAAATCACGAAAGATGCAAAAACACGAAGGAAGAGAAAATAGGAAGATGAAAAATATTTTCGCTTAAATTACGAACCTTTTTCCCACTTTTTCAATCTTTAGCGTTCGAGTCAAACTTTTCGTTAGTCCAACATGTGCTCTTTTTAGAGATAATAATTTTTCTTTTCTTTACCGCTGTCATTTTGCATGTATACGCGCATGTCATAAAATACATAATCTTCGGAGCTCATCTTCATTGCAACTCTAGAGTTTTTCCCCTCCAGGCAAATGAGTTGAAAACCCTAAAAACTAAATCGTTTACCGAAAAAAAAAATAGCAAAGAAATAAAAATGTAGGGATTTCTTACCGATATCTATAAAATTATTTCTATTTCAATTGCATTACATTCATACGTTGCTTCTGAAAAATTCGACTGCCCTTTTTTTTGACAAGGTTAAAGTTTATCAAACTAGGAATTTCAAGATATTATGGAGAGGTAGATTTTTCCGATGGTCGTCTGAACGAGTTAGGAAAACTTTAAACCAAATTTTCGAGCCAATTTGGCAAAAGACTTCAGGCTAAAAAAACTAGTGTTCAACGTACTTTTGGATACTGTATTCTTTGTTTCTTATCGAAGCTTTAATTTCTTCTTCAGCTTCTTTTTTCTCTCTCATTCTCGTCTTTTCTCTCGTCTTCTTGTATGTAGTACCAATTTATAATGCAGTCAGCGAAATTGCAAGTCCCCTATGTACTAGAACTTTGAGCCGGATCCACGTGTTCTTTCCTCCAGAGTTTGCCCGGTGGAAATCCGATCTCCCTAATGCATAGTGCAGAGAGTGCACACCGGCAGCACCAACACGAAAAACTTTTTTAATTGAAACGTTAATCAATTCTGAGGAAGCCTTCGATTGGTCAACCCTCGGACGCACCTGGAGCGACATGCCGGGGAGTCCAAACTTCCAAATTTCTTGACAAGGCTCTGATAAAAAGTTTCTGACAAGGTGAGGGAACTCGTTGATAAGTTTAAAGATTTATCGTGAGAAAGTGAGCAGGTAGGAAAATAGTGAAAGAGAAAGAGAGACGCGAGCTCATTGTCAATCTTTTGTTTGCCTAGAAAATTTAAGTTTCACCAGGTACTGGATATTCTTTGAACAACAAAAGGGCTCGACTCTGTTTCCTGTAGAAAAAGTCTAGCCTTTTAAAAAGAAGCGTTCCATATTAATTAAAGATTTTATGGTGCAGCATAAAACGCTCAACGCTTTTCTACACAATTTTTTAAAGTTTTTCTTCAAATTAATATTTTAAACATAGCAGAATTTGTAAGGTTGAATTTACGTGGATACGATTATATTTCATGTCTTGCAAAAATTCCTCTCTAAATTGCTGTATTTCGGCCATTGTTTTTGTAGTTGTGCGAAATATTTTGCTGATGCATGTTTTCATTTCATGTTCATGTTGAATAACATTTATTGTTGCTTCCGAGCAAGTTTCTTCATTATATAAAATTAGGTTGTATTAAATTGAAATGAAAATTTAATTACATACGAAATACAATATAAATTCACGGATTATGATATTCAATTTATTTACGAATTAATTGTAACTGTATCAAACAAAGGGATCATCGCATATGCTTATGATAAATGGGGGATTAATAACCCACGTATTCCATTAATTACATTTACCAAACAAATGCTATGAACGTTCCTATATTCCAATACTCATTACAATGGGCAATTTATCATAAACAATATGTCTACCCCCGTTGTTTCGAAATATGACAGAATACTATGAGAAATTAAAATCATTACGGATCCGTATCATGTTCTCACCATAATATATTACGGTACCAGCAATCTCCTGAGTTAAGCAACTTCGAGCGAGGTCATTCACTATCTGTCAAATAGACTAATCACCAATTTTAGTAAAGCTGACAAATCGTAGCCACATGTTAACATTCCTCGTCACAAAAAATTCTTTGAAACACGAAATCTCCATACAAAGTTTCAAGATACCACAAAATAATTGGGTAGAGTGAATCTAATGGAGTTCTCTGTTCTAATAAAAAAATTCTAGAGATCCATGTAAGTTGGACCTACCCTCAACGTAAACGAAAGTTTTTACAAAAGAGATTCAAGACAACTTTTTCTAACGCGATGCCAACTAGACTGTTCGAATTATATTAACCATAACGACGTTTTTATTTTTCATATTTTATCAGTATAATCATTTTTC
The DNA here is from genome assembly GCA_013761285.1 of Campoletis sonorensis. Classification (NCBI taxonomy): domain Eukaryota; kingdom Metazoa; phylum Arthropoda; class Insecta; order Hymenoptera; family Ichneumonidae; genus Campoletis; species Campoletis sonorensis. The sequence goes on from JACEOJ010000195.1 coordinate 1,440,456, forward strand.
ATTAGAATATGGACAGGCCGTCAATAATAGTGATGAAGGGAAACGATGACCATTACATTTCTATGTTATAAAGAAATAGTCTGTGGAAAAGGTCAGACTCGGGGCTAGTCATCGAAGCTCTTGACACTCAATACCCGAAGGATGGTAAAATCGTTTTCCGCCCATGTTTCAGGTCAATCCATCGCCTACGGGGAATAGAGTTTATCCATTTTTTTTCCTCTTTATGCATGAATGAGATATGGAGAAGCTTTTTTTTTATTTCCAAAGAATATTTGACATTTTTATGTTGACACCGGTGGCGAAAATATGCAATAAGTTTTTCTTTCTCCCCTCTGATGTGAAATTAGGTAAAATCGAGAGGGTTCGGATTGCATTTTTGCGCTGAATCGTTCAACCTGAGGGTTGCTTGGACATGAAACAAAAAACCTATCTTCAAAATTGTATTACTTTCGGACGAATGAGGAAGGGCCTTTTCGAGGTTGGAATGTCATGACTTTTTTACGAGGACGAAAGAAAAGTAATGTCGAGGGACGAAGCTACATGGGCCAAAATGAAAAAGAAGGAAGGACACGTAAAAAGGGTTGTCTTGAAGCGTTGAGCTCAAGGATTTGATAAATTTTATGTGGGTGTAGATCGAACCTACAGGTCAGAATTTCATTGAAAGAGATGATCGAGCATGGGACGATTTGGAAAATTGTTCATGAAAATACGGTCAAAATATAAATAACATGACAGAAACGTTTCAGTGATTTTGAAGGCAATATTCTAGGTATTATTTGATCGCGACCCTTTGACTCGACTAAAAATTCAAATATGGTCAAGAGATTTCGAGATAAAGTGAGCCACGAAGGGAGCTTTGACAGAAAAAAAAACCAGCAAAGAGGATAAAGTGACGTAAAGGATTATTTTCAAATTCATGCATGGGTAGGTTAGTAGTGGCTTGAAAAACAGATCTCGATTGTGTACTATGTTAGAGGAAATGTAATGGGAATGAACGAATAGTTTTTCTAGTAGATTCAAAGGATGAAGAGGTTCGACGTTTTTGTAAGGGTATAAATAGATAATGCGAGCTTGAGGATTTTTTATAGTGACCCTGTAACGTCTAGTCTCGTTGCAGCATAAGATACGAGACACGTATAACGTGTGTCTGTCCCTGGCTTTGGTTGCCAGAAAAGCGATGGGCAAACGTTGAAAAAGTCAGTCTTTGCTTGAAAAAACCGCAGAGAAAAAACAAAAGAAGAAGGAGAAAAAAAATAGGAGCGGAAGGGATAGGACAAGGACGAAGGGGAATGGTACAGGGAGAGACATGGGATCACGGACGAGGATAAAAAGAGGGCACGAGGCGGATTACCTGGGCTACTTCTCTTCAGTCCAGCAGCTAATTCATTGCCCTCGTTGTCTGTCCTAGAAGCTCTGCTGCTGCTGTGAACCCGGCCAAGTTTGCTTCTTCCAATTTACCTTCTTCTTCTTCTCTCCCTCACTTCTTCACCCTCTTTTCCTCTCACCCTTTCTTTTCTATGCTCATCTATGCTCTCTTTCCCTTGTCCCTTTACTTTCATTCTATTCTCGTCTTCTCACGTTCTTTTTCTCTTGGGATCTGTCGCCATACCACTTCCGTCCGTCCAACCATTTCCCTCTCCCACACATTGCACACTCCACTACCACTGGACCACTTTCGATTCTCTCTGTTCACTATTACGTGCTGATCCTCTTGGCCTTTATCATAAACCCACGTCTTGGACCGGTCAGCTTGAATAGCACGACAAAGTCTCTTTTCTATTCCCTCACCCTCTTTCGCCTTTTTACCCCCCCCCCCCTCTCTCTCTCTCTCACTCTCTCTCTCTTTCGTTCTCTCTCTCCATCAGCAGTCTTAGTCGTTCCTCAGCCTTTCCAGAGTGCTCTCACAAAGGCACAACAGCCCCAATGCCACTAGTAGTACAACCATACAGTCTGACTATCGGAGACTCTCACTACTGACGCATCTATCCTCCTTTACACAATCAGAGGATCATCTTGCTCTGTGGCTAACTAACAGTCCGCTCAGGCTATAGAAGTGATCGCAATGCCTCTGAGTCAGGGATCACAGTGGGGACATTACTGTCCTTTAAATGAGCTGTAAAAAGGATGCTTTTTGTGTTTGACGAGAACATAAACTCAATTACATCCTGTAGATTTTTCTACAACCCTCGTAGGTATTCCTCTTCCTCCCAATTAGCTTTATAGACATTTATTTCAACGGGCTGCAATAATACTACATTGTTTCTAATCGCTCTGTCATTCACAAGAGCTCTAAGTCGTATTCTTTTATGGATACTCCGTTATTCTAATCGTAGTTGACTTTTAACTTCAACAGACGTAAAAAAATAAATAAATAAAAAGTAACAGCAACAAAATGGAGATTTTGCGCGTGCAGAATATCGGAAAAAAATAAAATAAATAATCGAATGAAGTTTTTCAACTGCAGCGGGATTTCTATTTACAATCAATATATGTATGTATACACATACACGTGCGTCAGATACTAATAGAAAAATATTGAAACACAGAGATGAAAAATCAAAATTCTGTACGAAGTTTGCAGCTGCTGTGAATGTTCATTGATGCAATTGATTTATTGATTGAATCAGTGAGTCGGAGTTTTCATTCGTTTCCCTTCCTTTATCTCCAGTAGCGATACGGATACTCGATATATGGGTCATGGATACAAGGCAAATTGATTACGATGTTCCTTATAAAGTATTCAAACGTAAGGTCATCGCGTTAAATTCTTTGTTAGAACCGAACGTATAGCGTTGTACCCAAAACATCAATCGAGAAAAAATTGTTGGTCTTAGGAAAGCTCCGAAGAAGAAAAAAAAGACAAGAGTCTGCAAGTATTCCGACGATTTGAAAAATGCATCAAAACTAGAGAAGATATAAAAAGGAACGTGGAAGTCGAAGATCTGTAAATTCGACGTATGCCATTCGAGCATAGAGCCAAAAGAGATATTGCCAAGGGTTTTGAGAGAATTTCAGTACTAGTTATAACACTTTTGTATTTTCACGTCGTACGTTCGACTGTGCCAGATTTTCAAAGATATATATTTCAACTGGCTGACTCTTTTTCTCAAACCAATATCGAGATGAGGGAAAGAAACAGATCGTAGCACTTCCAGCGGTGATAACCCGGACGTGCTGACCAAGAAACACCATAGGGGAGAGTCATCCTCAAGTTACTACGAAATCGATATTCTTCGAGGCCGAGGGTGTGACTGCCAATATGGAAGGCTATATATATATATATATACATAGTTTACTTGATTCTGGTGAGTATGGGGTTCGTGGCAGAAAACCGACACCCCAATATACTTCCGAACATTTTGGATGAGATTTATAGGAGCCTCTATAACTGTGTATAAAATATACGATTTCAAACATCAAAATACCCTTACAATATTAATGAAATTTCGCACAATTTCATCATGATCCAATTGCAGTTTTAATTGAATCATCAAAAACAGATTTCAATATATCAAAAGGTCAAAAAGATTAACTGTCAGAGACAAATATGTGGATGGGATGGTACTAATTCGTAGACAAGAATATTCTACTCGTGTTCAAAAACGTTTTCGTGAATCGGATTAATTTTCCATTCATTCTAACTCAAATGTATACAGACTTATGACAGAACTCGTAAGCTAACTATAAGGTTTCGAGTTAAAACTTTCAGCCTCGTGAGCTTACACCTAAATTGCATTCGAATAAAAATAAAAAAATGTTATTGAAGTCCTATAACGTTTCACTGGAGTTTTATATAAATTCAATTCTCTTGTCATTAGTTTTCTTATTGTATAAATAATTCAGTAGATTTCCATAAATTTGATAAATTCAAGAACTTTAGTTCAAATTCACTAGAATGACAACAACACATCGCTGTCGTGTTCTCTCTCTCTCTCTCTCTCTCTCTCGCCTTGTCGTTCAACAAGAGCCGCGATTTCTTTCATAATAAAAGGTACGATGGAGTGGAAGGGAGGATGAATGCAGATAATATCCGGAGAAGATCGAGTCAGGGCGTCGGTGAAGCGCGAGAGAAACGTATAAGAATGCACAAAGATATGACGAGCTTACTCCATCGAGTCGTCGTTCGTTGTCCATGTCTATCATCGGTCTCGTGGTTAAACTAAATTATCGAAAGATATTTTCAGGGTAAGGGGGTGAAAGGGGACTTTATATGGAGGTGATGGAGCGTTGACGTTGATGTCGAGGAAGAAATTGATATGGAATGTTGATGATAAAATGAGAGAGAAAGAGGTACAGAGGTGGTAGAATCCCACGGCAGCAGTGAGGCGATGCCAGTAGCATTATAAACGTGAACACCACGGCAAAACGTAGCGCACCCCGTCACTTTTCATCCCTCCTGAGCGGGCACCCCAGCGCCACTATCTAGATTATTAAGGCCGTCGCTCAAAGTAATTATCCAATCGACTCCAGCCACGCGGTGTATATACGCGATAGTCTGCAGTAGAGCGATCTAACGATTTAGCGAACGAGCGAACCAACAAACTATAACGAACGAACCAGTGAGTGTGCTAAGAAGAGAGAAAGAAGAAAAAAACAACAAGTTGGTGAGAAAGGGAGGAAGAGAAAGAGCGGACGGTCGCAAAAGCTAAGTTTGCACGGAGGCAAATCGCGAGAGGTATTATCGCTTCGGTGAGAGTCTGGCAAGACAAGAGATCGTAGACTATGCTCAAACTAACAAGGATATTGGGTATATGTATCCAATATCCTATATGTGATATTCTCTCAACCCATTGCCTTGCCTTTCTCTTCTCCTCCTCCCTTCCTTCTCTCTTTCTCTCTCTCCTTTCGATCTACTAGACACAACGCTCAAACTTTGTTACATGTTTAATTGTCTTTCGTGGGCCTTCCATCACTGAACAATTTCTGGGTTAACGACTCATTCAAACCCGTTTCATGCTTCCCAGCATGTTTTCTTTTTCCTGAATTATCCAAGGTGCTTAGTTTCTATAAATAGAATGGTGAAATTTATAATGCTTGCAGAAACACTTATTTTATTCATATTTATTAAAAATCATTAAAGTCAACATTTTATTAGTTTCTCTCTCGTTCTATGTGGGTTAAGAAATATTAACATTAAGTAATTCATTTGGGTATTTAGAAATATATTGCACTAGATAGATTTTCGAAACTGAGACGCTTAATGGAACGTTAAAGTCGTAGAAGGAGGGAGACGAATATCGAGTGCTAGAAAATCGAGACCGTTTTTCGGTCGAGACCGTTTCGACGGCTCACCGAAAGCTCGGAATTTCAAGGCATGGTGAGTGAAAAGAGAAGAGAGAGAAGAGGATCAATCGCAGTACCAAAAAGAAAAACCTCTCGATTTTCAGCCCCTTTGTGTTTTTCGATATCTCTATGTGTCGATATTTATGAAGTAGACTGTAGGATATAAAATAAGCGAGAATAACTTTGTAACAATTCCGATAAAGGTATTATAATGATGAAAAATATTTCATCCGATCCATGCAGTGTATTCGAAGTTGTGTATGAAGCCATTGTTACAACGTTTAATTTCATCAATACGAGGATATTAAAAATAATAATTTCATGAATTAATAAACCAATTTGAATACAAATACGATTAAATAAAGGATTCGAATTCGTTATAAAGGAAAAATCAGAGGGAAAGCGTGTTCTCACAAAATGAATAGTTAATCAAATGGATTCAACATGGCGATCGTGGATAATATTTTACCCCAATTTCATCCCATCTGCAATTTTATTACCAGGATTATTGTGTTGACGTCAATAATAATGTGACGGTAAGACGAGAGATGATAGTTTTGGGAAGTGGTCCGAGGGAATATATACTGGATCCTTGAATCAACCCTGAAATCCGACATCGGGTGAGAAATAACGCGAGAGGGTGACACGAGGGAAAAAAAAATAGAGAGAGAGAGAGAGAGAGAGGGAGATAGCAGAGTAGGGGATGAAGCGGAGTGAGTCGCGCGTCTCGATGTGTAGAGAAGAAATCACGAAATGGGATTGTCACTCGTTGAAAAGTCACTTTCGACGTTTCGGACTGGGAGGGTGCGGAATGTGCTTCCCAGGAAACTGCGTATAAATATAATATGTTTATATAGCATAGGAATTACTGTATATGAGTGTATATACGAATGTAAACATATATATTTATCGAAGCATAGGAAACAGTGCAATATTTTTATACTGTGTTCTATATACATATTTTTCACACTATATACAGATATATAAGGAATAGTGTCGAGAGAAACTCCACATTGTCACACTGGAGTACCCTCACTGATTTACTGTCGTTGACATATATTTGAGATATATTTCGTCAGCGATCTCTGTGGATATACTCGTTTCAACGTATACAGTCAAATATTAGCTCTATATTTGACGAAACCACTGAAGAGCATTCAGAGAAATTACTATGAGAAATAAAAAATTCAGGAAAAACTTATATCAATTTATGTACAAATGTGGGACATGTATATTCGATGGACTATGAATTTTATCGACAGTTCATTCGTCACCAGATGGGAATGCTTGAACGTCATTTTTCAAAAGTCTTAATTTTTTTTCCTTTTTCCATTGGTTCTCATTACAGGCAATGTGACATGATATAAATTCTATTCGTATCGATTCGGTTTTTACATTTTCCATCATGGCGAAATTGAGGTCGGCAAATGTGTTGCAATACAATTACATGAATGGTTCGTTGGAATTTTGTTGGCAATTCGAATCCATACTCGTTGATGGCTTCGTTAGTATTTTGATATCATTTCATTTTTCCAATCAAGTCTAACAGTAATTTTTAAGTTTTTTTTTTATTTCATTTTTTGTAATTTCATTGTTTCAGTCATAACACTAAGTTATGAGAAATCTGATTTCAGTACAAAAAATGGTTTGTGACGGAAAGAAAATATATCAATATACAGAGAGAAGTAAATACAGTGCACAACAGGATAAGTCACGTGCTGTATCCGTGAAAATGACACTTCTGTCTCACGACGAAAGGAAAAGAGAAGGAAAGTGTAAGGTAATCATAAAAGTATACTGTAGTGTTCCGTAAGCCGAGAAAATAGGGGAACGAGTGAATCTTGAAATAAGATTGTCATTTTTCCTCACGAAAATTCTACCTTACTGTTGCAAGCGTTTTCTAAGTGAGGCGAAATATACGAAAACGAAGAACAAGAAGGAAAGCGAAGGAAGACACACCCCTGAGGATGGGTCTTACCAGCACCGTGGCAGAATGAGTTTTCTCTATTACGAAAGTCTTTTCTCAAATATCATAATTATTTTGCACGACGAATGTTTACTTATCCTTGAATTCAACCGCATCACTACCAGTTGAAAAATACAGAAGTTCGCTTCAAAATTTAATAACGAAAATTTAAAGATGTTTGGGATATTTATTAAAATTGTTACCAAGGAAATTAAATTCTTACGTATTTTTTTTCCAATTGTTACGAGACTACTGGTAAAAAAAAATTGAAGAGGTCAATACTCAGCCTTTTAAAAATCATATTTCCAACTTCCAATACATTCGCGGGCAGTCAATTTTTTCGAAAGTTTGCATATGTGCGTAATCAATGAACGATAAAACATTAATTATAAATAAATTTTTTGTTCCAGAGTTATTGAATTCAGGGAACTTATTGATCGAAATGTTATGAAAAAACCGAAAAATGAAAAAACCAATAGCTTTTCAATCAAAATAAAACAATAAAACTGCTTCATGCACCATTTTTTCAACCCTCGCTACATTAAATACCGCAATATTAATCAATTGAAAATTTCATGTGCTTTTGTACATGCGTTTTAATCTCCTCATCATCTTTAATAACGAAATATTAGAACTTGATTTTTTCCATCGCCATGAAATCGATATATTTGCCTTCGTAGCTACATTTATTTAAGAATCTTTCTTTCCCGTGAATATTGCACTGACCTCACCACATATTGTTGCTAAATGGGGAAACTGTAAGAAGGCTCTTGTCCTTGGTGAGTGGAAAAGCACCGCGGTTATATTATCATTCTTCACGACACACGTAGAGACGTTGGTATGTGGACACTTGAAAAGGTAATTGAATGAGACTTGTGTATCACGTATTAGGGTAGGAAGGGGTGACAGAAAAATTTCATTCCGAAAATTGGCTCGGTGAAAGTTTGAGCGCAGGAGAAGTTTGAACCGTCGTATTTCAGGGCTCTTAGGCTCAGTGAAGTGTCGACACAAGGGTCAAGAGAGAATGGAAGGGTTGCCAATTCCCCTTTAACCGCCACGGTCTTCATGTATGTTATGGCATAAACGAGGTGAAGAAGTAGGGAAACCTTACTCGCTACGACAAGGGATAATAATAAGGGAGCGGCGTTGCTTACACAAACCTAGTTAAATAATTCAATTACTTCGTGCAGCTCAATTGTTACCACGACTCCAGTAATAGGGTGGCATATCACTTAAAATGGGTAATCAACCCAGATGATAATCCTCATTGTCAACCTTTTCAGCTGCTTCGTATAAGTTGCACCCTTTGTATAAGAACAAACTTTTCTAGCTCAAGTAAGTTAATCGGGTCAAGGCTAAGTACAAATGCTTTCCATAAGTAGTTCAGCATTCAAAGTTTTCTATTTTACCAGTGATCCAACTTTTGCTCAATTCCAAAATAAACGACTCGTTAAGCTTCTCATATTGAGAATTAAGCTAATGAGATCCATGTTATTACAGACTTTTTCCGTTAAACTTTATTCTATGTAGCAAACTACATTTTTATTTTTAATTGAAACAATTTTCTACGAGATAGCGTGATTCTACCACCATTTGGAATATCAAAAGTCTAAAACATTGAATTGTTCTTTCACACAGTGACTGTTACGGATTAATGAAATTAATGAGGTCTTCTTACTGCCTCAGATTGCCCATTGCTGGTACCATGGCTCCGAACCAGCCTGTAAAGGATGTCTACGAAATTCCAACTCAATCAATCACCTGGTTATTGAGATTTAACCAATTAAAAATAATCATTTTAAAAGAAACCATTTTCAGTGATTTATCATTTTTACTTTTTCTCAAAAAATTTGGTAGTAGGTGTCTTTCAAGAATTGACAAATTCGTGTACGAAACAGTTCAAAATTAATTCAATATCGAAAATCTTTGACGAAATAAAATTCTAAACAACAATACAATCTTAAGGACCGTTCATGCTTTGATTTCTTCATATTTTTCACATGTACAAAGTTCAAAGCTTTCATAACAAGAAGAAAGTATGGAAGTTAACTAATGGAAGTGTTCGATACAGAAATTGGGAAGATAATAATTTATTTTTTCTCTTTGCGAAGTCCGAATCCCGGGTTAAAAGTTTTCGAGTTCAGTCTTCAAATAAATATTGAAAACCTACTATTATAACAATCAATATGGATTTTCATTTTTCCTGCACGCACTCTGCAGAACCAAAAGTATTTAATCGAGCGATAAATCTTACAGTTTAACGAAATGTAGTTCACATTGAGCAAGAATTAAAGTAAGTCTGATCAAGCTTAATTTTAAATACAAAATAAGCATGATTTCGAGGCTGGATAATTTGTTCATAAATTAATATGGTCTAAAGTAATCCCAGCCAATAGTGAACATTCTTAATCACAAACTCTGACTGAGACTTTAGCAACAACTTGCCCATAATCTTCTATTAGGCAATAATTTTCTTTTTTTTGCACTAAATCGATACATCAGCGCTTTATTTGTAGACGAGGATCGATCCAATGGAATTGAATATTTACTAATTGAATGTAACGTGCAGCCAAAATCTGTACGGAAATTAAAGCAGACGTATCACAAAGTGGTATGAAAATTTGACCAAATGGTAGAACGGGCTACACACATGCATCGATTATATAGTTATGTATCTTTTGAAACGTGAACGTTGAACATTGTGGAATGGGGCTAAAAGCTATGTAACATATTACTGCCCCACACAAAGAAGGGAAAGCAAATATGCTCGTGGGCCGCGTGATCTTTTTTCCTTTTAAAGTGGCCAGCAGCGAAATGAGACTAACAGCAATCTGGTACGTCATATATTCTCTGTAATACTCGTTTCTGTTATATCCGAGCGTATTGAAACGTTATACGAGCGTGTACGTAATATAAATGATGGTTATATTCTAACGAGGAAGCCGCACAGCCACAGAGCTTTCACGATTTTTTAATATAGATATTTCTTTGCCTATTGACAAGGTGCGTTTTTTGTGCCACGATATGAGCACACGTGCAAGCTTCAATACGGTCACAGATTTTATCAGCTGCAGATCAAAGCTATAGCGCGATTTTTCAGCGTCAGCTAGCCATCGATTTATACTTTAATCCATTAATGGAAATATACTGTTTCCGTTTTCCAGAGGTAAAGTTTTTCATGAAGAAAACAAAAAAAAACAATGAAAACTATGAGATAAGAGCCACTCGACGATGGAAGTTCACACTCTGAAAATTTACATCTCACACCTCACGACTATTTTTCTTTCCCCAACACTCTCGGCATATATACTCATTGCAACTGATGTACAATGAATTTTTCATTTACATTCACACCAGAAACTCAGGCTCGCCAAGCCAACGGTATAAAACACTGGGTGAAGACAAAAAAAGATTATGTCAGGATGAATTATGTGCACTAGAGGCAATTCTAAATGTGTGATATTATCAACCATAGAGTTTTACTCACAATTCATTTAAGGTTTTCGCACAATATGCATTCTCATTTTATTTTCATATCTCTATTGTTTTATTTTTATTATTTTTATTAGTATACTTGTAAACATGTGCTGTACACCATCCAACAGAATTTTTGAAGTCAAGAGACTAACCATACGTGGCTTAAGGGGACATATGCACCGAGAAGAGGTAAAAAATATTATTATTAGGCGCAGATTATTCGTAGCTAAGAACACACATTTCAAGAAGTTTTCCCATTATTTTTCATGCAAAACAACTGGCACATAATCGTGACAGGGCTTCGTTAATAAAATGCCATTTAAAAAAACTCGTACCGATGTTTAAGTTCGAGTATTCAGTGAATTATAACCTGAAATAATGGATATCCAAGTTCCACTTATTGCTAAATCTTGAATGCTCAGATTATATATGAAGAGATTAATTGAACCAATAATCGATCTAGAAAATGTAAAAAAATATGTGATAAGACTCACGCTGCATTTAGGATATTCCTCCGCCGGTTGTGGTCTCTTCCATCCAAGTAGGGGTGGTATGCAAACAAGGGCTGAGAGGAGCCAGACCAGAGTGATCATAAGGGCTGCTCTCGCTGGTGTTCTCTTCTTCAAGTAATCAATCGCTTGTGTAATGCTCCAAAAGCGATCGAGACTTATCAGACACAAATTCATAATACTCGCGGTACACAGTAGAACATCCATTGCTGAGTATATGTCACACCACAAATAACCGAATATCCAATAGCCCATTATCTCATTGGCTAGTGAGAAGGGCATTATAACAAGACCAAGAAAGAAATCGGCAACTGCAAGACTCGCGATGAACCAATTTTGAATGTTTTTCAATGCTTTTTCCGTGGCAATCGCTATAATAACAAGCATATTACCAACCACGACGACAATCATGAGTATGGTTGCTGCTATTGAAGCGAGAATTATCTGCAGGAGGCTGTATCCCGAGGGATACATACCCTCAGCAACAACCACGTACGTCTCGTTGTACATGCTTGAGTTCCAATTGTACATACTGCTGTTTTCGTTATACCACGTAGAATTGAAAGGCATTGATTCAATATCCTCCATGGTGTCAGCGAACCCAAACAACAATTCACCGTCTACAGTAGAATCGAAAAGCCGATTATCCGGACTACTGTCACTAGTGTCTACGTCAACTTTTTCTTCGTCGGTTTCTTCGATATTACGACTTGTTGACGAGGATGAATTCAAACGTGGATTATCGTCGTCGGGTTCACTGTCGTCACCACTTTCGTCGCCGGAAGCAAAACCCTCGTCCTCCTCCCAATTCTGATTCAAGGAGAGTTTCTCCTTATCCTCGCCGTTTGCAGCCTCAACTTCCTCAGGGCGTATTACCGGGCTGCTTATCGTACTCAAACTCGTATCACCAGACTCAAATCCCGAGCCTTTAACCCTGTTGACGAGGTTCACGACCGAGTCGTCTCTCGTCGCATTAATAATATCCGCACTGTTGAAACCGAAAGGACCGATTGCCTCAGTTGAGGATGACCCTGAGGGCGCTTCCGGGATTGACGGCAGGGTCAAACGCGAAGAACGATGATGATCGAGTGTCGCATCTTCCACGGGGTATGTCAAGTATGAGGACGAATATATTGTTGAGGAGAATGGATTTTCGGGCGAGGAAGATGATGATGACGATGATGACGCTGATGATAACGACGACGACGATGATGGCGCTACTGGCGAAGATGTTATCAAAGAACTCGATAGAAAGTGTGACAATGATGAAGCGACTGTCGATGTGGCATCCACTGACGATGATGATACCGAAGTCGATGATTTAACGTACAAACTTGATGTGTTTATACTTTTATTGACTGGCTTGAATAATTGTGTTGCTGCTGATGTCGTATTCAAGCTCGTCGTCAAATCGCTCATATTCTCTTCGAAGATGCTCGTCGACGCCAGATTACTACCGACTCTGCGGACGTTCATGACGCCGTTTGAGCTCGGCACGACTCGCACCTTCGACGCGAGCTCGTGCTATCGTACCGGATCTCTTCTTGTCACTAAATCGCCACGGGTCGTTCGCGTTGTCGGGATTGGCGTCGTCGTGAAAATTGGTTGCTCGCACCGAGCTCCCGTCGCAAGGATAAGAAAAAGGAGGCAAAAAGGTACAGATACTACGGATGCGTACCCGACGAGGGAATGTGTCGTCGTTGATTTGGTCGCGATGTTGACGGTGGTGGAGGTGACTGTTGTGGTAATTCCAATGTTGCTCGTTGTACTGTTTGCGTTGTCGTTGCTGATTATTGATGTTGTTTTCTCGCTCCTTGTTGTCGAGTACCTTGCTAGGCCTTTCGTGTTCCTCACGGAGCATCTCGGGTTCGCCAGGTTAGGCAACATGCCCGAATTCACGATGACGTCATCGCACGTTCATCGGTCACGAATATAAAATGATTTTCTTTTCGTCCTGATGGATGGTTTACCGCCCAGATTATAAAATCCTGGCCGTATTCTTTCCGTTCCTCTTCTACGCCTTTGATTATTGTTACCCGATCCTCTGTATCGTAATTATCAATGAGAAAAATACTATTCTTTTTTTTTTTTCAAGTACTTCGAAGTGGTGAGAACTCAATCGAATGTTCTCGCTAAATTGGCGTTTAGTAATTGAGTAGAGTTTCGCCCTTCACTCGATCCCTCTATCGATTTAACCCACTGTTTCCGTTTTTAGAATCATATTCCGTGATGCATCAGTTGTCTTTCGATTGGATTATCCAATATGACCTTCAATTTATCTTCTAAAAGATCAATTCACCATTTCTTCAGTATCTCATTCGCAACCTATTTTTACAGATGGTAGAGTGAAAAGTCTCTTTAGCGAAGTGAGGACGGCGTTGCTCAGTCGAAACTCTATTTTTTCGGTGTCCTTTCACGGTGAGATGAGTTTGCTCGAAAGGCAACTTTTCTCCCGCCTCTTTTATCGACAATTATTCTCTATTTTAACTTCACTCAAGACACATTAGACGAGGCTCGTTGACGTTGGCTTCTCGCAAATACCACCGGCCAATATCATGTTACACGTACATGTATATATACAGATATATGTTAAACACAAGTTGTCGGAATAGGCGCTGGAGATGGTAACAATGCTGAAGGGAAATGGATATAAATGGTCAGAGAGTTGAATGGATTGCTACCACGGTGCGCAAGAAAGATTAGATGAGATTTTTCGAACCTCCCTCTTCTAGTATTATTCGCTAAAACTTTTTTCCCTTTTATTTCGCTTGTTATGTATCGAAAAGCGTAAGGTCTTAAATGACGGAATAAAGTAGAGGCCTCACAAATGGAATGACGGCAAAAAAGACAAACAAACTTTTCACACGATCCCGTTCACTTGGGCCAATCGTTGGGAGAGTGACAGAAGAGAGAAGAAAGATTTGTGTGTTTCGCACAAGGAGTCGGGCGAAGTTCACGTTATGGGAATATTCACTTCGTTCCGACTACTGTTTCTTTACGTTTTATTGCTAGAATTAAGCTGTTTAGATCTCTTTTCCTCCGGATCTAACTGTATGTGTAACTATGACACTGTTTTGGTACAACAGTCCTGCGGTAGTGGACAAAGATTGGTCCCCTTATTTCACGTGTTTCTTGTTTCTTATATCTTCGTTTTCGTTTTCGCAATCTTATATGAATTGTACTAAGTTTACTTTTATATACTCGATCTCTTATTTAGAATTTTGTTTTCACTTTTTTTACTTCTAATGCAGCTCAATTTATTAATATCCTCGCTGCAGGCTGCTGCTACCTGTTATTGTTGCTATTACTATTATTTATGTTTATAATTCAATTGGGAGTCGTCGATTTACAATCGTAATGTTTTCCAACGTAATTATAATGAGTCTCTAAGAGTATATGAATCGAGGATTATTTTTATTTTTCAAACTTCGCTATTGGTTCTGATCGAAATAACACGAAGGAGCGAGAAGAGGAAGGAAAAATGGTGCATTACTTGCAACACCGTGGTTATCGACTTATAAGAACAAAATGACCCCAACGACGTTCTTTTTATTAAATTGTATTTCAAATGAATCCAACCTCAACCTCAAACTCTTTATATTCTTCGTCTTCTCGTACCTCTGCAACACCCTGTTGTACACGATTGAATACCGTACTCTAACCGGTACGCGCCCGCGAGACAATTAGTTATCGTCCAGGCTAAAAAAGCTAATTACCCGTACTGCTCCGACCTGCTGCTGCTGTATGCTGCTTTATTATGTATTATTATATCAATATGTATAATATATATATTTTTTTATCGATTGTAGCGATAGTACTTTTTTTCCACAAATTGTACAACAATTTCAACGACAATGACGACCAAATGAAAAAAGGGCGTGACGAAAATCATACTTGACTTTTTTCACTGGTTTGACTATTTTTCTTCTTGATTAAAAGAATCTTCTTATTTTATCTGTCTATCGAGATTATCGTGAATTTTCTTACACGAGTTATAATCAAGCTTTATTTTTTATATCTAATCCCAATTTTCGCCAAATCTTTAAACGAATCTCTACTATGCTATGAAAGAGATTTTTTAAAAATCTTTTGCCCCTTTTGGAATATGTAACAAGAGAAGGAGATAAAAATAGGAAGCGTATACCGGAAGTGCGTTTGTTTGAAAGGGAGTTCCGTTGTTGAAACACCACAGAAGAGCAAATTCTCTTGACGCTCTTGTTTTTTTTTTGTTTTTTTTTTTTTTTTTCGAGATCCAACCTTTTCTTTGTTCCTTCTTCTTCACTCACTCTCCGTTCTCACTTATTCTATTTACATCTATTTACACATTTCTTCAGTCTCTTTCCTTTTTCACTGAATTTCTATCACTCTCGGGATTAAGGTGCAGGGTTCGTAGTTTTTATGACTTCCAACAATTCTTGAGATTATAATAATTCCTTCCTTTCCTCGTGCTCGTCCTTAGCTCTTGAGATGATTCCCTTTACGTGGCTAGATCCTTCAATCGGCCTCGTTGCGTGCTTTTCAAGAACAAGTGATTTTTTATGTATTTATTGACTAAATTGTTTTTTTTCGTAAGGTTTTCGATTTTTCTGCGATTCTCAGAGGATTTGCCAGGATTATGTCGTCCGTTCAAACACTCTTTTCGTTTTTTTTTCTATTCTTTTCGAAACAGACTTTTGTCCCAGAAAGCGAAAGATCTACGGGTCGTACGTGTTGTGTCGATATCACGAGAATTCTCGGTGATGTTTTATATTTACCTCGTGATATGGGCTCTTGTTCGACAACGTTCACGGACTTTTTCTCTTCGCATATAAATAAAAACTTCTGTACGAAATCGTGCTTCTTGGTGAATACTTTTCGCTTTCTCTGCTCCTCTCTCTCTCTCTCTCTCTTTCTCTCTCTACCTCGTTCCGTGGAGAACTAGAGATCGAGACGAAGAAATTTTCTGCGATCTCTCCTACGATTCATTTCGTCCTCGTGCTTCCTGTGTATACGAAATTTTTTACGGAAGACTCAGAGATGAAAGAAAATGTGAATTTGTTAATGAAGGAACAGAAGGAATGATGACGTATTTTTGGTGGACTTCTGATTTGATATTTTGAAGGTTTTTAAAAATTAGTTTTCAAATATCATTTGAAATTGCGTCAAGGTGTGATACGTTTCCGCAACGAATTATGTTCCAAGTCACATTTAATGTTGGATGAGATTCGTGGTCTCGTGTGATGAGCTCGTGTCGAGTGAGTTTCGTTTGATGTACGATTCGACGAGAGGTTTATTGCACTTTGCGTGATAGAAACCGGAAGTTAAATCTTCTCGGGAACGCCCGACCGGTAATGATACTTGACGGTAAACCGTAGACTTAATGACCTCTCCGTCACACTTATTCTTTTTGGTTGACCTTGCACTTGCTTGAAGCAACCAGTTCCCCGAGGGATTCACCAGATGCGTCGATTCAATTTTCTGGCATGAGAATAGTGGCTGCGGCGATAGCGAACGAGAAGAAGAGGCGAGCTCTTCCAGGATCGTGCTACCTTTTGGAACGTGATACACGACACTTCCGGGTCCCTTCAGTTTCGAGCATCGCACAGCGACTATGCGAAAAACACTCCGCTCCCGTTGATTTCTCTTTCCGTTGGAAAGCTTTTTCGCTCTTTACACTGTACCCTCTCGCGTTGCTCTCTACGTCCACGATACTTCCGCTCAATTTATCTCACATGCACATCCTCCTTTGGGTCTAATATTTTCCTACCTTTCCTCCTATATACGTATATACAATATCGACCAAGAGTGCACTCCACTTTTATCAATTTCTCCAACCCTTAGCCATACACTCACTCTTCACTAGTACCAGATGATATTTTACCCTCCAGCTTTCTTATCTTATTTAAGTCGATGATTTCTCTTTCCTTTTTCGTATTCTTTGAAATAATCCAGATGGTGGAATCGATCACTCGTCAAGTCACGCGGTTTTCTTTATCTTGAGTTCACTGGCCCGCACAAGTCAACCACTGTCACCCCAAACTCCTTGAAGCTACATCGAAGTACGCGAACTCAAGTAAAAAGACACTTTTCATATGCGGAATTGCAATAACGATTTCTCGTGAAATTGTTCGTTTTAGTCTGTAAGCCCAACAAGACGGAAGAAGGTTACGATATAGAAGTAACGTTGAAAGGAAGTGTAGTAGAGTTAACAGCCGTAAGAAACGCGACTTGAAGTCTAGCGGAGTTTCATTAAAGACGAGTTAAAAATATAACGAATTTGAACGAATTACATAAAACAACATTTCAAACTTTTCCAAGCTAAAACAGTTTTCGTATCACTTTCTTCCTGCAGCAACACTTATTTATTTATTTCGAGCAATTAAAACTTTACAACTGAGATGAAAGAACACTTTTGAGTGTTTTTTTTCGATAGGTGCATTTTACAAACGCAATTTTCATCCCCTTCTTACTTCGTACGCGCCGTAATCGTTTTATTTATTTGTTTCCTTCTGCGGCGGAATTAGAAGTTTATTTTTTTCTTACAGTGGCACATTTATTTGCCACTATTTAGGATTAACTTGTCGTCCGATTAAACAAGCGGAAAAACAAAACGCGAGCCAGTACGAACGAACGTTAATGACGACAAAGGCGAGGATGTACCTTGTCTACGCGAAATATTTCGATACATATGTAATATGTATAATTATAATACAGTCCCTTTTACGCTTGCTAACGCGATATCAAGGATTCACAATCACTCAGAGGGCCTGATCGGTGAACGACCGAGCCTCTTTGAAAAGGGTTGCGAGTCTCGAGTAATGCGCTTTACTGGCTCACTGGAGGCTGACTGGAGGCGTCGCCGACGTTAGTGGTACACGTCCCGACGATAGCGAACTCGGGGCGCCGCGCGCGGTGTTCTGCTGCCTCACTCACTTTGGTATTATACACGAAGGCCTTGGGTGCACGGGTGGTACACGTAGGATCGCGGGCGCAAGCGTCGAGGGACGCCGAGAGTCTACTCATTTTTCCCTCTCCCTTTCTTTCTCTCTCTCTCTCTCTCTCTCTCTCTCCTCCCTCTTTCTTCTCTCTTTCTCTCTCACCTTCTGTCTCACTTATACACATACTCGCGTTTACTCACATCAACGCATTTACACACGTACACGAAATATCCAACGACCTGCCATGAACGCACAGTCGGCTTTGGACCATCGACCGAGTAGAGTCAGCCGCGCACATTACTACACGTAATATACGAAAGATCCCAGTGGGAGCGGATGAGAGTCGGGCAGGAGGTCGAAAAGAGGGTGTGCGAGAGAACGGTGTACAACTGAAATATATATATACAAATATATGAGTATTTATGTACACATATATATGTGTATTTATGTATATACATCGATGAACCAACGACAAGCGAAAGGGTTGTAAGATATGGAATTAAGGGTGGCTTGGAGGTACTCGCTCCTCAGGAGATGACGATAGGACGGTTGATAAACTGCATTTAATCTACCGGAATAATTATGACTTTCCGTTTTTTTCGCGCCTTCGTATGTAGTGGACATGGTCAAATTTATTCTCAATCGATTCAATGAAAATTTTGTTGATTCAATTAATTTTCTTTCTCAATATGAGAAACAGTAGGGTTAGCATTTTTTTTGAGAAACTTTTTGAACACCATTTAAAGTGTCTTCATATTTAGAGGAAGAAAAAAATCTGCAAAATAGAAAAGATTCATCTCGTCGCGAAAAAAGGTTCGTAGTAGAGAATTATGGAAATCACGTAACATAGGGTGCGCCATTTATATTTCTCGTATATTCTAAGAGTACAGCATTCATGCAGAAATACAATAGAGATAACCGTAATGTAGCCAATTTTTTTTTTGTTCTTTTAAAGGCACTCGGAGAATCCAAGAAAAGATTTGAGCTCGTATGCAAATGACCTGAATCTGCTTGCACCACGAATTCTTAATGTGTCTCAGGGTAAATGACGGTTTTAAAACTTTTCTCGCTTGCACATACATTCCACATTATTCTGGGACACACTGTGAAAATATATGCACAAGGTTTCATCATTAAACTGAGTCAAGTTCCACGGCAGGGTATGTTAATTTTTTCACTCTCTCAATTAAAACTCTACCCCATCCCTTTTTGATTATTAGTCCGGCTATAAATAAAAAATATTATCTCAATCAATGGAGTAATCAAAATACTGTGTATAGAGGAAGACGAAAGAGTTTTCACGAGCTTCATCGAATCTAACAGACTCATGCGAGCGGACTGTTTGACTCCTTTAATATGTAACATAATCAATAACATACTGCTTGGCGATGTACTTTGCATAACAAGTGTATAAATATTACCCTCTAGAGAAGAATATAAGGGAAAAAAACCAAAAAGCGATAACTCTTGGAGTTCCCACTTGTGCAACTGATCGCGTAGGTGTTAAAATGTTGAAATTCACTTGTGGATCCCTTGTGTTGTTATTTTCGATACAATGAGCAAGACGATCCGATAGTTTGAACAAGTCAAAAAAGAATTAATGAAATTGATCATCTTGAAACGAAAAATTGAAGTACTGCATTGAAGTTATCTGAAAATCGCGTGAAACTCGATGAATCGAATATCTTTCCAAAAGGTACTGTTATGAAATGATAAGAAAAAACCTCACGCAATCAACAAAGACTGGGGAGTGTGCTGTTGAAGTTTACGTCTTCCTTTTATCGACTACATTTTTTTTTTTTTTTTTTTTTAACGTCGATCTTCGATGCTTCCGGTATAGAGCGATTGCGGCAGCCATAACGGCAGTCACGCAAACTATGTAATACGATCATCAGTATTATATGGTTATAAGGGAACAGAAAGCAGTACCTGGAGGTACAACGACAATGCCGTTTGTGCTGCTGAGCTATGCCATTCGATCAGAAACGCGTTACATGGATGACAGGCAATACGTAAACTTTTATATCGATGTAAATATACATGCGGGCTATATATTTATAAACAAATATGAATCGTGATGAAAATACCATTTGGTGTCATAAGGGAAGTGCTCTATCAGATTCAAAGTTTTTTTTTTTTTTTTTTTTTTACAAAGAAGACGAGAACTTCGAGCTCTTTCTAGAATCACGTCATATAATAACAGAGATAACAACGGGTCACCATGAAAGTCAATAATGTCTGCTGCACACGGTCTTGTCACGTTCAGAATATAGATTCAAAGGATTGAAATCGTGGTTCCAAGAAAATATAATCTTTTGCAACTACAAATGAACGTTTTCCATGTTTTCCAGGTTGAATACACATTTTTAATTCAATGGAAGTTCTAAAGTGGTATTTTTTTTTTTTTTGTCAAAAGAAACGACTAACTGGTAAGTTTTTTGTTCCACTTTTCAGCATTCGTAGCTCGTGAAAGGTCTATTATTTTAAACTGCGTGTGATTCTTATTGCCGTACCAGAATTATAATGTCTGCGGACTTGGAAATGTTGTTATAATACGGCTATGGGCAAACGTATTATCTCGTATTCACCTCCAGCTGGACCGCAACATAATAGAGTACTTCCTCTCATGCACTGTATAATTCTATCGAACTTTCTCATCGTCTCTAACGTCAGGACATTTTCTCGTACCCTATTCTCCAAGGCTATTATATCGTGCCACGAAAACTACCCGCAGGCTTCCATTAACGTACGACGGTTTGAATGACCAAATATATCCAGCAGTAGAGAAAGAACGAAACAAACTTCTCTCTGTTCCTTCCCCCCTCCATCGGCCTTGCTCATGAACTATCGTCCGTTTAAATTGTCTTGCTCGAGATACCAAGTATTTCGGCAGAGTCCTCTTGCGGGATCCCAACATGGTACTATCTCTGGAGAGCGAGATTCTGTTGGCTTTTATACTGTTCAAAGGCGCAACAGAGAATAATAAATCCAAGAATAACGTATAACTCTCTCGAATACGATAAACCGCGAGGGTAGTATATTCACTTAATGGCTAAACTCTCTACAGTACTGGGCAATGTATTCTATCCACAGGATCATTTCGACTGACGGATAGTTATTAGCCGTCAGCCACTGCGGGTTTATACAATGCTCTGATAATTTCTTCACGTCATCGTAATACCGGCAGCAAGAACAACGATGGAGGAGGGAAATGTTGAAGAAAGTGAATGCATCCAAGTACAGAAGAGAGTGATTGTCTGTCAGGATAGACGAGAAACGTTCGACGATTCTGACAGTGAATGTACACATGTATTAATCCATAAATATACTTCTCTCTGGCACACTTAATACTACGTTGAATGCAAACACGTATATTGCAGTCCATTAGGGTGTAGGGAATACTTTTGGAAAGATGCCATACCCGGAAAACTGTGATCGATTTATATTTATATATGTTTGTACACATATATGTACAAATATATGTATTTACGTGGCCTCATACTTGGCCCCTTAGGCGTCCTCTCACCCTATTCAACCCCTTTCGCCTCGAACGAACCCTAGAATCTTATCCCTCCACAAATTTCCTCCTCCCGTCTGTCTCAGGTAATTTCTCCACTATTTTGAAGATCGATGGCTTGGCAAAGCTCTTCGTTTCCATGCGCCACATTATGTTCGTGAAATAGTAGTGGTATGGTTTGCTCTCGCTTCGCCCAATACATTTACGAGGCTATTGCCTATATGTGCTTCGCTTCGGCTCACTCCAATCCGATGCTTTATCTGGCTACCTCGCCTGCTTGACTATCGTCCAATTCGACAATGCTGTGAATGCCAGTAAACGTCGAACAGACGAATGTTTGGACGAGCACACAAGATTCCAAAAAGTGGAGAGTGAAATCACGAGAATCGAATATTGAACGCGGGTTTGGGTTGTAGTATAGTGATGAGATCTGGTAAAAGAGAAGGATGGAGGAAAAAAGAAGATAGGAATGGACTCAAAGCGAGAAGAGAGACGGCAGCGGAAGGCACACGCCGAGCAACCACCTGCTGTACTCTTCGATGCGGATTATGACTGCACTTTTTGGCTTCCTACTTCCGTCCCACTGTCTCTTATCCTTATTTTTTCTTTCTTCCTTACTTTCTTTACTTCTCAAATCTTCAACTATCGTACGGTGCATAAATATATCGAAAAAGTCCTCTTAAGAAACACGAGTTATTGGTAGTTGTGGTGAACGAGTACAAAACATCGAAACAGTGATCGATGAAAGGATGAGAGGCCGAGAAAAGAGTTTCGCTTGCGAAAAACAAGATCGGAAGACATCGGTAGGCACTTGGAACAGCATCGAGACTATCGAACTTTTCATTCCTACGAACATCAGGAAAATGGAGTTACATATATACGTATCATTGTATTATGGATGTGTAAGAAAAGATCGAAGCATGACGAGAGTGGAAAGAGGCTAAATTTCCAAGACGAAGAATCCCAATGCGAGGATGCTGAGTCCGTCGTGTTTGCGACAGAGACAGAGAGATTATACTGCGAGGACAAAAATCAACTACATTCGGACCAACCACCTGCTGAATACCCTCCGGGGCACAAAGCCATCCACATCCAGAACATTAATCGTTTGAGGAGCTCCATCTACGATCAATATTGGTGTAAATTTGATCTTGTACCATTGCTTCTCTGCAACGCTTCAACATCTATACACATATACGTAGCCAAAAAGATATCCAACGATGACGAGAAGTTCTAGGATTGGTATGATGTGGTCGCTGCATTTAGATCAATGCTTCTTATTGGCAGGCTGGACTTAGTTCGTACTACTTACTTTATAAATTGGATGCTCTTGCTGGTAAGGAGTGAGCAAGTGAGCCAACTTCAACCACCTGACGCTTTTGTAAGGATCTTCGGACGGTAGTCGAGAACTTCCACGAGTCTAAGTTTCCATACAAATGCTCCAGTTCTCTCCTTTTTGGACCAGGGTCGACTGATTCTATCTCTTGTCCTGCGTCTACTTCTTGCATTACTGGGTACAGTGATGGAGAGAGCGAGTTAGTGAAGGGAAGAAGATAAAGGAAGGGTCTACATTTCAAGTTATTGGTAGAGAAAGAGAATAAGAGAGCGATGAGAGTCCTCGAGGGAACGAGCTGGTTTTCCGTGTCGAATAGGAGCTCTTATCATTATTCTCTCTCTTGCCTATTCCTACATGCTTCCTATCTACTTCACTGACTCTGGCTGTCGCTTGTGTGCTCCCTACTTTCTCTCACACGTAACATTCACCTCTTTGAACATCACTATCTTCGCTTTCCAAGCTCTCTCTTTCTCTCTCTCTCGCTGTCCCTTACTTCGGTGAAACGTTCCTCACCGACCACGAGAGAGTTAAAGAAAGGGAAAGAAAAACCTCCCAGTTCTCGACAATCGCAAGTCTCTACACTCGAGTTTGAGGATATTCACGTCGGTCACATGTGCCGAGAAAAAGAGGAGATGGAAGATGCGATTCGGGACGTGCAAGAGAACGTGCTGTGTCGACCGCAAAACTTTGTCATCGAGAGACGGACGTGTACGTGCGGATGCAACAAGGAGAAGAAAGGACTCGTGTTAGGACGACAAAGCGAAATACTCAATCCAATAAAGTACGTACTTGTAGATATATACGTTTAACATCATCCAGGAAATTAGTTAGGCCCTTTTACATTTTTATTATTTCTCTAAACTTTTTCGCTTTCCACATAAAACAATTTTCAATGGATAAAAAGGACTAATTACTTTTTTATGAGATTTTCAGTTTTAGACGACGACCCCCAAGATCTGGAACGTACGAAAAAAACTCAATATCACGTTTGTTTATTAGAAATTTCCCGACACTCTCTTATCATGAGACCGTTTTAAACTGAAATTTAATATTGAAAAAACTTGCAAACAAAAAACAACAAATTGACAATGAAATGTCAATGCATCCAACATTTTCATTATAGAAGATTCAACTAACAGTCAGCTCAATTTAACCGACAGTTTGTGGCGTGAGCGATCCCCAAAGTTAAGCAGCCTCGGGCAAACCGAGGTTGCTTACTAGGTTGGGTGACCACTTAGCCGAACACTAGCTAGCGTATCAATAGCTGAGTGAGAGGCAGTTTTTCGAAGTTTCTGATGAGGGAAACTGCGCAAAACCACGTGCGATACAGTAGTGCGTCAGGAACGAGTGGCTGTAGGCAACTTTCTGGAAACTGTGACAGGGATAGAAGCTGCAGATAATGCCCGAATGAGGAGCAAGACCAATTTGGAAAAAATGTTTTGAAACTAGATTAAATTGTTCAATACTGAGGCATTCT
The DNA here is from genome assembly GCA_013761285.1 of Campoletis sonorensis. Classification (NCBI taxonomy): domain Eukaryota; kingdom Metazoa; phylum Arthropoda; class Insecta; order Hymenoptera; family Ichneumonidae; genus Campoletis; species Campoletis sonorensis. Next base: position 1,464,938 of record JACEOJ010000195.1, read on the forward strand.
ATAAATCCAATGAAAATTCAATGAAAAAAAAATCAGAATGCAATCCAATGAGTCACAGACAGATCAACCCATGAGTGTGTAATTCTATGTTTGGGGTAATCGGTTAACTTGGAAGTTTAATTATAATCCAGTTCCACGGATACTTGGAACCCTATAATATTTCAATAAATGTAATGTAACATCTAAGTTTATCGAAGATCCGCACCCCAAGTGAAAGTCACAGTAACTTCGGTTCTCCGCAGAAGGGTATTATGTATGCACATATAGATACGGTACATGCAGCTTTCTATATGCACCAGTCCTTTCGTCGCCTTTTCTTAGTATATCAGACATTGTGGAGGCTCGACTTTACCACACCGTAACCAGAATGGTCTACTGTTTTGCTCACCTCCCTACCCGCAGAAACTAGTTACGAAACTTCTTACCTTCGACCTGATGCTTCTCTCGCTTCGCCTCCAAAACACCCTGGCGAAACAGATAAGGTCGCTAGAGACAGGAAACCCTAGCCACAACCTCGGCGATACATCGCTTCGCTGAATCCGTTATTGTTGACGACAAGATGTTATGCCCCTGGCCTTTCTTCTACCGAGATCACGGATTCCGAAGAACAAGAGCTGGGAACTAGATTATTTAAATTGAATTAACATACTGTTTTAATATTCCACGCAGATTCTTTACATTCTATTATTATTATTATATTTACATTTTCCATTGTATTGAATAAGCACAAAAAATAACACTTGGATTCCTCGAGTGGAACGTTTGTATATTTGGATACTTTAGACGTTTTGAAGTACTTTGACATTTCTCTAGCCATAGCAATAATTTTAAACGAAAATTGCTATCTATATCGTGAAGTATCGCATAAAATATATTTCCTCAGTATTGGAATGTTTTTTAGGAACGTTCGAAAACTTTGAAAACGATTTCCCAGTAGTTTATGTAAATGCAGGGGCTCAGATATCCAGTAGAATCTTCAACTTTGTACCTGATTCGAGAATATTATTATTAGTACAATTTTACAGTGGGTAATCAATTCAGATTCCACGTAAATAGGTCATGCGTAAAGAAAACCATGGTTGGATTGAAATCGGAAGAGACCGTGGCAGAAAATTTCACTCTCGCGTCGTTATTGTCAGTTATGACAGTTCGTAGACTGCGTTTCTCGATGTGGCTTCTGAAAGCCAAAGAGAAAGAAAAACATTTCTTTTGCTACCATGTAGCCGCTACTGCCAAAGGCATATCTGCGGTATACGTGCAGCTAGTGACGCTCATTTATCTGATCGTATTTTTCCATATACGAGAATAAGCGAGCAGGACTGTTTATGCCAGCAGCGAAAAATGTTCCACATTGGCAGAGCTCGTGGGTGATAGTAAAATGTAGTGTCCTCTTGGTTCGTTAGTGGAACGCAACTCAACCCTTGCATCTCTTTGGTTCATTTTCTCTTTTTTCATCTATTTCTCTTTTTCTGTTCTCTTCTCTCCCTCTCTTTATTTCTCCAACTCACATCTTCTCCCTTCTCCTTGCTTGCTTTTTCTTCCCCATTTATTCCACTTCTTTTATCATTTTCTCATTTCATTTATTCTTCCTCTACTTCTTTTTCTTTCATTCTTTTTCCTTTCTCTCTCTCTCTCTCCTCTTTCATCTCTTCTCCATGCACATTCCTTTGGAATATCTACCACCAACTGTCGAATTATATTTTATAGAATATTCTCAACCGCTGCAAACGATGTACGAGCCTCTGTGAAAAATGTTATGGTACATCGTACATGTCGGAGTTACATGCTGAAAATGTGAGTACAGTACGCGCAATATGGATCATTTGGAGAAAGGAGAAACAGAGGGAGAATTACCGACGACGACGAGGGCGCTGATAGATATTTCATCACGTTACCCCACACTATCGAGAATTAACGAGCAGACATATGGGACAGACACGATCTCTGGCGTCCGTCGAACCATCACGGTTTACTGCCCTCCATATATACATACAGCAAAGCTCACGATCTACGGATATTATAATAATAACGATGCAGGATTATAAAATTCTTTCAACCACATGGACATTTCTACTGAATCTCGTTGAAAAAAATCACTTTTTTGAGCTCAATCCCCAGAATTAAACCATTGACCAAGAACATTCCAAATGCACGAGATTGCATAAGCGGTCCATAGGATTTTTTTATCAACGACGAACATTAAAATCGATCATTATACGAATCTACTCAACAAAAGTACATCTGGAGATTATGAATTCATTATCGGATTAAACAATTCCAGGAAATAATATTCTGCATCTAGTCTCATTCCACGAATTCGAATTTCACAGAGTTTTTCGAAGATTGAAATTAATCCGAATGGGATTCTCAATTCATCTTTGAAGCATCAGGTTTTAAAAGACGTTCGGAGCTGTCGAGTCGTCGAGTATTCATACAAAATAAATTGGAACCATGATGTGGATTCATAGAGTTAGGAGCTCCTACGGAACGAAGTACTTTCTGGTCCTAAAAAGACTCCGAGAACATATAAAAGCTCTCAAACATACAATATTTATAATTAATATAAATTTTTTATTGTATCTGTAATAAAAATATGAAAATTATGATCAGAAGCTGGGAGAAAGGCGGAAAACGTGTGAGCCGCAATAAACGGCTAGTTATTATAGACATTAGAGGTAATATAGCAGCGGTTTATGGCCACCGATGGTTAAGGCACGTTCGTAAAATACCACCGCCGTTCAGTGAAGTAATTGCATAAGCCATCAGCCGAGCCAAGCATTAAACCTCGCGATCGAAGCCAACGAAGGGCTGAAGGGTCGAGGTGTCCAAGAGGGTTTAGAGGTGTGTTTTTGATGGGGTTCACTCGTGCACAACCTCTGTGTGGTGTGTACTTTTCTGTCACATACTTTATGTACGTGGCTTCAAATTCACGATACCGTCATGTTCGCGTACACTTTCTTGTCTAAAATTCGCTTTATCAATTAGTCAAACTTCATTTTCAGTCTTGTGGTCTATTATACCAGAGGCTACGCGTATAATGCTTTTTGAATTTATCGATCCTTGTCCTTTCAACTACATTTGAGTAGTTTTTGTCATTGTTACGCTAAAGCCAATTTAACGATACACCAGTGAATGCCAAGTTATGGTCATTATTTTAACCGAAATATATTAACCTCGGTCCAGCAGACGACAGAGCTGTCAAATGTATTTGTTGCAAGACTCTTGAGAGCCTTTTCGATCCAACATATCCTCGCCAACATGACCTCGCCGAGGAGTGTCTTCGGAGTAGATCGTATGCCTACACATAAACATTCGGATGCGAAAATTGGGTAAGTATTTTTATAGAATTCATCAAAATAATATCATTTTCCATCTGTCATTTAAATGTCCTACTTCCAGCAGTGTACGACGTCATATTTATTTAATTCTTAATTATGAAAATAATCAGCGTACAGTCAATAGCCCTTGCCGGATGATTTAAAATGTTATTGGAAAAAAATTACCAGACTTTGTTATTAAGACGACTGAAGTTATGATTGAAGTTTCAATATCACTTTTAACACGATGATTATTTGAAAATTTCAAATGGAATGAGTAGTTGAAATTTTCTCAATGTAGAGTAAATACGATTTTTTTGTGTGACAGACGCTTTACAATGTTTTTTCCGCCGTAGTGCGAATTGATGAAAAAAAAAGATTTTATCCTTGGATCTAACCCTTAGATCGATGGATTTTTACAAAGGTACTAAAAGTATGCAAACATCAGTGAATTGAATAATGTATCGATGAAATTAAATAATTATGAAAATGATAACTAACTGGTAGCAGAATTAGTCAACACTCTAGATGGAAAGTCTCTGTCCTTTAAATTAGTATAGAGCGTAATTTCGTAGTACACCCTGGAGATTTGAACATGTCGCTTTCAACGTCATAAAGAGGATTTGAATCTAGTCTGAGCATGAAACTTGTTGAACTTTTGGTTAATTACTCGTTAACTTTGCATCGAGTGTCTCTCATATCTCCTTATAGGAGTATGTCATGTTTATAGAAAACGTGAGCAAGATCAAGAGACGTAGTAACGTTAGCTTCCTAGGAGGCGCAAGTGGGTTCCTAGCTCTACAGGTCAACGATACAGACGTACGTTGAAATTCGTAAAACAGCTGCTGGCGAATGTATCCATTAATGTGAAAAAAAAACGAAAGCAAAAATATTGAAAAATAATTGAATAAAAACACGAAAGATAATATGGTATTGAAATCAATTGACAGCCCCTCCGAAGCAGGTTGCTCTGGAGCTGTGGAGCAAAATGAAGACGGATTGAGTGAGAGCGAAGGGGCGATGAAAAAAGATGCCGTTGAAAAAATATCGAGGAAACTTTTGATAAAATCGAAAGAAAAATAATGGTGAACGCCTGAGGTCCTCAGTTCAAAAAACTTTTTCCTCTGTTCACCCTCGTTCATTCTCTCATTCCCTAGAACATCGTTCTCGTCATTTTTTTCTATCTTTCAGAATGTTCCTCTCTGTTGCTCGTATTCTGTTTGTAAAAGATTTACTTTTTCTTCCTCTTTTTTTTCATTTCCTCGTTTTTTTCATTGTACACGGCTTCCCTCATTTCATCAGGGTTATCTTTTTTCTTTTGCATTTTCCCCCGCACTCTTCCTCAGTACCGCCTTCTAGGAATAGCTCGAGAAAAGCCGAAATTACGGGACTCACCGAAAAAATTAGCATAACAGAGGACGCTGAGGGTCAAGAATATCGGTGCCCAACTAAATATTTGTCGAATGTATGTTCCGTTCTCTGGTGTTAGCTTTTCCCGTTTTCGTCTCGTGTCTAGCTTATAAACGTATTTTCTTTCCACCTTGAGCCTCGTTGCTCTTTTGAGCATATTTGCGTTCCGCTATATGAATTGTATGTAATAATGGCTATGCATGTATGTTTCAGTGATAAATAATGCGTGTCTATGTGTTTAACTTTGTGACCAAAGTTCTACACGCTGAACGAGAACTGTATTTTTATTTTCCAATCTCTGCTGCTCCATAAAGGTTTTGTTGTAAAGTAAATGTGACTACTTTCAACAAAGATCAATAGAAACACAAAAATCAATTGCAAACTTTACTGCTATAAAGATTTCGTTGAAAAGTGTAACTTTTATTCATTTCGACTTACAGTCTACTGGAATGTAATCAAATAATGATCAGAACAATTTAACACTCATTAACAATATTTATTCACATATAGTTTCGTTAAAATGTTCAAGTTTGTTGATGCTTCATCAAACAACGATTCCTCCGTTCATTTTTTATTATTTTTATCATTCCTGCGTTATTCACTTGCTGGTTTTTACGCGATCATCCAATGACGCGTGGATGATCGCGGCGAAAGGAAATGATAGAAAACTGTCAACCAACCAAGTATCGACCTCACCCGAAGCGGCGCTTACAGATCGAATCAAAGGAACAATTTTTTTGTATTTTCTACTATTCGCACCGTTTTTTCTCTGTATTTATTACAAGAAATAAGAACCGGGAGTCGTGCTTAGAGCCAATCAAAGGACGAAGCTCGCATGAATATAAATATATTCTACAATATTCAGTGGCACCCTTGCACATTAGAATATTGATGAAGTCTGTTGTAAACGGAAGCAAAGTATAAAACAGTGAAACTCATAACTCGAGGACAGCTTGAAATCCATAGTAGCTGTGATATCCGAGGCCATGCGTGATTAGTTCCAGCGAACTTGTCTATATTACGAGGAAGTAAGGCTTTAAATAATTAAGTGTCAAAAGCTTGGAAAGAATTCGTAGAAAAATTGAATGTTACGTTATACTACGTAATTTTTGTTATAGTCTCAACAGATATTTACACATTCACACATGTCACAATAAGAAGTGTTTTTCTTTTCAACGTACCTCGGTAATAACTGGAAAAATATGTAAGAGAATGAACATATTGTTAAAGTCAAAAATTTGAAACGATTGTTTAACAACTAAATTAAATTACATTTTCCAATCATCATTTGGATAGTTTAATATACTAACGACCTTATTACTCAAATAATCAGCAAGTGTCGAGTCAATAAAAGCAAAAAAAACATGAATATCAGATCCTTTCATATTCCACATTACTATATTTTGTACGTACAGATTTCAATGTTTCGTGCGAAACATTTGAAGAGATCTGTGGTATTGGAATTTCGATAAAATGAAAAGAAGAAAGAAGCTAAAGAAGTCCATGAAATTCTTTCGATAAAAATAAATTGGGTTTCATATGCAAATAAAGAGTGATATTTGCCTAAGTGCGATAAATCCACTCGCTCAATTTATAAAACTCGGAGAAAAAAAAAAAAAAAAAAAGCAACAAAATAGGGAAATCCTGAAAAAAGGCATTACATATTGTATATATATACATGTAATACGTGTTATATCTATGTATGTATATAAACGAGAAGTAGTTATTTCAAGCGGGCGCTGATCAAGGCTGGTAACATCGGGGCCAGTAGGTATACGGTACGTAGTAGACGGACGTCTGCGTAATACATATGGAATACTCGGTGGCCCACTTTTTGTGGAAGTACACAGAGGACGGCGGCGCGGTACAGTGGGGCGTCCGATCAGACGCCGACTCTTTCCACGTGTTGCTCTTGCTCTGGCCCATCCGCGCAATCGCTCCCTACCTTTAATCCTCACCCTTTCTCCATGCCCTCGCACTATTTCAGCCCGAGAGAGGAGGAGAGGTTATGCACAAAAGGAATGACGGAAGAGGGAGTGAGAGGAAAATATATAGTGCCGTTAACGAGGACCCCGCCCTTGTGACGTCACTAAACCTCCCAGTGTGACGTGCGGGTTGAGCGAGAGAGACGAGAATATTTGTGTATAGATATATTAATTGATGATACGAAAAACACGCGGACGGACGAAGGCGTAAGTGCAATTTATCAATAGTTCGAGTTACGCCGCGTGCTTTGAAAATCTTTCATGTTCTGTACTCGGATAAATGTACATGCGAACGTACATAAATATAGGGATGAAAATAAAGGGCGCGTGCGCGATATCGAGACACCGGAATATACAGAATGTACATCACTTCCGCGGAATGCCGTCGTTCGAGAGTTTGTGTGCAGCTTGCGTTAAAATTCGTCCGCCGTTAACTCGTGGACACAGATATATTTATAAAGATATATGTATGTTTGTATACACTTGTAATTTATAGAGCTCGTGACATAATTATATTGTAATCGTGCCCCCATTCGATTGAAAGAACTCGAATTTTGAACGTGAGTATATGTCGGTTGCGATTGGATTTTTTACTGATATTGGCATCCGTTCGTATCGTCATTTGACAGCAGCGCTCAAATAGTATGAAAACTCAAATGCAGTTCAGGTTATATGACCTTGGTTGCTCTTATCTTCAGTATTTTCAACTCTCAGCCGCTAAGTTTATACGTCGCACGTGTGAATGTTTCTCGTTTGACTAAAATGTATTTACAGAATGCGGCAATTAGCGTCTAGCATAAAATAGCTTTTAAGTAATAAACGACCATGAAATTCAGCACGACTGCGAGACAGCACTCAGAATTGGCAGCTTTTGTAACGTTTCCAATGAACAATCAATAGAAACCCGTTAGTATAGTACATTTATATAATTGTGGATAAAAGTTTTTCATAAGATTCAAACGAATTTTGTTCCTCGTCGATGAAAACTAGCTCGCAGTCAATTAACAGTTAACTGTGGGGCTTTGTAGCAGCTCCTTCAACCTAGGCTATAATTTAACGACGAATTTGTGATCAACCAGTTGATTCGGTCGCAAATTCAATTTTCTTGGACCAAATGAACACAAGTTATTTGCAACAAGATCACATTTTTATCTCATCCGTTTAGTTATTTGATCTTTTTGTTTAATTTAAATTGAATGAAATCGAGTACAACCAGAATTTTGAATAATATTTCCTTGGTGTATTTATTGACCTCGTAAAGAAACAAGGCCTGAAAGAGCCTCGTAGTGTTACGAAGAGAGGTTAACACTCCAAATATGCTAATTGAGTATTCGTTTCGTAGCTAAAGGCGATACTTGATTATACAAAATGTCCAGTGTATAGGGGCCATTACATGAGACATGTGAGAAGAATTGTGTATTGCTATGGTCGTGCGGCCTCGTGTGAGATTATCCGGCAGGAGAGACACAGTGAGAGAAATTGGACGAAAGAGGGAGAAAGGATCGCGAGAGGGCGCGCACGCTCTAACTTTAGCGAGGGACGCGCACGCCTCGACAGTAGAACAGCCAAGAGGGGGTGTATCGACCCCAGCAAGATTCGCAATTCTTTTCTGTGCTCTCTCGGCATGAACCTCGCGTCAAAGTGTGAGACGGAGGGACGAAGAAGAGAGAGAGAGAGAGAGAGAGAGAGAGGAGGAAAAGGAGAAGGGAGTTGGGACGCGTGGATATATACAGGATGCTCCGGGGGATGGACGCGAGAGGGTTTTTCCCCGTGACGTCACGGATGCCCCGACGTGAAAGAGAGTCGAGGGTCGGAGTTAAAGCTCGCGTATCGTCCATCACCAATTTTATATTGCTCGAATTTATTTATAGAATTTTAAAATGCCATATTTTTACATCATAAAATATATCCGACGTTTCAACTTTTATGGAATTTCCTTTTGAACCAAGAATTCCAAATTATTTATATTATCGTAATTTCGAAAATGTCCACTGTGACTATCTAATTATAGAGACATTGAAGTAATGAGGACAAAAAGTTACAAAAAAAATTCACCACCCAAAGCTTCATGATAAGAATTTATTCAGAAAAATTCAAGTACAGCATATTTCACATCACGAAACGTTGGAACATTTCGTCACAATATTTTCAACGATAGAATTTATGATACTTATATTTTTTTGCATGTTGAAAATAATGAGTTTGTCATGATTGAAACTATAAAGAATAATCGTTGAACAAACGAGGTCGTTTTTATGAACAAAATGCATCACGCATGAGTAATACGGGTTCTCGTTGGGCATTCTCAAAGCTCTTAGCTATATCGGATTTATGATGGAGATAGAAGAGAATTAATATCTACAAACGGAGATCGAGTAATAGAAAAGCGATTAATCCTTCTCGTTTCAACCTCGGTCTCTATCTCTGACTGACGTTATAAACGTTGGGAGACTCTGTCTATGGAACCAATGGCTAGAACCATGACTGCTTCTACTGGACAACGCTCGTTCGATTAGATCCGCAATTGACGAGAACCAATCCGTTATAACTGATAGAGAGGCGAGGAAGGGGAAGGGGATGGAAACGGCGAGGGAGTAAATTTCGAACGTTCGAGGAAATCGGAGGTATTCACTCAGTATACGAGTGTGTACTCCCAGTTTGTCGATCCCAGCACATACTATATGCACCATGTGTACTCGGTTACTCGAGTCTTTGTGATTTGACACGAACGCTTTTAATCCTTTCTCTGTGCGTACACTCCTATGTGTTCGTACTCACATATCCATAGACTGTGCGTAGAACATTTACAAGAACATATATTCTTCGATTAACGATCTCCAAAGCTCTCTTATTCATTTGTTTACAATATTTTTCGGTCTCATCTCAAAATTTGAACGGTGCAATAATCATTTTCTTTTGACAAACTTTAAGTGTTGTTATTCTTCAGTTGATTGGGGTATTGGGTGTCAGAACTTCGAAAAAACTTGGAGATTTTACGGGGTAATTAATTGTTTATTGTAAAAAGTTGTTAGCATCATACGTGGTTACTGTTGTAACTATTCATTCAACTAAAATACATTTTCACAACTACGGAAATTTAATTAGTCTCGTACACTTGATAGAGTAATTTAATTAAGGTCGGCAATAAAATCAGCAGGATAATACAAATTCCTAACAACAAGCTTCTACAGACAATAATAATGTCCATTATTAATTAATTATCGCACGAGTGTTGATTATACGTTGAGAGATAAATTAGAAATGAATGGCGAAATAGTCAATTAAAATGTATATTTAGTTAAATGATCAAATATCAACGCCACAAAAATTAGTAGACAACTCATTAATAAATATAATATTTGATTTTTACAATTCAGCTGCTTGACTAGTCGGAAACAGGAATTCCATTTATCTTGAAGAATCAAAGTGCAGCAATGGGAAATAAAAATATAACCTGACTGGAGAAATTACAGGTTGACGTCAATACGTCTACCGATTTCCGGATTGGATGGATTTTCGAGATTCGAGACCAGGCATGTACGGATATCTGGATATATTGGTTGCGTATCAGATATGAAACGTTGTAGTAGGGATTGAAGTCAAGTGCGAGGTTGGGAAGAGGAGAGGATATATGAAATCACCGGTGATCCTTCGTCCGGTCTGGAACGCTGTTCGACGTCCGGACGATTAGACGAGAAATTGACGAGCGGCAATCCGTTATAGAGGATGAACGAAATGGTAGAAGTAGGTTTGCGAAAGGTTCCGACGAAGGTAAAGCAATTGAAGTGAGACAGTAAGATATGATGAGTTAAGTGAGATACGAATCTTCAAATTGAATGATATGAAAAAATAAATGAGACATACATAATTAGAGATTTCAAGAGTCCACGAGATGAGAAAGCAGTTGAAAGAGATGAGGTCGAATGTGATTATTCCATCACCTGTTCCTCTCATCCCCTCACACTCAACTATATATAATTTTTCTTTTGCTGCTGTATGGGAATGTCACACGCAAGGCCAGGTTTTCACCTTCTACTGCTAAAGATTGAGCGATGTCGTAGAAATGGATTCGGATGAATTGGGTCATCGTGAAAGGGAAGTTACTCGTGAGCTCCAATAATAACTTATCTATAAATTGTAATACATTATATTCAAAAGGACAGCTATTTATGGCATGGAAATTCTAATGGATAAAGCATTCAAATTCATATCCTAGTTGACCCACATCAATGCAACCATTGCGATCTATTTGAGGCAAAAAAAATGTATTTAAAAATATTTAATATCCTTCTCATCGAATTTGATGCATCAATCATGCTCATAAAAGATTTAGAAAGTTGTGATACGTATCAACAAGGAATAATATGGATGCGTGAAAGAAGCGACTGATCGATGTTTATTTTCGACAAGGCGTATTTTACTCATTCATTTTCGAAAGCAATGATCCATAACCATGTTTCGAACGTCATTGTGATTTTGTATAAGTTCAAAATCTACGTTTATTTTTTGATGCCTCCATATTAAATTTCTGAAAGATTAGATTCCCTCATCCAAAGGAACCACAGGAGAGAAACAGGAGTAAGCTGCAGAATAAACTTGAGTTGATGGTTTGCCCAGAAGATTTTTGTACTCGTGTGAAATATTGTATGCACAAATATATGCAAAGAAAAATGCACAATCTTTCTATACTTGTTTACTCGTCACTCTTTCTTTCTCTCTTTTTTTTCAGACTCGTACAATGCACACACGCTTCGAATAATAATAGGTGCACAACAGTTTCAAGCGTTTCTGAAGCAGAATTGTAAAAGCTTTAGCCTCGCGTTTCGTTGTAGGGATGAGTTTTGCCCATTTTTTCGTCCTCGCTTTCTCCCTCGTCACTATCTTTCCGCGATTCACATGTGTACGTACATTTTCATGTTAACCTTTACAAATGTGCTGATATATGTGCGACCGGATTTTTCTTGTAGTTGTAACGAGATGCGCGACGTCAGTCACGCCAGGATGCGATGCGAAACTCGCGAGTTTTCCTGATCCTTTCTCTCGCTTTCTCCCCATCTCCAGTGAATGCTGCACATTTCCTTTTTCTTTTACGGTACTCCATCCTCTTTTCCTCGACCCATATGTCGCTGCCTTTTTTTCGCTCCAGCCCTGCTGTCGTGGTTCCCTCACTCCTCCATTCTGCCAGAAGCTTGGAATACCTCGGTGAAAATTCGCAACGTTTTCCAAAAAAACCTCATTCAACCGCCACAAAACTCCACGACCTTCTCATCGTTCTCTTAAAACTATTTTTATTGCGATATCCCTTCTTCTCGACAATCAATGTAGCAGTTGAATGACTGAAAATAAATTCATAAATAAGACGTACGTGACGAAAGACGAATAAATTTAATTCGTTAAAAAAAAAGCGATGAGTCGGTCTGAGCATATGGCTTCAACGATTATCAACAATAAGCAGCTTCGAGTGAGAGCAATAGTTGGTTGGGTGACTGCTTAGACATTTGGCAGCTTTCGCCTTAACAGCTGAGTGGGAGGCAATTTTTATGAGTTTCTATGGTGCTTTGAACTCAGTGATACACGTTTTCGACAGTTTCCCGTAGCCTTCGTGCAAATGTGATACAGTAGAGCACTAGGAAAGAGTGGCTGTAGGCAACACTCTGGAATATTTCCACAGAAGCAGTAACACGAAAAGCGTAGTTGGAAAAAAGTTGAGAACTCGTTGAAAGGGATGGGATGAAAAAAAAAAAAAAATAAACAAACTTATAAAACTCATTCAAACTTGCGATAATCATTTTCGGGACAGTTGTATTTAAGAATAAATTCTCGATTGAACAGAGAATCGTGCTCGAGTCTCTAACAATGCGATAATTTTCGCAAATTGTATACAATCCATAAAATTTATAGCCACTGAAATTTTCTAGGATAAAATAAAGGAAACGTCTGAAACGTGCATGATTAATGGAGAGGATAAAGAAAAATACAATTCACTGTCATGCTATCACAAAAAGAGGGTAAAAAATGTGAAATAATATGATTCTTACGCGTTTGTTTGTGCAAATAACTTCCAAGCAAACAAAACCGAGGGAGGGTTTTTGACGTTTATGTATAAACGAAGGGTGGGTCGAATGCTTATATATATATATGGATATATATAAATATCTATAGTAGTAGTCAGAAGAAATGGGGTGCTCGGAATATCCTAATTTGCTTTATTTAAAGCAATCCACGACTTTCTTTCTATTGAAAGTTTAATTAACCGAGTAAACGTAACAAAATTTATTGATGTAAAGGTGAACGATGGATCTGAAACAGACAGTTCAATGTGAATTTTTGCTATATTTTCTCGTTTTGAGACTTTTCGATGAATCAAAATGAAACACCAACGATTATGTTCTTCATAAGATATAGGATTTTTTGAATAATTAATTGGATATCAAGTTATTTGGTTCCTCACGTAAAATGCATGGAAGAAATAAAACACCTGCATGTTTCCAGTCGTATAAATAATTTTGCCGATTAGATTGATTTTAGTTAGACAAAGTTTCCCAGAGAGTTACAGCGCTTATCGAAAAAAAAAAAACACCCTGTATATTGCTAGAGGAACATAAATCATCGACCTCGCGGTAGCAGCTCGAATTAATAGCCCGACGAATGAGGCGTCGTTGCCCTCAACTTTCTCATCTGCACGGTAATCCGTCCGCGATGTAGGAAGTGTGTGTATGCGTATACGAGAAAAAATAAAGAGAGAGAGAGAGAGAGAGAGAGAGAGAGAGAGAGAAAGAAGAAAAGAGATGGCGCGAGAAAGAATGTAGCTCGTGAGAGCGCTTTCGCCTTCGATTTCCGCATCTTCAATTCTAACGGGGTTTTCTCGCGTGCACCGCTTTCTCAGCTCTCACCCTCCCGTTTTTATACCATCTTTGACGTCGCCTCGCAAGCTTCGCTTATGCACTTTCATTCGCGATCTCTCTCGGCCCAACAGAGCCACCTTTCTACCTTCTCTTTCCTGTAAAAACCCGCCAATAGCGGGTGGAAACTCGATTTCGCGTCATTATTCTTATCCCTGGTGAACCATCCGCCGTTTCTCTCCGTCTCTGTCTTACCCACTTCTTCTTATTTCTCTCCAACTATCGCACCAGTCTTTCTCTGTCTCTGCAAAGCCATTCGACAATTTCAAGAACCAGTGAGCCTCGTAGGAAAGAGAACGAACGAACTAGATGGATCGACGTGACATTCCCGCGATACTCTCTCGCCTGCCAAACGAAAGAGACCAGATCGATAAGATCCTCGAAGCTTCTTATAACTGCTCTCTCACTCTCCTCAATAAATTTCTCGTCTCCATTTCTTCCCATCTTTCCCATTTATCCCTCTCTTTCTCTCACTCTATTACTCTTCCTTTACTCGCGTTTTCAGAATGGTCACATTCTCCCGAACTTTCTTTCTCTCTCTCTCTCTCTTTCTCTCTTTTTCTGCTTTCGAGAAACTATTAGTTTCCTTATCGTGAAAATCTCTTGATTTTACATTTTTGTGGCTTCTTTTTCTTCATGGAGCGAACTAGAAGTCATTTCTCCCTGTTGTAACCAAAAAATCATAGGCTCAAATAGAGCAAAGACCCCCCCCCCCATATATACTCCACTAAATACGATTCCAGTCAGACCGAAAAGCTTTTCTGTTGTAATCCCTTAACGACGATTGATTTTTGCTCTCCTCCTCTATATACTCTTCACCCTCATTTTCTCACTCCCACTCAACTTATTATCCTTTCCCTCAGTCATTCCCGGACATGAAATTAGCCCCGACAAAAAGCATTTGCGATAAAACGATTTTACGCCCTGATACGTTTATGTTTTATCCGTACTTTACGGTCACGCGTGTGATAAGTAGAAAGTAGTAGTTAACCAATGTTTCGATTCAATAAAACTTTGTGTAATTACAGTCTGTATTTTTTAATGAAATTTCATTCTCGGGTAAATCATTTCACTGCAGGAATTAGGTCACTTTTCTGGATTTTGACAGCAATGACATTGTATCGAAATACAATTAAGGATGTTTGAGAGTTAATTACATTTTCACAGATCATTCAAGCGTAAAACTGTCTTTTATAATATTTTTGTCTGCAATTCTACCCCCTCATCATCTTTATGAGGATGAGGTAATCGATTTTCCAAAAAAGCGTTCGTTCATTCATTCATTCAGTTGACGATCTTTGGTGTGGATGCAGCACAAAGGTCATGTGTCTGAATTAAAACTTCGAACTTTTTTAGTAACATTTGATTCATGTTTGTTCTTCCAGCTGTCACTGAATAATTAAAAAATTCAAAAACGTTGCGCAGTCTTTCGTTTTTTGAGCTCCAGCATTGCAATTCGTCACGTCACGTGTATAAAAGAAAGGGTTGGACGAACCAACGTGGGTAAAACGTGAGCAACCCTCGCTCTGTTTTTTATCCATGACGTTCTGATATTGATGCGTTGTTGAAGTCGCTGTTGCATGATATCATGTGCACGAGAGAACAAACTGACGTGGGTTTGTACAGCAAAAAAGCAATGGTGAAGTTGTTTGAATGTTTTGTTGGTAGGAGACAGGAAGACCATCACAATGTGTTGATGTGGAAGAAATTCTTGTATTTATTCGTCATCATAATTATAAACCTTCTTATCGATGTCATAAAGCGTTTTTTTCATTTGAAAAGAGACAAGAAGAAATTGCCTCTGAACTTTAAGTTAAAAATGAATCCAACGTACTTTGAAAATATTTATAAAGCAGAATTTCAATGGACAGAAAAAATTCTGAAGCACAGATCGTGAGAATACAGAGTAAATGATAAACTTGATCCAATTTACAAAAAAGTGGCCAATTAAACTGTTTTATCTGATTTTTTGTTGAATTTTTGTTGGAGATTGACACCTGATGCTGATAATATTCAGACTTAGTACAATTTTTGGTTACGAATGTACGTTTAAAGCATCGTTAGACTTGTAACCAACCGTTTTCATGGTCATGAATGAGTTGTTATTTCCTCTCATGTTATGAGGACTGGAAGAGAAGAGGGAAGAGCTAGAAACACATTAACATGTGTTGTATTTATTCCGTTGGATGAATCCGTACTGTGCAAAGCATGACAGAGTTCAATGTACACGACAGCTATGGAGTGAGCGAAGTTGAACGATGGGGATGAGAGAGAACGAAGGGAGTCCAACGACACAAAACAAAGTTTTCGTTTATGGAACATTCGAGTTCTACAATGTTTTACATGCAATAAGAGATTCGCGTTTTTTTTTTAATGAATGCTTAGAATCCCCATGTAAATATGCGTGAGTCCCTAGACGTTTTAGAAATTGAATACACAAAAGTACAAATAAGCAATAAGTTCTACATTAAACACGCTGCACGTAAACCTACCCAACGAGTTGACATTCTATCGCTTTTCTATTTCGTCCTTTAGTCCTTGTGTAGCTGAAGAAAATTGTAGCTGTAGGCAACACTCTGGGGGCTCTTACAGGAACAGGAACAGAAACAATGGAACGGAGAGAAAAATTGGGTTGAAGTGATGGCATCGATTCGTAAAAACCCATAAGGGTCCGCGAAGAAACAATAAAATATTGAATTTTTAGTGAATTACAACAGACCTACTATATTCTCAATTTTTTTTCTTTAAATCAATACTTTTTACCAGCCAAGAGAATTTTTAGACATCGTCGATCAGTTAGCGGGCATGGAGAGTCCGATGGATACACGCCCTGATGAGTAATTGTCGCGAGATTACCGGCTAATTCCGCTCTAACCAAATTAGCATGTAATTCATCACCAAGTCCATTATACGCGCGTGATTATTCATAACGACTTGATTCCCGTTCTCTGTCTCTTTTCCTTCTATCTATTCCTCTCCTTTCTCTCTCGCTGTATAGAGAGAAAGAGCAGATAGCTGCAACCCCTCCGGCCTCTCCTGACTCGTATTAACAATCGCCGAGAAATTTGATTGTCTATGTATTTGGCTGTTATGCACCTCACTGATTTGGTGCATCGACGATTAATGCAATTCCATAACAAATGCGTGCATGAAAACACATGTGCCAATATTTATCACGAATGGTATATGCGATTCCGATTATACGGATTTACCCAAATAATTTCAAATAATCTCGTTTATTCACATGCTCCGAGTGATTATTCAGAATTATCTTCAAAACTGTGTGAATGTTGCCATCTTATTCAGAGTTCACAATATTTCAATGAGTGGAACTACCAGATGATAAATAATATTAGTGAGTAACATTTCTTTACAATTCTGTTATCTTTACTCATTGTTTTTTTCTCTTTCAAATTGACAAGGGAGTAAATAGAGAATGACCGAGAGAAAGCGGAAGCACACAATGAAATTTAGAACTGACGAGAATCTTTGGACGATTGTCTTCTATCGCGATAAGTGAATTGCCAACATCATTCACTTCCTCGAAAATGTTCTTCTCTTCCCCCTTTCCTTGGGCAACATTTTGCCTCCGCTATATTTCTACCCCTGTTTGTTCTGATCTTACAGAAACTACAATGCCACTTATATACCCGGTGTGCGTTTGAATCCCCAGCTAAATTTACGGCAATGTGACGATAAATCACAGCACAGTATATTCTTGGGCACAAAGTATCATTGAGAGGAAATGGTGCAAGTCACAAACTTCCGCAATGCTTTCTCGTAATTTCTCTAAGAGGTTCACAAAGATCGTGTAAGCGGAAATGGATGACACAAAATTTTCAATTTTTTTCTTTCATTGAAACGGCTGTGCTTTGATTTATAAAGAAGATTTTTTTTTTATATCTTCAAATCACAACACACGTAGTTTTAAATCAATTTTCACCCGATTGAAAATCGACTAAACGTGTTTTTCCATCGTGACTGTCAACAAATTGTGCCAATTGCAAAAACAAAACCTCGCCGTGTATTTACCCCGTTATAACTCCCATGCTAAAGACTTATTTCCAATGAAAACACCGGCAAACTGTAAACGAAGTACGGACAAGTATCGTAGTTTGCCATCCAAGCTGGAGAATTCGAGGTATTCGAAAAATGTGTTTGCCGGAGCAGCGTTAAGGGTGGAATAAGCTAAGAGAAGGATCCTCAGAAGATCAGGAACGCTCAAACTCTCAGCTGCTGACCTGAAGTCCAGCAGCAACGAGTATTCACGTTGGCTCACATAGTGTAACATATATCCTTGAAACTATCTCCGCAGGAGGTCGAAAAACGAGAGAAAAAGCGCTTTGTAGTGTTGTGGGTGTATATACATATCAACATTTACGATCTTCAGAATAAATTGCCCATAAAAAAGCGTTTCATTTAATTGACTATTGAACCAGCGAGTTCATTTGCCCGGGACATTGGAAACCGTTACACGTGATACTGTTTTCTCCAAAGAAACGTGAAACGGCTTTTTGTAGAGAACACCAACTTCCATCCAGTGTTACTTCCAATTTATTAAATTCGCAAACAAATGTCTCATTCTAAATACCCATGAAAAAAAAAAAAAAAAATGTATTGTACAGGGATGTTGGATTTTGTGTCATCAACAATGTTATATCAGTTTTTTCACATGCCAACAACGACGCACTCGAATAATGGGTAAACCCTGAACAATCGCAAAACCTGGAGCACTTACTGCTGAATTTTCCGGTCTTCCAAATACGTTGTAGTCTCTTAAACTAACACTTTGTGTGTTCAGTGATCACAATTAAAACGTGCAGGTCATCCATACAAAAGTGACGCGACATCGAACGGCTTAACAACTCCCAGAAAAAAAACAGTTGACACTCTGGTTAACTGCTTCCAAAAGTTAGTAGCGAGCCCGTAAAAATGTCGTGTAAAAAATTCAAGTTCTTCCTCGCTCCTTAAGAGGTTGAATTCTCGTTGAAGAAGAAATCATAGCTTCGTTGAAGCAGACAACCGTGAGAGTGATGGGGCGGGGGAGGGAGCGGAGGTAAAAAGTTCGCGAAAGATAAATCGAACGAATTGGAAAGAGATTGAAAAGTGATAAGCCGCTGTCAACTTTTTTACATCGCTTTTAGTTCGTTTCACCCCATTCTCCTGTCTTCCCCATCCCCTCACGCTTCCATCTTCATCGAATACCACGCAGGAGCGGTTCAAACTTTCTTCCTCGAAGTTGGCACTCGTCGATCTGAAGTTCCCCCATATTATTACGCTTAACCGGAGCTTCCGGGAGGAAACAGCCGACCAAAGACACGGCTGAGAGGAGAAGAAGGAAAAAAAAAAAAATAGAAACAAATGATAAACGGAGTTGGCGCTGCAAGCACCATCAGATAGGACTTTCGATAGTGAAGTCGGTCTTGACCATAAGTCAGTGTTTTCTCGTTATACCGATTTATTTCTATCTTCGCAAGGTTGTTGGATAAATCGTAACTATAGATGACTACAAGAAGCAGAGCAAGAGATAGGGACCAAGACCAAGAGCGATACAGCAGACGGTGGTAAATGCTTTCGGAACATAGAAAAAGAAGGAGAGGGTTGTGAAAAACTCTTAGATTCTCGTTGGCAGGGTTTCCTCGTTCTGCGATGTATTGGTACTATATGGCATTACACATACGTATATAACCAAGGGCCGTAGTAAAGTTGCTACTACTCCTTGTATAAATCACGTTGCACATCGGGTGAGTATAGCTGTTACTTCGGCATGGCCATCTCACTCTCCTTCTTACATATATACCTGTTTGTATGTATAAGTATATAAACCTGTGGTGCTATCTTGCCGGCTGAACCGGAGCACAGTCTTACTCACCTATCGTCATTGCTATAACACCATCCAACCACTCAGGGTAACTCAGGGTACCAAGAACAATGTATTTATTTATATATATATGTATATACGGTCGAATGTACAGTTACTGGAATCGCGATAACCGCGGTTGATTGATTTACGACTAACAAGGTGCCGCAGCGGTTGGTGCACAGGTGAGAATCGTTGCGGTTTCGTTGTATCGTGGCTTTAAAGCCAAATGTGAGTATAACTAGAAGAGAGAAAGAATGAAAAGCCACAGAGTCATTGGGACGTGTGGAAAAAGCAATTTTACAAAGATGGTGCAGTTAAAACACGCTTCAAAGGAACTAGTGTTGAAGAAAGTACGAAACGATGGTGAAGCGAGGAAACCCAGTAACACGAGGAAAAGTTCAGCATGAGAGAAATGGAAAGAGAAAGGAACGGCGAAAGCGTAAACGTAGTTGAAGGAGGGGTAATAGCACACGGGCAAAAAGGATTTTAAATTGGGAGGAAAGGAAGGTTAGAAGCGGACTAAGGTATAAACAAGAAGACACACTCGAGAATTATATGCATATACATAAACGTAGACGTACGTGGCACGAGGAATATAGTATTTTTGGAAACTGCAGTACACAATGTTATACGATCCTGGTGCACTCTCTTGAATGTTGTATGCAAAAATTCGTGAGGCAACCAACGAAGGAAATGAAAGGAAATTGTGTCTCGGCGGGAAGAAGGAAACAAGCGTAAACCATCGCTCGTATTGTCTATAACGTTTAAAATAAGGAAATACATATGGCACATGTTCATATATGATGCAAACACTTTTATAGATGCAAAAAGAGTTTAATGGAAAGCTCACAGGATATAGAACGTTTCCGATGTATTTCCGGAGGCATATTCATGGGCGATCTTCTATCAGCCTTTCGGTTATGAAACCTTCGTCAAAACCAGAAACGATTCCTACCCATTATTCTTCTTTCTAATATCAACTTTATTTCCGGACATTCCAATCCTCTCTTCTCCTGAACTCATTTCGATCTTAGCATCATTTATACCTGCCAGCATCTCGTCTTTTCCTCACACCCACATCCACCTCAATCGTACCAATATCTCTAACCTATTTCATCTGTCCTCTGACTCGTGCTCTGGTCGCTCTCTTGGTATGGGGATTCGGTAGTTGCATACGGCAGACCGACGAAGGGGTTGTAAATTACGTCTGTACCAGAAACGTATACACTCGATACACTTGCGAGTAGTTACAGGGACAGAGGTAGTGTAACAGCAGCAACAGACACACAGTTGAGCAGAGAACAGGCGTGTGTCACAAGACCCGGGGTGGCATCTGATTCTGGCAGCTGAGCAAGAGAGAGAGAAGAAGAGAGAGACCCGAGTCGAAATTTTCACCCTATTTTGACCCTACAGATCCTCACTCTGACCGGGGATGAAGAACGAAAATCAACCAAAATTTAAAATAAACCATTCAGCCAGAGAGAAAAAGATCTGAACAAACTCCGACATAAATTGCATGCACGACGAAATTCCATTGACCTTTCAAAATTCATGTCCAAACACAGATTAGTGTGAATGAATCCTAATCGTTCAATACCACGTAGTAGTCAGAAAGAAAATTTGGCGCCAGAATCATTTGGAGTCAAAAAAGAAGTTAAATATTGTTCACCCGATAGGCCGGAGTTTGAGGATCTATGTAGGCTTGAGGTAGCATTTAGAGGCTCATAGAAGGATCTTAAGCAGTAAGTACTCTCAAGTTAGGCTCAAATGGAGTCAAAAGCCACTAAAACAGGCTGAAAATTCGATTTACGTAATGGGGGAAGTGGGTGAGAAAGCGAAGAGGTAATGGAAATTCAAACTTGTTCTCTAATATAGATAAATAGACGATGGGGATGTAATCGCTTGTGTGTGTTAGACTATGATGTTAAGGTGATCAAGACATAACTAAGAAATCAACCAACCCTTAACAATCTTCGAATTAGGAACCAGTTCAAGTGAATATTCTCATGTTCCTAATCTGCAAAATGTCTAATATGCTTACATCAACATAAGGGAAACCTCGACAAACCATAGTACCTGGGAACTTTTTGCTTAACGTGTATAGCAGTTGAAATATTTCAGTTACAATAACAAAGGTTATGGTGAATCTTATTGCAAGTTGAAGTTCGGAAATGAGGCAAATGAGATGAAATTCTGGTGGAGAAAGACCTTTGTTCGTACCAAAGATCGCGGATTGTAGTGCTGGGTAAAGCAAGACAAATGATGAAGAAGCTCACACCAGCAGCAGCTCACACTTGTGTGTATGTGCCAATGCTCCAGAATCGCAGAAGCTATTCGACATGAAAATAGGGATAGCTTTAGGAGTAAGAGGTTGTCAGTGGTGATCATAGAATTTCCTCTGGAGCGTATAGCACTTATGGAGTTAGGCCTTCAATGTGTATACATAAGGAACGACGGAAAGGATTTCAAAGCGATGTGCCAGGTAGGAGTTAGCGTTTGCTCACACCCACATTTTAACCGACGAATCCGGACTGTAAGAAAGGGATTTAACACACGAACAATTGTTTTGGAGAGCAAGGGTAGACGGAGAAAAGCTGAGGGTAGCCTATTGTTGTTGTTTCTGGTACTTGAATCCTCGTATCAACGAACCGTGCTTCCACACGTTTTAATTCAAACATTTAGGTTGGCTAACGAACGTACTCCTGAAATCGCGCTTTCCACCAAATTAAAGTGCTTTATTCACACAACTTCCTCTACCAAATTGTGCAGACTCTGTCTTTATTCTTAAAACAATTGGGGTATTTATGAACAGGAAGCTCCCACTCCTCTGAGTATGGAACGGTATGAGTAGAATTCGGGGGCTTTCATCACTTTTTTTTCCACAAAAGCTATTCCAATTCTGTATATCCAAGGTTCACGATTTTCCATCCATTACATTCGATTGAAGTTTTGAATATCTTCGAAATTGCCAATGTATCCACATCATCACATCTTTGGAGAATATTTCATGCCGCTTTACATGCTTTATTTCAAAAAAGTCATTCATGCATCTCGGATGGATGACATGTACGCAAAGTTCCTTTGCAATGGATGTTCCATTTTCAAGATGTCGATATGATTCATGGGCAAATTCCAACTTATTGATATATTTTACAGAGACATTGTGCATATCAACTGCAGTTTTATGAATGAGCTTCGATGGGAATAAAAAATGAGGTTCCATTTCATTCAAATGTATGTCTTGAAATGTATCAAAAATGTTGCATCAGTCTCTCGAAGTTGCAATAACCTGCTTCCGAGGTATATTTGTATTGGACTGAAGTCAAATGAAATAAAGTAGCTATATGGTGTGTCCCTAAAGTATTCAATTGCAAATATACGGAACTATACGATTCTGGACACAAATAAAACGACACCAATTAAGTACGGATCTTTACAACGATTTTAAACGACAAAAGAACAGACTCACACACATGTGCTATAGAAAAATGCTCACATGTACAGACGAATTTAGGACGTGGGTATGTGGACAGAAAATTCGTTTTCATATGAAAGGGTCGAGAGGCGGTTTTAGAGTATCTAGATGTCAAAATAAATGCATTCAACGTGGACCTAATGTCGACGGAAGAGGTACTCAAGTCTGAATGGGTCGACAGACAGGAGACACGATAGCATCGTACATTCAGCATAAATGTAGAACATATTGGCTGTTAGTAAACAGAAAGACGTAGCTCAGGTATGACCTGAGAGATAGCATCGTGTGGCTTACGACCTTTCGGTGGCTACAACTGATCACAGTTCAATTCTGTACGTTTCTGGCATGTACGCGTATAGAGAATGAAGTCCACCGAACGGATGTCAGGAATCGACTATACCATCAGGATCTCCGAATAGTCGTCGTAGCAGTAGCAATAACATGACAACATATACAGAGAAACATTACAGTTCCCTTCGTTTACATTCCATGCCTCGCATACAAGACATTTCTTGTCTTCCTATTTGCTTCAATGTACAGATATAAAATAGTTGCAGTACAAGCTTTCGTGATGTCTTATTCAGTTTTGTAGGAATTCACTACGAAACAGAATTCTGAATTGTTACTCCAAAATATTAACTTTCTTTTTTGGCAGAAATTTATTCAAACAGAGTAGAACTTTGAACGAGAAAACCGTCACGCTATCAACTGTCTTTTAGTCCATTCCATATTGATCTAGCCAATGAATAGTGAAGGAAAAACTTCGCCCATATATCGAGGCATATTGATGTGTACAAGGGCAGTTCTGCGCAGACCAGTCCAAATTTTACACGATCGGTGTCGCCACCGATCACTTGAGTGGGATCGTAGTCTAAATACGAATTCTACTTCCATTTATATGGGACATGTGCCATACAACCTTTTACTTCATTTTGCAAATGTAATACATTTATGCACTTGCATGTATTTTCTGGATAATTTATGTGGACCGAGATTTGAACTATGTTGGTTCTTATTATTCGTTTCAATTCCAAATCTCTCGTTCTGTACTTTTACGAACTGGTGAATACATCTTGGCATACTTGATATGAATTTTTTTCATTCTCGATCGTAAAATCCTGCTTTTGTGTCGTTCAAACTTACCTGGACAGTTTGTAGTCCAATTACGGACCGACGACAATGCCACACTTTTTTCTTCATGAATGCCGTCACTTTTTGTGAGCATAAAAGTGGCAAGTTCTTCGCTTGTGTTGTTTGGAATCTAATATTTCGATAAAATAAAAATCGTCGGTGCTAAAAATAACAGTGTCTATAGTTAGGATCAAAAAATGTAGCCTAAATATTGACTGTGAAGTGACACAAATCGTATTATAGTTTGTTGCATTGATAAACAATCGCGAAATGGTTTTCAAACGATGAAATTCGAAACAAAAGAACAATTGAATCCATGGCACCGTGGAACGATCGTCACGCTCCTGTCATAAGAATAATAATGACGATGAAACGACGGAATATAAGAATCGAGAAAACTTTTTTTTTTCATCAATGTAAACACATTATGGTTTTCAACACTCGACACAGTGTAACTGTCGTTATCTTGTGGTCGCTTCCTGTGCGCTCGCTGTCCATCAGAGTTCTAACAATTAGCAAGTCTTTCGTCGATTATATCTCACGACGTTTGGCACATCAGTCGCCGGGATTCACGCCCGGAACGGACACTGAAATTATTGTGTCGAGGAATTGATCGTCTAGTCCCGGATCCTGATCCAAGTCTTTGAAAAACTTCATAGCAAATTTTTTTCACCACGTCTTCATTAGATTGTTTAAAATTGTGAAAGTAACGTTTATGCTAAGATGTAATGGCGAAGAAATAATTTAAAAAAACCCGGTTTTTATTTATTTATAAATGTCATTCAATTACATGTTTTTTTACACCGCAATATTTTATCAAGAAATTTATCTCCATCACATTTCTTTATTTTTTTCTCGGAGTTTTAGAACTCGCTGATGGACAGCATTTTTTCTATAAAACTACTTTGGAATTAAGTTCAAAAATACGAAAATTGTATAAAAATTATAAACAACTATTTAGTTTTCTTTCAAAAATGAGGCAATTGTCAAAAAAAAAAAAACAGATTTTTCGAATGATCATAAAAAATATAAATGAAAAAAAAAAAAAAACGAAACAAAACAAAAAAAAAGCCGTAGAATTGTCAACTTTCAGGGAAAAAATTGACAGATCAGATCGAACAGCTGATAACATTGTTCTGCTCAATTTACATAATGTATGGCTTGAATTTTTTTCTAAGGAATAAGTCCCAGTGTTCATTTGTGTGTACGAGAGCGTATTGTGTGAAAGACACGAGAATATTCTGAGCATGCATGAGAGATTGCAATGTTAAAGGTGAGTCACGAAGAGCGTAGAATAATTGAATCAGACAAGCTCGTAGAGAGAAGCTAGAGAAGGTGCGAATAAATTCACATCCCAGTGAACTCTGCTCTTTTTCTTAGTCAGTATCATTCTCGTCCGTTTATGAATATAAGAAAATTAGTTCGTATCTGCCATCGTCGCCAGATCCTGCAGCTCAACAGAAAGAGCTTGTTGGCTTGTGCATTGACGTCACAACCAAGTGAGAAAAATCTTTGGTAAACACCTAGTAAATTCTAATTCAACCGGTGTTCGTAAATATCACGGGGAACACTCTTGAATCTCGCAAAGTCTATGTGCGTCAGAACGAGTCACGTGTGACGAAAAAGATTATAATTTACCAAGTCTGCAGTGACTGCGCCCGTATTTACACGTTTATATAAAGTTAAATAACAGTCATAACAAAAAGTAGACGGCAGTTTTGACCTGCTCCGAGAATGGTTAAAGTTTAACGGTGAAGAGCTTTTAGCACGAAAGTGATGACTAATAGACGAGCAACACCGGAAAATTTCTAACACAAAGTAAATGTTACTAAATTCATTTAAGTAGATATAGAGATGGTTTGAGATGAAAGGAGAGTGGGAAACAATAACGTTAAACGGGGAGGAAAGGAGAGAAAGAGAGTGAAGGGAAAAAGCTAATTACGGTCGGCGAGTCGCGTCAAATTTATGATTTTGTTGAATCCGACACTGGTATAGTTTTCTGCGTAACTGTCTTTCCACGCTAGTAAAATATTTATACTTTCATTTTTCAAAATTTTGGATGTACAATTGTCTTCTGTTTTCTACTAAAAAAATGATTACTGCACAGTCTAATTGTAATACGAATAAAAATACAGATCAAATATGTATTCATTGAAACCAAAGCACGTGGAAGCTCGAAAGCCGTGACTGGGTGTTTGTTTTTTCAATAATAATGTAGAAACAAGTTCCGTTAGAAACGTTTGATAATCCCATGAATGTTGGGTTATACTTAAATTTTTCATGAGCTACACTCACAGATCGTTCAATAGTATGTTTTTTGCCCAATCAGCTTCTCATTTTTTTAATGCTTTTTTTCCCGATCATTGCTTGAAAGCTTTTGGTGTCTCACACCCGAATGAGATTAAATGAGAAAGAGATAAATGAAAGAGCCCGCCGATTGATTTTGTTTTTTTTTTTTTGTTTTTTTTTCTTTTCATTTGAATCAGGCACCGCGTTTGAACAAGCTTTCGTCCCTCGTGAAAATGGTAAACGAACGTATGAATAAACAAAAAACGATGTGAAGCAATGGCTGGTGCGAGAACGAAAGAGCGAATACATACGGGTCGCATCCCCGTGACCAAAACATGGGCATCAACCATGAACGCGACGCTGAGCTTTTTCTGTTAGATTCAAGCTGAAATGTTCGAACAAGAATATATGTACATGAGAAAAAAGGGATGCGAATAGCATTGGTACAATCGATATAATAATAGATGAAACGAGATAGAAAAAGTAAAATAGTGAGTACAGTTAACGAGTGGAAAAAAATCGATCAACCATCGCTAGCATCAAAGCCAGGAGGGACAGAGTGAGACTCGTCGGGACACCTAACGACAAAATGAATGCCGCGAAGCATACACATGCGACCTTGACTGTATGTTCACAGTGTGTTTTTATTCTTTTTTTCTTTTTTATCCCGACGACCACAGAGTATTTCGTGGTCGAATCGTTTTTTTGAGAATGGAAGATGTGAAAAATGAAACGGGAGGGAGAAATGCTCCCGGGAGAGAAAGGGAGAAATCCCGATCTGTCCGCGGCGCTTCGGTTTGATTGCTTTTTTCCCTATTGTCCAGATTTTTTTAGTCCCACTTTCTTTCGCATCGTGTGTTTTTTTTTCTCCTCGTTCGATTGTTCCGATTTCTCATTTGTGATGAGTCAGGAAATCGTTATAAAGAAGAAGAAAAAACTAATAATCTTTCATCGTATATTGATGAAATCAATTATTGTTCCTCTCGTAAAAATTTTTATCGAGGAAATACGTTTCATCGACACTTTCATCCAGGACTCCCATGGCATCCATATCCAAGAGCCTCGGGATGTAATCTCAGCAGGATGTTCATGTTCATCTTTCACACCATGGAACGCGGTGTCACGCACTTCACGATCACTTCTGCGAGCCCATCCTGAGAAACCTAACTCCAGACCATCTCCGCGTAGACTAAAAGCTAATTTTGTGGTGATATTACAGTTGAAATTATCTATAATGTGTACACATATGTATCCATGTGTGCATTCCCAAAGCCCGTAAGAAGATGGACAGGTCGAGTAACGATGCTGGGCGTGTGAGGTACGGATTATGCTGCATCCTGGTACGCGATACGCTTCCCTCAATCCATTATCTGCGTACGAGCTGTCAAAGGAAGCACACATCTCTTTGCATTCATCCCATTACATATAGCTATAGATATTCTTGTACATTATATGCAAGAAACCTTCTAATTCGCATCAATCATCGTTAAGATCATTTGGGAAGATGGAAAAGTAGCTCTCGTGCGTGATCTAAACATATTTTATTCTTCTAGTTCGAAAGAATTGAGTTCTGTTTGAAGTAATTTTATTTTTTAGAGCATCATAGACATTTTTCGAATATCATTAATCGCGCAGTGTGAATATTTCTAGAAACGGATGTGCCATGAACTCGACTCTGGAAGAAAAACTGATTGTTTTCATAAATATCCGGAAAAATCTAAATCGTCATCTAGAATTCGAACTTAACTTTTATCCAACTGTATTTGTTTGCCTTCAATAATTGAGTAGGTGTCCAATCTTTTATTGTGAATTCATTTCATTGTATTTTTTTTTACAGAAATGCTAAATTTAGAAAAATTCGTATTATTTTTCCCATGTATTTTGGCTAAAGTAGGGCGCCTAAAAAAAGTGTTTCCATTTAACTATGCGTGTGAACTTGTTGGAAATTGAAATCGTTAAAACTGTCAAACGGCTTAGTATAACCTGTTGAAATTTTTTCACCAGCCTCGGAACAATTGTACAAACAAATTGTAAAAATTCCATTAACCGGATAGTATTTTTAGCACATGCCTCAAAAAGATCGTTGAAAACGATGTTTACTTTGAAATTTCAAACGGTTCAGACTTTAGTCCAATTCACTGTATTTTCTGTTTTTTACAGTGTCAATTATCGACAGAAATCAATTTGAAATTCACATTAACTGTGAAAGAATTATTTCATATATTATTCTAATAAGGTCTGCAAATGCTTGAATAATAGAAAATCTCTCATTGCGTGACTATAGTTCATCGTCATTTCTACCTACTTCATGTAATATTACCTCCTTTCACACGAGTACCCATCACGATTATTCTAGCGGATAATTTGGTAGAAACAAGAATATTTAGTTTTAACTTATTACATACGTTTCCCCCCCAAAAAAAAAAAAAAAAAAAAAAAATAGCTCCAATTACAAAATCCCTGTAATTATCTCGTGTTTAAATACGTTTGCATCTAGGTGACTTCGTTAGTGGATGATTAAGCTCCCTGCAGCTTTTCCGCCAGAAGCCCGTGCTATTTCCGCGACACCTCTCAATATTCTTAACGAACACAATATATACATGTATAACCTTAACAATTATATGTATGTGTGTGTAAATACAAATATATATATATAAATATATGGAAACGGTAGGTTCGGTGGCTGGTAGAAATTCGTGAGCTGTATATCTGGATTGTCATTTGCTCTCCTCCTCGATCCTTCTTCCCTTTTCTTCCCGAATACTCATCCCTATTACAAACAAGGATCGTAACCCTCTCTGGGTGTTCCTCTGCTCTTAGCCGGTGGCGTCGGCACGTGACGCGATCGTGAGTAATCACCACCGCGGAAATTGGGAGCCGGTGAAGAGAGATACGAGAGGAGAGAAGACAGTGTTGTTGATGCTCTGTTCCCAGTAGCTCTGTCGTATGGAACCTGGCCTGCTTGTTCTCTGCCTCTGATGCCATGATTCTATGTATAAGTATATACAAACGTACATATGTACTCATACAGGAGAGTATATACGTATCGTATATACGAATATACATCCAAATATCAGAATATGTATATCTCCATATACTCCCATCGTATCTCCTTCTACGGTGGATGCTTGACTGCTTCTTGGTTGATGTCCTGATGCCACTGATGCTGCGTGAGGCAAAGAGAAGACCCATCCGGCTTTATACGTCACCATCAGTAGGTCCCAATCCCTACCACGATGAGCGTCATTCTCCAGCCCATTTACAACATAAGCTCTCTCGAACCCCCCTATGTATGTATATATCCACATATGCATCCATGTCAATCTATAGCTATATTGACCATATGGAACATTCTGTGTGTAGGATAGACGACACATGGGAGAGTACAAGATGAGAATCAGGAAACCTCAGCCCTGGTAACACACCATCCTCCTACTTTGTCTGTTTCTCTCTCTCTCTCTCTCTCTCTCTCTCTCTCTCTCTCTCTCTCTCTTTCTCTCTATCTCTGTCTTTCAATCTCTCCTTGTTGAGATATAATGTGTATACACATATCTCTCTTGCTCTCTTCCGTCTTCAGACCACCGTAACCTACACCCCCGAGTATAATCACGTGACCAAGCTCATTAGAAATTAACGAGCGTGCTAACGCGACGGATAACGGGCTTATCATTCTGGCAACCACTCCTTGCCTTTACTCACGCACGCATCTTACGACGTAGAATTTCTCGAAAACCGTCCACGCTAGAGTGATCTACGCCGTGATTCAATTCGTCCTACAAAAGAAAGGGAGATCCACTTAATTTAATCGGCAAGCTTCACATTAAAGTATTATTTAATTCTCATGATATTTCATGCTTTGGCTCCTGGATATTAAAATCGTGTTTGCTGTAACATGATAATTAATTGATGTTTATTTCGAACGGATATTACATGAATTTTGAAGATGATGAACTCAAGATTTTGTATTTTATGGAAAAAAAAACGGAATATTATTTGTAACACATTCGAGTCATCTTGAAAAGTTTATTCCATGGTTAGTTCACAAAAGATTCAAATTTATTGTGAGTCATGAGAAACTTTGAATTGCTTATCACAAGTGACGCGGAAAACTGCATAATATTCAATAGGAAATATTTATAATTTTATAAGGTAAGTGTTTTTGGAAAAAAAAACTTTTTACAAAAAAACATTGTAGTATCTTATCTGCTGAATAAAAATGATAGTAAAACACTTTGCCCAGAAAATTACCTCAAAAGTCTGGTATTTCATTGGAAGTGGATAAACCTTCTATTCTTTTTTATGTATTACAAAGGCAATATGATTGCTCGTTAAACTTAGGTGAATATTAATAGCTTATTATTTCAAAGAAACATGAGTTTTATAGCAAATCATGTTCATTATTGAAGGATTTTCCCCAGGTTCGGTGAAAAGCAGTGGAATTTTTTTTACCAACGCAACATTTAGAACTGATGTACATATCGCGAGTGGTTTTTTTTATTTTTTTATCAACAACGACTCTTAAATTACCTGATACATGCGGAATTCTTCATTTAGTATTCATCAATTTGCATGAGTAATGAGTAACGGAGAACGTGCAGAAAATTTTCGTTGTTAACAAATGAACGTGTCTTGAGAGAAAACAAAAATAATGTGCGCCGTGCGCTCTTCTGTATACGGATCGAAAGATTAATAGGATGAAGATTTAACTGTACTCCACACCACGTTGAGTAATTAAAAATGTGAGTGGAGGGGATGGAAACTAACTGAAAATAGATCTCGTCGAGTAATGCGTCTGAAAGCGTAGCAAATGTCGCATGCGAGTGATTCATCGCAGTGGGAAAACTACCGAGATTGTGTGCGCTATCGGGTGAATCGGGGGATTTTTTTTTTTTTTTTTTTTTTCATACAATGGTCTTCAATCAGCTGACGAATCGATCGACCAGAATTGCCTTGACAGCTAGGATTGAAGAAGAAAGATCTCGTGATTCTGTTTCTACGTAAGTTTGAGGAAGTTTTTGGGATAAACCCGCAAAGTAAAATTCGAACTCCTGCAGAGAGGATAAATAAATGAAATAAATAAGAAGAAGGAAAATCTGTCTTCCGGCTAAAAAAAAGAGGGGAGGAAAAGCAGTAGAATTCCATCGAAACATTAGGGAAACAATTTTTTTCAGTCGAATAAAAAAACACTTTATTTTTATTTGAATATAATTTTCCATTGAATCTCACGTACCAAAAAAAAAATCATTAATTCCCTACAATACTTCATATATTTTTAACTGTTTTGATGGCTTATTGAATTTGCTATCAAGCATTTTCAAATAAAAAAAATGTTAACGTAGTTCAACAGATGAACCAATCGACGGAATCAATGACTTCTTTGAAGGATGACTCGTTTTTAAATCATTTTCCTTCAAACTAAGTACAACAAAAATGATTTGTCAACAATTAATAATGACGCGGTCAAAATTATACAATTTCTAAGAATGAAAAATGTACCATTGTAATTAAAATGTACCATTGTAAGCAATTACACGTGATGGCTGTTAATTCAAACGAAGATAATGATCATGGATTAAAATTGTTCAGGACAAATGCCCGTAACTTATTTTCGTAACAGTGACGTAACGAGAACCGGAATACATAATTAAAATGGAAAAATGACCATCTCGTAACAGTAACAAGATGACAACCTGCTATTCTCACGACAATATTATCGATCAAAATGCAAATTTTTATGCATATAGAATCAAATTTATTAATCAATATCGCCAATTTCATCGAAGTGGCTACGCGCAAAAAATTCCTGTAAAAATTACTACAGTACCATAGCGTCAGAATTTCATATTATCCTTTATGTTCGTTTCTACCAAAACATTGTAATTTCTCATTTAACGTTGCAAAAAAAATTATATTTTACATAATTCGCTTTCAAAGAGTTTTGAAATTGGTATTTTGGTAAATTGGTATGTGACATACTAATTTTTTAATACCCTACCAACCCATACAATAAAGAATCCCAGAGTTCGTGTCATGATTGCTGTGTCCACGGTAGGAAATTACAGTATAAAATTTCAAATGCACGAGTACAATTAGTTCAACAGTTGTTATAGTCTTCGAAAAATTACAATGGTAGTTGATAAAATTTCGAGCGTTTGGGTGCGAGTGTTATCAAATTACATTGTGACATTTTGAGGACGTTTTTGCTGTTGACCACCGTTATGTTTGGGTATGGATTTTATGTACAGAATCGTTTTTAATTTTGAGCATCGTCCCTGTCGGTTATATTGACAATCAAAGATTGCACAGTTTTGCATACATTCTTATGAGGATTAGTTGAAAAATTCATATTTCACGGAATCACTCCGAAAAATTTCTACAGATTTTTTTTTTGCAGCTACAAACATTTTTTTCCTGTGCGGAGGCTCAGGAGTTTAAAATTACTATGCGCGTTCGTCAAAATTAATTAAGGTGACGCTATAGAATCCTAACACCATGACATCATAACAATTTTTTCAGAAATTTATTCTCTGTGTGGTAAACTTTCATGTTGAGTTAAATATTGGAAATTTTCAAATTTTCATGGAAAAAATTGTCGGGTTTAACGGGCAATGGCTCGTGCTCCCCACGTTTTTCCCTCACTGCAGAAGTTCCGGTGAATTACACACACACAAACCTTTCTGATTTTTCTCATGAGCCGGTTTTTTCTTCTTGTATTATTTTTTTTTTCTTTTATAACTGATTTTCGATAGTTTTACGATTTTGCGATAAAGAATTAGCAAAGATTGTTAATAATGTGGTGATCGTGAAGGTGATGGCATGTGAAGTTGTTTGACGACAAAAAAAAACTCTTGTCGACAAAGCATAGCTTGGGAGTTCTCGCGCGAATTCGCGGCCTTGAAAACGAATGCACAGACGCGTACGTAGACGCTCGCATACGTAGACACGTAAGAGCGTGATGAAGTGGTCAGAATCGCGGTGTATCGCCGCGTGTTGGTTGTGAACACAACGAACGACGAGGACCGACGAATCCGTGAGTCGAACTCGCGCCTCACGAGTGCGGCACGCTTTGTTCGTGGTTTTTTTAAATAAATTGGCGATCTACCACGTTCGTGAAGCAGTGTGGACTCGTCGATTGACCGTGGTGGATACGAAGTCCTGTTGCTAACGCAGTCTCGTTTATTATTTCGACAAATCATCTAAATACACAAGTTTATCTGAAATTTTCGGGTATTTTTCATCGCTATAATGTCTTCACTTTACATTAGTAACGACTTTGTTTGTTCAACTCCAAGTTTCACAATGATGCGAAACCCGGGACTAACCTTATGATTGAATCATCGCAGCAAGTGTGGCTCGTTGACTCTCGTCTGACGCCTATGCAGACTTTTCAGTGCGCATCGAAAACGCATATCTTTGTGAGTGCGAGTGCGCGATTTAATTTTGAATATTAAACGAATAAATCGTCGGGCAACTTCCAAGTGCTTTCTAGTTCTTTCCACTTGTGCTCGTTTTTCTCAACCAACACCGAAGAAGAATTACGTGCATTAACAAGACCACTCGCGGTTATGACGTACCCGATGTCATCAGAAGGAAAAGCCGAAGGTTCACTATTTTTCTCCAATTATACACCGTTTATAGCTATTTTCACTCCCGCTTCCATTGAATTATTTAAGTACCAAACCGACTTCAAGTTAAATTGATTCAGGATAAAATCTATAATTAGAAAGTTTTACACAAGCATTGTCAAAGTTCTGCGATGCGAATGCGGAAGATAAATATATTGAAAGTGGCTGAAATCGATGGCTAAAAATCGCACTTCCATCGTCCATTAATGACAGAAAAGTTGATATGACGTTTCCAATATTAAATCAGCTTGAGAACATGTGATACAATAGTTCAAAATTATTATCATCCAATTTCACTAAAATAGACAAAGACCTTGAAAAATATTTAAAAATAAATAAAAACTGCGGTAGTTTAACACTTTGTGCTATTGTGTAAAAAAAAATAAGGAGAATACGTAACACAGCTCATAAATGAGATGAGTATTTAAAGAGTAGACAAGCGCGACGAACTCGGGTTAATTTTTAACAGGAAATAATCAGTCAACGCAGGTGTGACATTCGTCACCTTCTTTGTTTCCTTCTGTTCATTCAATAGAAGGTAATAATTTTTTGAACAAATGGAGAAAAACATTAGTATATCACTCGTTGGACAGAATTGTGATGAAGAACTACCGACAGTCATCACATTTGCATTGTAATCCTACATTCAATGTTCGATTATTTATACTCGTTGGACGGTTTCCACAGTATTTTTGGTCGATCAATCGTATCATTCGAACAACGAGTTGCACGTGGGTCTGTATTTGTTTACTGATACATGTTTTTATTATTTCTCAGCGTATTAAAAGGCCACTGTGAATAATACTCTCAACGAGCATATTTTTAAAGAATAAATCAAAACGACCAAACTTTACTATCGATTTGTGTATTTTAGGAATGAAAACAACTTTCGATATCGACCTCATTTGCGTTTTTCATCACCTAGGAGTCATATCATGAGTCAATCTTGGAAAATTCATTGCCACGTGCGTTGCTGCAGCTGCACTTATTTATTTTTCCTAGTTTCTCAGGAGTGAATGTAATTTTTGGAAATTTTTTTAATCATTCATTTTTAATCCGGTTCTGTTTTGGTTTTCTGTGCTTTCTTTTGTTGTCGATGCTTGAATTAAGTTCGACAAGCAACTCGAATCGAATGTTTATGATACGAGATTTTTTTGATGTTCCGTGAGCAACAACGAGGTGTAACAGTTTGATAGTGAAGAGATAGTGATGCTTTGCTGTGGGATGCTTGAACGTGGACTATTTATAACTGAAACCTCGCGGACTACTTGGCCGGTTTGTATGAACATTGCACAGCTATCAACGATCGGATATACATGGATGAGTGGGAGGTGCACGATCGAGTAACGAAGGAAGTCGAACGTTTACGAAGCACGTGACTAGACACATTGATTGACGTTAGCAGATTGAGTTTCAAGAATCTAAAGACGCTGAGACTAGACGTTGAAAAAGGAAGAAAATGAGTGAGAAAATGGAAGAAAGGGGAAGAAGTTTGAAGAGAGAAAGGAATGAGAGAGAAAGAGAGAGAAAAAGCAAATGAAAGAAAAGTTGAAAGTAAGAGAGAAAAAGGGAAGGAAAGAAAATAATAGAGAGGGTTAAAGTTGTAGGAACAGAGATGGACGTGAAGGATAAAACTCGAGATCGAGCTTCACCCTTCTTGCAGCTTCAATAAATATATCCACACCTTGCCCAGTGTAACGTTACTTTCAAGAAGACTCCAAAACAACTCGATGGCAGCTAAGACCAAAACTGATAATACAAGCCTCTCACGTTTCTCGCCCTTACTCGATCTCTGTTGTCCCTAGTAGAAAATCTACTGCTTTCCGGATGAATTTCAGTTAGATTGTTGCTTCCCTCATCGAATAAACTTGGCTACCAAACCTGCCAGTTAGAAACTTTTGCATTGCTTATACATTTATTCTTCTTCTTGTTTCTCTTTCATAAAGCTTGTTCCTTAGTAAACAGGCATCCCCAATTCGATACGACCCTATAACTTCTACAACTCAAAGTTTTTGACGAACGAGGGATTGAACAGATATTTCCGGGGTATACTAGCATAACCTTCATTCTCCATCGCCTTTACTTTCTTGTCTTTTTTTATTTTCATTTATCAACACCAAATTTATGCATTTTTATTCGAACGCTGTTGAGATAATAAATTGAAAGACTCGTGAAGAATTTCTTATTCCACGAAACACCAATTGTGGGGCGCTTTTCAAAGGATCAAACTGCAGGACTGAATTTATTATAAAAGCAAGTTTTTTGGACATGAAATGTTCTGATTAATTATCGAAATTATCGGTCGACGTTCTCATTACGCTGTGCAAAATGATGTAGTTTTTGAAATCGAGTTTTAATTACACGCCTCATTAACTCCGAATACTTGAGAGACCATAAATTACGATTGAACATCTATGGATGGTTTGAGCTTTTGTACTCTTTCACTCTCATTTCCCTTTCTTCTTCATATTCGTCTCTCTTTCTTATCCATTCTCATTCAACACCGTGCAACTTTCGCTGTATTCGAACATACCAATTCGTGTTTACCAGAACATGTGAAATTTCGTCGCTAGCAGGCGTGTTAATCTACGAGTGTGTTTTATAAAGCTTGTGAAAGACGGAGAAAGAAAGAGGGATCGTTTCCGCGGATGTCAGCCATTAGTATCGGAAACGCGATCAAACTGTCGCCTTTATTTCGATACTCACTCGTTCGCTAACTCGCACGGCATCGTGGGGTAAAAGTGGGTAATAAAAAATCAGCTGCAAATGGCTATTCGACTTTTCTTAACAATCGTAACTCATTTAAATTATGTTTTCACTAAATTATCGTGATATTTTCAGTTTTTCAAATACACTTTTTATTTGCAAATGTTTTGCAGTATTGGTTCTTTAAAGTCTCGTGTATTCTCCGTTATTTGAAAGACAAAATAATCGACAAACCAAATCCGAATTTCGATATAATTTTCCTTGCAATCATCCAAAGTTTCTGACATGATATGAAGTGATTTATTCGCAAGTAATATTTAATAACGTCGTGACTTAAAGTTCATAATTTCAATTATATTAATTCGTATCGTTCGCTAGGACGACGTGTACGAATAAAGAAAATGTAAATTGAAAGGACGTAATAATGGAGACAGAAGTCGTTTGTGACGTTTTGGAGTAGTTGGGGAACATGAAATTAATGACAAAACCGAGCGAGCGGAAATCAGCGACAAAAATTTGCTTGTAGGTCGTTGATAAAATTGTGGACGGTGGGACAGATAGATCGTGAAGGAAAGGGAGACCAAAGAGTAGGGTTGAATGAGCCACCACCGAGTCCATTTTCACATTCGCTCAATTTTCGCTCGATCGACTATAACAAATCATCGACGCGGTGACCCATGCACGTATATACGTTCAGAAAATACAAATACGTGTGTGCATATAGATACATGCTATTTTACACGCTAGTATATAATCCCCGTGAAACACGATAATTCATAAATCCCACACATCCGATTTTTACCGACACACTGTGTACAGAGGTAATTCCAGGCGTGTAACAACATGAATATCGAAAAACAAAACCATTGTCAATTATTTCTGCTAGTTCATCGAGTTAACGTTTCCCTCGTTTTTTCGCTACTTTGTCATTTTTGTTATCGTTTTTCCTCCGCAATTTTCAAAGCTCCCCATAAAAATGCATCCATTCAAAGACGAAATTTCTGGGAAAAATGGCTGTATTTTAACACGTTCAAAAATGTGTTAAAAAAACAACAATAAACTAATCGTTTCTAGGAAAAACGTTGAGTAGAATGAGGGGAAAATGATGAAACTATTCATTGTTCATGTTTTGTATTACTTCCGAGGATTTTTCAATGGAGTCTGTTGTAGATTTTGATCCATTTTCCATTGACGTGGGAAATCCTGTAGCAAAAACCGATTCCAGAGATATAAATTATAAACCGCGAGTGAAAAGGTTTAACGCAGGCTTAGCCGTTTCACGTCATGGAACATTTGTTATTTACAACAACCGGCAAATCTGTAACCGCGGGTGAAATTGAACGGATGCCCCACGAGAATCAGCAAGAATCGTGTTTGAAATGATTTCGCGAGTATTCGATTTTGCTTCAAAATAAATGGGGCAAAAATCTATAAATGGCAAATATCTGACACGCACAGATACCGAATACATGTCCATCACCATCAAATATATACTGAAATTGAGAAATATTGCCCCAACTGGTTTCCGCCAATTCATTGCACTTTGCTGCGATATTCAGTGTGGAAATCTTTCCTTACATATTTATCTCCCTCTCTCTTTCGCTCTACCACTGATTCTCCTCATTCTTCGATCTACGTTACACGAGTCTCCATTTGCATCTTTTAGTCGATCCGATCGAGCACGAGCGTTAGCCAACGTCCTTCAAATTTATTACATTGATTAGAAAAAATTCCACGAGCGATAAAAATGTCCCACCTCCGTAAGCAGCGTAAGAAAACAGTCTGTAAAGAGACCTTTAGTGTATGTTTTTTTTTTTTTAGGCGACATGAGCAGGGTCTGCTACGATCGTTTATAAATTGCACGGGATTTTGAGATTTAAAAAGTCATTGAACTCCACGGTAAACAAAAATGAAGAATTTTTTTGATCGAGCAATAAAGTCGAAATAACTGGACTAATCAAAAAATGTCAAAAGGAGAAATTCTAGACTTTGTTCTTAGATCACGAAAAAAGTACAATATGAGTAAAAATATTCATCAAATGCGAAGTGACTTCGAAAAAGATTTGGGTCAGTTTGCAGAGGGAAATTGAAAAATCTCACGAAAATCGTTTTTCGTACGAATTTTTCAAACAAAATTTCAAGGTCGTTTCAAACACTGGAGACAAATTGTTCGTGATAGTGGGAACTTTTGTAAAAGTCGTAACAACGAAAAAGCTTCGTGTCAAAATTCATTTATTTCTCCAATCTTTCGCAGGTGAAGGCATGACCATTGACAATTACAAGCTCACCGGAGCAAAGTTCTGCCTTCCGTTGAAAGTAAAATTAAATCACAACGTTACAACGTTGCGGTTAAAATTAAACTTTTTGAATCAATAGAGAAAATTTGAGTTTACTTCATGTAATTCAAATTTCGTGCACGTTTCACTGTTATTCGTAGGTACATTATTTGCCGAGTTACTCGGAAAAAAAGAGGAATCACTTAACTATTTCTGGAGCGTTGCCAGTACGTCGATCAGACTGAAGCTGTTGGAGGGTCTTAGTTCAAAACCTCTATGTACACTTACAATGATCCCGTGTGTAATGAACGATCCCTATAGACGTTTCTTGTTCCTGCGAAAAAAAAAATATAATCGTTGCAAAAAAAATCGTGAGTGCAATTCCTGAGGGGAAAAGCATTTACCGGAAATGACCGGAAATTCGTGGTCGAAAAAACTAGAAATGAAATGCATTTATTTACGTAGATAAAAGAATCGTGTGATCATTTATTGTTAATTCTCCAGGTGAGTCGGAAGTGATAGAAAAGTTTGTTGAAATTTGGGACAACCCACTCAATGGAATCCTCGACAAATTTATTCATTACAGCCATAAAATAATGCAATGAGGTTATGCGGAAATGATCGAGTAATTCAGAAGATTCAGTATAAAGACAAAAAAAATTGCAGCGTGATGGCCTTGTCTGCAAAATTCACCCCATAAATTTTTTCGCACTTTTTCTCATAATATTTTCACCCAGTAGTAAGAAAAAAAAAGTTCTCGTCACCGTAATATCCTTTTTGCGACAGCATAACTATAGAGAACGATGGATTGGAAAAAAGAATAAGGAAAGAGGAAGGAAAAGAGAGAGAGAGAGAGAGAGAGAGCCAGAGAGAAAGTGTAGAAGACTGAACGTTTCCGTTGAATGGAAAATTTATGGAAAATTACAGGCACGCTCGAGGCTATCGATATTCGGGGACCCTCCCTTGCTTAAGCGATATTGAAAACGAACCTCCGAAATATTCGACTTCCCTTGCGCGTTTTCTCGCGATTGAATAATAATATACTTTTAGTCCAGAAGGCACCAGCAGAAGGAACACTTCAAATAAATATACAATTCTAATTTCTTCACTTCTGAAGATCCAATAATTAACTTGCCTGACTTGACATTCTTTTTAGCCTAATATCCTGTAGGTCATTGAGAGAAGATTATGAAACAATAAATTTAAAAGAACAGTAAAATTAAATAAATAAAAAACCTACAGAAACTAATAGCCTGATGGAAATTAAATTTTCATGTTAAAATTGCAAAGTCGCCAAAAATGAACTCTCAGAAAGGAGACACGAGAAAACTGGTAATGATAATGTGTTTTCTTATTTTATTTCTCATTGTGATAGAGTTTGATAATTAACGAGTATGTATGGCAAGAATAACACAATTTTTTGATTGACGTTGCATTCTATCGATTTCCAATGGAGAAATAAGACAAGTACAATTTTATTTGGAGGCTGAACTGTTTTTGAAAACTCTGTCACTATTAAGAACGTTGACTCCCTTCTCACAAACATTGAGACCAAATTTTCTTTGGAGTTTTCCATAAAGTTTAATGAGAAAGATGTTCAATCTTCAAATTCAAATGAACTTGTTCCTCATTCCGTTGAATTTGCAATAAAAATGAATAAACAGTTATCCCTTGAAAGCTTTTGCAATGAAATTTACCAAACAGTATTGTGCCGAAAAAGAGACAAATCTTGTAAACAGTGAAAACATTGTTTGAATGGAAAACCGATTTTATTACAGTGTCAATAAATCTAGGTCCGATGAGATGATTTGCAAATACTTGTTTTACTTTTGCCTTTCCGTCGAATGTTGAATCTCGAACTGCTGATAGAACTAAGGTTTTTGCGAAAAGAAAGTAGGGTCCGATGTCACTCGACCGGTATGTTTGAAGAGTCGAGATAGAGTGGGTACAATCGAGCAAGTCGGGTATCTTCGGAAGCTCTGGAATAGCCACTGTATATACGAATGATCGAATCCAATATAACTCGCGTAGAAAAATAAAGAGTAGGCCAAGGATCTATAGAGAAAATAGGAAAAGAGAGAGGGAAGAATGAGGATTCGGAAAGTAGAAAACCGATGAAAGCGAGTAAGCACCTCTCAGGCCTTCCTTCGTCTTATTCTCTGTCTCGTTCTTTCTTCAATTCCTGTGTATACATTTGAAAAAGTTCGTTTGACGGCGATGCATGCTTTGTACGAACTCCAAGTCTCATGGGATGGTTTCTCAATGTTCAGCTTTCGTTCACCAGCTCGTCGTTTGCCTTCCTCTCGATCTCGTTTTCTTATACTGTCACTACTCACTCTTCTTTCATCTCACCATCCGGTACTAACGAACAAAAATTTTCTCGTTCTTCGATTTCGTCCCCATCATGACAGAAACTCTTGACGACAATTTAAAAAGTCTTGGTGTCACGAACTATCGGGAACGATGAGATGTTTGAAGGAAGTTTCAGATTTTTATGAACATATTTGACAATTGAATATTTTTATTGAATTATAGTTACTCAACACCATCAGAAACTCAGAAAAACTGACTTTTGCTCCTCGGTGCACCTATTGCACTCTTCGCTCTTGGGCAGCAAGTGCAATTGTTTTAATTCGCAAATAACGCTCTGGCTGTGACAGAGCCATAGCTCTGTCATCTGTGAAACGTGCAACGATGTAGAGTTGCTTATACAAAAATATTATCATCCCACATGGTTTTTTTTGTGGAGTTTTTAGAGTTTTTTCGCACTATCTCCGTTATCACGAACCCTATACTGCTGGGTTAGTATATCTCAAGAATGGAAGTATAAAAGCTCGTAGAAGTTTTCAACATGATCCATCGAGGAACATACGGAAGCCCGCGCGTGCCCCCCGACCCCCCTCTCGATTTCTCACTATTTTCCCTCAACTTTCGAGATAATCGAGAGCACAAAAAAGTGCTTTGCGAGTGGAAAGAGAAGCGAATCCCATCATCATCTGTGCCGCATAGACACCTTCCTCGTTGTGTTTCTCATTCTTCACGAATAACATTCATTTTATACTTGCTGTTTTACTTTATTTTTTCTCTTGAAAATATGCAAAGTAAGCTTTCAAATAAATATAATGTATACTACATAAGAGGAACACCGATATTTTCCATCGATACATCTCTTTGTCCTCCCGTTCGTAAATCTTTCATCCAATCGTTCATCCCTCTTCGTCTCGGTTGTGTTAATGTCCTCGTAAATCCGTTTTCCAGATCACTCCGTTTTTACATAAACATTATGTGTCGAAGAAGCTTTTTCACAACCCTTATTTTTTCCCCTTTATAAAACGAACACTCAGAGCAATTTCTATGAAAGTTGTGGTAAACGCTCTGACATCGATAAACTACCGTTCAACGACACACATGAATTTTACTGGGACTTGGAAAATGTTGTTGGAAATGTTCTAGTACCTGTTTATCCCTCATTTTTCCGATCATTTTATTTAAACCGAAACTCGGATCAATTTCAAACAGGTTTTCACCTTCGTTACTAGTTTTCTTAAATCAACTAATCGATTTATTGAGGCAGCATAATTTGTGAATGAATTCCTGACTTCGTTCTGTTTGTTCGTAACAATCATTCAATGATTAAATTACTATCAAGTATTAATGAGAATATTTCATCGTTTTTTTTGTTGGATTCGTAAACTCAACCGTTATAAAGGAACAAAAATAATTTGCACAATGAATAAATACTTAGTCTTAAAAATGATGGTTAACAGTTTACCTTTTCATTGTACATTGGAAGCATACAAACGTATAAGTTAGTGAGTATACGTGATCCCGTAGAGATCCACAGTCACGTCGTAACTCAACGTTAAAGTTTGAGAGACTAGAAGAGCGTTGGGCAGCAAAAGCCGTGTAGAAGTTTGGGTGAACCGATCACTAGTTAGACGAGGATTTGCATTGTAAAGTTTCCGTATCTACGCCAGCTGGACGTATATGTGCCCGTCCCACGCTATTCTAGCCAATCTCCTTCGTTCCCGTCGATTGCGGCACTACCGCTTCGGAAACTGTGCTCGTGACCGAGCAATTCATCTCACACTGTATTTATTGTTACGCCGTTAACACAAATGCTAAATTTATGCAGAGAATACCGCTCCATATAGATTTCAGAAATACAGAATTGAAATTCTATCCATACTCGATGTCGCAACTATGATAGTTAACTGCACTTCCGGATCAAGTGGCGAGAAGTGCCTATATTGTCATTTATTAATTATTGGACTTGCCAATGTTACGCATTTTTTTTTTTTTTTTTTTTTTTTACAATCGATGCTTTAAATTGATATGAATGGAGCAAGGGTGCGTGAGTTCCTTCCGGTAGAGCATGAAATTCCTCATACAAGGGGTTAGCTTTTCTGGATACGTATTATTTCAGTCCCAAGATCCAATTATTAAAAGATTTCAAATAATCCACAGAATTCACGGATTATTCAAAGAACCGAGATAACTTCCCTAGCCCCTCAGGGCCAAACCTCTTAATACAGGAAATTACAGTCATCCAGATTTTCGTAGAGAATTGAATGCCTTACAAGATTGGTCCCTTACGATTCACTTCATCTCTAGACGTTTAAAAAGTATAAGTGACCTCGTCGTTTGTTATATTTAACAATTCATCGGGAGAGGTATGAATTTTGCTTTTAGAACGATGATCATCGACGATGGGA
Source organism: Campoletis sonorensis (assembly GCA_013761285.1). Classification (NCBI taxonomy): domain Eukaryota; kingdom Metazoa; phylum Arthropoda; class Insecta; order Hymenoptera; family Ichneumonidae; genus Campoletis; species Campoletis sonorensis. The sequence goes on from JACEOJ010000195.1 coordinate 1,508,632, forward strand.
AATCTTAAGTATTAAATAACGTTGGATCGATGAAAAAAACTGATTATTGATTGCATTAGGAACATTTTTGTTTCCAAACCTCGTTCCAAACAAAGGCTAATTGACGACGGTTCCAATTAGTGATTAAGTTTGTCTTCAAATACATTCAAATCCTCTGCGTAAGTTACCACACAATTGTTCTGCATTTTACTGCATTTTCAAGTGCCTCGTAAGGCATTTTAATTCCAATAAACCTTGATCCGTCCCATAAAGCAATGGAATGAAGAGATAATTTCCAATGAAAGGAACATGTGGGAAGGTACAGATTGATAAATAATAATCGATGGTCAGTTCTCGTCTTTGAAAAGTAAAAAAAGAAAGAAAGCTGACATTTATGGATGAAAAATTCTGTAAACGATGAACCATTGAAATTCCATTTTTCATAATGAATATTCTGGCTCACGTAATTTTGATCAGAAATCCTTTCAATTCATTAAAAAATATTTTACATGCTGTCCAACCCCGTTGAGAGCTCAATACTAAAAAATTCATGAACATATTGTAACGGGATTATGAAAAATATACGAGAGAAACTTTAGAAAGGATTGAGGCGGGAATATAATTCCATGAAATGAAATTTGCATCAACTAACGAAATGCGACTATATGTTAATTAGTTATGAAATGTAACCTTGATGTACTTTTTCTTGTATGTATATCGTATTGTATTTAGGACATAGCGAATTCACCAAGTGTTGTGTTTCCTCTGCTTGGAATACAGCTCGAGGTACTTTACCATAATTTGCCGAAGCATTCATTCTCGTGGAGTCTGGGACATATTCAGAAGTTCTTCCCGTAACTTCCAGGCATCTGGTGTGCAAGCTCCTACTATAAAATGCAATGTACATTAGACTGATCCAACATTCAAGAAATGTATTTATTTTCCAAGAAACCTCAGGACGCCTTGAAATATTGAGCAATTCAGCTCATTTTCAAACAGAATTTCATTTTTCATCAACATCAGAATGAATCTGGAAAAAGAGAGAACCTGAAAATGAAAGTAAACGAATTAATTGCATCAATCTGAAATGCAGTTCAATGAACAAAGTTCATTGGTCTTTGGCTTCAGTGACAAAACTTGGATCGCCGATTGCAATAGCACACGTTTTTGTCTACAATCTGGAAAACGTTGATTATCTCTTGCCAGAAGTTTTTTAGAGTCCTGAAGATTGATATATTTTAATAAAGTTCGCACTTCGGCAGGAATCGTTTGGAATTATTGAAATAATCGTCATTGAAGTAACGCGTAATGGACCTACAGTTAATTATTACGATCGTAACAATTATTTTGATTATTGTTTTTATTATTATATTCGATATAAACTGTTTATAGTCTCTTGAACTTACGGAAAATCTCCATAATTGAAAGTAGATAGCGCCAAAAATTATTCGTTCGATGGGAGGAATAATCGATTACGTGTGAGCGAGAGTGGAAGGTGAAAATGCAGCGAAGGGGTGAGCCGGGAGGACGTTACCTCGTGAACACATTCTGTCAAAGAAAAAAAAAAGGGTTTGGGGGAACGGGAAAGCCAGAGGGATGGTAGAATTGTGCGCGAACTCCTCCATCGTGTTTGCACTCGATGCACATCGATATTCCTCTCTTCGCATCGCTCAACTTGTGTGTTCGTGATTGTATGTGCGTGTATGCAGTTGAGAGAATTTGAAGCAAATTGAACTCTCATTTTCCACCGTTAACGCCATTGCCAGGCTTCCAAATAATGAATTACTTTTTATAATAAATTAGCATTTTCATTAACCATCAAATTGTGATGGTTAAAGGAAATTATTTTTATCATTTCGTTTCATTTCGATGGCAGTAACTCGGAGTTACTTGGTTACTATTGACAGGAGTAGTTTTCGTTTGGGTCAAAATAACCAAAAGCTTTAGCAATCAGGAGTTTGATGGTTGATCGGAACATTTTCCATCAGTCACTAAATTTCTATTAAATTTGACATTTTCGAAATTGATAGGACAATTGTTTCTATGGTTGATTTTTTATTTTATTTTTCCTTTACGCATGTAAAAAGTAAAGGACGGGTTATTTTACATTGCAAATTATTATTTTTTCCTCCTTATATTTCGATTCATTTGTATACATATGAATTGAATACGCTGAAGCACGGGACGAAGCGAATGAAAACGATGTGGATAAAAAGATGAAAAGACTGATAGCTTGCTCTCGACTCCGTTTCTCTCTCTCTCTCTTTCTCTCTCTCTCTCTCTCTCTCTCTCTCTCTCTCTCTCTCTCTCTCTCTCTCTCTCCCTCTCTTCTTGCAGTTCTGTACGCGCAAAGCATATCGCCATTGTAATTAATTTAATCATCCTGCGAACAGCGCGGTGCATTTATTTTTCGAATTACCCGTCAGCGTGTTCTCCACGATATTTTCCGCATTTATATTCACTACCGTCTCATCGTAGGCATCTCTGGCTGCGATCCACGATTGGGTCCTTGTGCTTTGCTCTTGTTAATGACCCATTTTCTTTACAGCTTACAGATTCATTCAAGATCCATATTACGCCATTTCCGTCGCATACGAATTTATCCATCGCACGGTCATTACGTCATTCCGTTTGTCGTAATTGCTCGTACATTTCGCAATTTATTTTGCCGTAATCTTGTTAATGATTTCTAAAAAGCACCTGCGAATTTCTAATTTCGTTTATGTCTTGGAAATTATTTCTCCTCCATGCACTTTTAATCACGCTTTTCCAAATTTGTGATTGGAAAAATATCAAGTGCGACGATGTATCTTAACTCTTCGTAAAGGACATCTATTAACGACATGTTCCGATAGATATTTTATCACAAATACTTCGATCATTGCTGAAGAGTACTGACACAAATTTATGCGCATCAACCTTCGCCCAACATGCAGGAAATTTGAGCACAGTCGAAACTTGTATTTATGATACCAAGTCAAATAGAAATGATTGGTCCTCGTTCTTTTATTCCATAAAAATACTAGAAAATCTATTGGACACTTTCGTACATTTGGAAATTTTTCGCAAATATTGAAGAGTTAATCCAATTTGTTTTCGAGTCTTCAGAGTATTTATGATCGAACGCAAAGTCTTTAATGTTCTGATGCAAGGCCTAAAAAAAAAGATTATTGGTGAAGAGTTTGAAACGTCGAACGATTACTTTTTGGAACGAATATCAATGAAGGGACAACTATTTCGAATGCACAACGTCACCTCCGTTCGTTGTGGAATTATTATTCCCTTTTTTTGTGAACTGACCTGTACGAAACGTTATTCCCTTCCCTCCGGGCTCCTGCGATACGTTATATACGTGGCAGAGGGTTCAAACGTGTGGTAAAATTCTTGTGTAGCCGGAGTGTCGGGCTGGAACGGACGCCAACACGATTCTCTGCGAAGTAATCCTTAATCACGATCGCCACCACTCATTTCGGTCTTGCCAAAAGTCCTTATCAAATTCGCACACACAATAACTTTCTGTCACCGGTATATTCATTCCCCATCGCGATAACAGTATTTATTATTGTATACAGTTTCACTGTGGCGTTGAAAATCTGTTGTATCTTTTATTCACTCCATCAAGCCAACTGAATTCTTATCCCTTGGCGATAATTAATTACTGTAACATTTAATGAGTAAAAAGGAGAGATAATGTGAAACAAAAACGGTGAAGGAAAACAAGCAGAAGAGCGTGTAGCAAAGTTTTTTTTCACGTGTCCGCGTATGTTGATGTTTAAAGTCTGCGTGCGGTCGAGGGATTCGGTATGAAAAGCTAATTAAAAATTCTGCATTAATTTTGGATGATACTCGCATGAAATAACATTTATTTTCCACTAAACATGGCCCGTGCTTCCTGGTAGCATAACAAAAAAAAA
>JACEOJ010000196.1:722270-878719 GCA_013761285.1 Campoletis sonorensis
CTCTCTCTCTCTCTCTCTCTCTCTCTCTCTCTCTCTCTCTCTCTCTCCCGCACACACTCTCTTCTTTTCTTGGCACTAATATTTCGCGTTAAAAAACATGTCGACAGGACAGGATGAGCGTGCACGACAGAAGTCGTTTTTTTTTTCTTCAAGTTTATATATTTATATATCCACGAACACCGCGGTCTCTGACGTCTGCATAATCCTTCGATTTTTCTTCATGTTCGATAAGCTCCTTGTTGACGTATGAGCAGTTTTTACAGTTGGGACAATAACATTTGAGCCTGAAATTATCAAGAACGTCCCGTTGCTATCAGCATTTTGACGAGAATCGATAAACATACTGCCAAAGTACTTAAAATCGACGATTTCATTTCGTAACTTAGACCGGTTGTTAAGTAGCAATTGAAGATAAAACCGCCTGCATATATTTTCTGATATGACGCACCGTTCATTTATTTTTTATTTATTAGTAACAATCAGTCGGTTGGCCGATAAAAACAGTGGGAGTGGCTTTCCCAGGCGATTAAGGGCGGAGTGTACTTCCTCCGATCCACGTTGTTTTTAAGGTGATCTATCAGTTGGGTGAGTGCAAGAGAAAAAGCTGTAAAGTAGACATTATTTTTCTCAGATATACTTGACGTTTCGAGAAAAATACAAAGATACACATTGTTCCCGGACGAAAAGAGAACAACGTGTAACTTTTATTTTCCTCGAAATATCAAGCCTCCCTGAAAAAAACGTGGTGGGAGAACTGAAAAGACATGGAGCTACATATAATTAAAATTGCACAAAACCTTTGGTCAATTTCGTGAACTGGTAATTACGTGGACCTACAAAGGACATGGTTTAATTACTATTATAACCAGGTCTTTTAATGAAATATTTTATAAATTTTACTCCCACAAAAGATTCCATGAATAGAAACGAATATATCATAACAAGCCATGAATAAACCAAAAAGTGACATAAACGATGTCAGAATTATTAACCAAATATTTTGTTGAGTCTTTCTCAACAAAAAGTAGTAGTAGTAGTGAAAGTTCTCAACGAAAAGTTCATTCCATTTATTAAGGAAATAATAGTTCAATTAACAAATTGTTTGATTGCTAAGAAAATTATTAACCAAATATTTTGTTGATTCTTTCTCAACAAAAAGTAGTAGTAGTAGTGAAAGTTCTCAACGAAAAGTTCATTCCATTTATTAAAGAAATAATAGTTCAACTAACAAATTGTTTGATTGCAAAAAAAACTTAGTTTACACCGCCAAATCGGTATTTCACTCTGTCGAATTTGATCGAGGGCCAAAGGAAACTGTCAAAAACCCAGTCGACACAAGCGGCTATATTTTTTTACCAACTTGCAGTTCGTCATTTACCATTAAAAAGTCACAAAATTCCCTCTCGCTCAGTTCAACTTTCGCTACTCGATTTTTCAGTGTTACCTATTTTTTCGATGACTTTTGAGACACTCTGTATATAAATAAAAGAAAAGAGAGAATCGACGTTCTCATTATACTATTATGTTTCCGAGTTTGCTCATTGTTATTTATTAACGAATATTATAGTCAGCCCATTAGAACGCTTTCTATATACTCACTGATTATTATACGTTATTTAACCACACACGTGCTGTGTTGTATGCACTACTCTCAGTCTCCGGTTACAAATTATACCTTCCGATTACACGCCTCGCTGTTCATGTATACAAACCACATATGTTTTCACGTATTCACTCGATTGTTCCGTTTTTTTATATCGGAAAATTTAATTAGATGCAATTATATCGTCTGTAGAGCGTAATAACAATACTAACCTCGTGATATACATTTTGCCATGAAGTATAATCATAGTTTGCAACGTTGAAGATTAGAAAATCGAATTTTTCTTTGACGTTGAAAATTCTGATATTTTTTGATAAATTGACTTTCATAAAATTCTTTTATTTTTCAATATTTTGGTGCTACGACGTGCGGCAGAATTTTGAAACGAACGTAATCTTGACTACGATTTATAAATAAACGTATTGTTTGTTTTTTTTTATGGTCTGAACGCTGAGGCGTTTTTTTATTTCATTTTCCGCATTCTTACACGTTTTTCTTTTTTTTTTAAATAATTAATCACAGCATTATTGAAAAGATTACATTTGATTTGAAAAAAAAATCGAGTTTGCACGTGGTTACGAATGTGGTTATTCTGAATCTCGAATTCAACGAAACTTTACTTCTTGATATGATACTCGTTCGAATTTATTTTATCTGACGGAATAATACCGAACCGAGAGAACAAAGACGTTGGATATAATCGTAATATTAATGTGCACATGTTCATTGATCCGTACACCGCTCTGATTGGACGCGTGAACGCCTATTAATGTTAGTCCAGTTTTAACTTCGTGAGTACTGCGTAACGATTATTGAAATGGGAAAATAGTTTTTTCAGCGGTCAAGATATTAAAATTAGTTTTGAAAAGTCGTTCGGTTGACTATCAACGCAATTAATTTAGTGGAGAATATTATAAAATTAGAAAAAAAAAAACTAAAAAAACAGAAACTGATATTGGAGAACAAAACGAATACTTATTTCAGTTGAAAATACTTAGAAAAGTGCGTAAATAAACCTGCGATTGTCACCGATTGAAAATTACAGTCATTTGAATCATTTTTTTAAATGTTTTCTCGCTGTGGACCAAAAATACGAATGGCAGGACTCTTTTTCCATAAATTTCTTAATTTTTAAACAGTAGCAACCGTATGAACGCAATTAATTTGTGGAGAATATTATAGAATTTGAAAAAAAAATTTGAAAAAAAAACGGAAATTGATATTAGAGAACAAAACGAATACTTATTTCAGTTGAAAATACTCACAGAAGTGTGTAAATAAACCTGCGATTATCACTGACTGTGAATGACATACTTTTGAATCATTTTTCACGTTCTCCTGCTCTGGACCAAAAATACAAATGGCAGGAATATTTTTCCATCAATTTCTTAATTTTTAAACAGTAGAAATCCTCTCCCAACATTTAACAGAATAAAAAAAGTCCTGAAGAATTTAAAAATTCAATGGAGGTCCCTCTTAAGTAAATATTTTTAAGATATAAAATCGTATCGTTCGAGCATGCAGTAGTTGCGGCACGTATAGATTATAAAAATATACAAAATTTGAAACTTGAGATCGAAACACGCAGGCAAGTGTTTCCGAGATAATGGAATTTTTCTTTGCTTACACGATCTGCATGTCTGAAAAAAAACGTTTTCGTATTCTGACACGTTTGAAATTCTGGTAAACGTCGGATAAAGAACATTTTAATAGAAAAACATTTGTTAAAAATGTTTTGCTAACGCGATCTGCACGAGTTGAAAACGTTTTTATATTTCGACACGTTTAGAATTTTCGTAAACTTCAGATAAGAAGTTGAAAACCAAGATTTTTATCTCGCCGAAATGGGATTGCGAGAATTTTTAATTCTACTTAATTTATTGTGAGCTCCGATGTTTTGAACAATTATTTACTATCTTAGTGATTAAGCATCTACGAAAATTATTTTCCAAGCACTCGTCATTTCGGATTTTGTCACGTACTCGATATCCCTACTTTCCTGGTTTATAAACAGTTTAAAGAACGACTGAGAATTGAATTTTCAGTCAGTCATTATTCGCCAACCACTTACGTTTGCACCAGCTTTGTTTGAAAATCATCAAAATTAGATAAACTCTACGAAAAAGACGTTCGAGGGTCGAGTCTCTGAGAAAAACAATAGAGATTTGCGGTGAAGCTACAAAAGAAAATGTTCATGCGGTAAGTTTTTCATGCAATTAAAAAAGCGTTAATTGACATTGAGCAATTTTTAACCATCCATCAATCAAGCTTTATAAACATTCAATAGAGAAAAAATTAAAGGATTCCGATAAACGAATTTTCGGTGATTCTAGATCTCCGACCTTCAAACGATACAAAAAAAAACAAACATTGTTTCGAATTTTCGTGAAAAAAGACACGTGTGTTGAAACTGTAAGAAAATTAAGACCATATTCCACTTTACACTTGTGTGTAACAATTAAACCGTAAATTGCTACGTGTGACAATTGAAACCACACAGGGTCGTCGATGTCGTTACCAGAGCCTCCTAATTTGCATGTCGCACCTGAATAATGGAGGCTTTCTTTTTTTTTTTCTTTTTTTTTTCTTGTACCTCTTGTCGCGTACTATTCACGTCACATCAACTGTCAACAATGAACAATGTTTTGCTCGAAACAATTCGTCATTTCATCAATTCTGTGTGGACATTGCATTTTGATACAGATCGAACAAACATGCAAATTGTATATTTTCATGTAGGTATTGCATGCATGTTTGAATAGCTATTGCGTTTACGATCTGAGTAGATGGAAACATGCTAAAAATATGAATTAGTCGCATTACGATAAATAATGAATTATGTGATGAAATTGCACACGAATGATAAAATAAGAAATGACTATTATTAACAAATAACAGAATATTTTATCTTTGAAAACCGTTGGAACAAAAAGTTTAATCAACATCAAAATAATAGATTTTATACGAACCACTGATGCAGTTTTTACGCTGAGGAAAGAAAAAACAGAGAAGAAATTTCTCACTATGAAAAGTAAGGCACAGAAAGAGGAAAAACATTTAAGTTAAAGCTTTGGTTGAACTTTTACGTATACCGGAAAAAAGGGAGTGGGCTATAAAACTGCACATATGTTGTCTGCAGGTACCTGCGGTAACAACAGCCGTTTTCCACCACACTGCTCCGAAACTCTTTGCCATTAGCCACCTACATTTTCACTTGCTGTAACGATTTTCTCTCTCTCTCTCTCTCTCTCTCTCTCTCTCTCTCTCTCTCTCTCTTTCCCTCTTCCATTCTTTTTTTTTCTACTCTTTGTCTGCTTTTATGTTTGTCTCCATTAGCTTTCCCATATTTTTATAACTTATTCTGCAACACAATTAAATCATAACATAAAAGCGAAAAGATCGATTTTGGAGCAACATACATTCCACTTAATTTATTATTTTAATATTAAAAATATTGAAAGCGAAGAGTGATTTTTTGAAAATGTTTGAAAAAGTTAAGCAAAATGTTGAAGTCTTGTTTTTTCTAATAAACTCGTCGTCGATGAATCGATAACGGATCGATTGGTCGGTTCCGCGTTTTTGTTTATCTCTTTCGTCCCTTTGTTGTTGTTGTTTTTTTTTCATTATTATGAACTCAATTTCGATTCGTTTCTCTTCATACAGACTTATCTCACTTTTTCTGTGAGTTCTGACTTGACGAGAGTTATTGTTGTCCCATTGCGGACGACGCGATATAACAGCGGATCGCGCGATGTCACTCACGACTCTTATTTTACTTTTTTCTTTCTTCCGCATCCCCGCTCCCCTTCCTTTTTTTATTACAATCGATATAACACTTATCGCTGACTCGTTTATTCGATTTACTTTGACGCTCGTGAGTATAAACGATAGATACAGTCGTGAACGCGTTACGTATCGAAAATCGAAGCTTTTGTTCGAGGCCTTGCTCTTCGTACAGAAGTTCCGAGAAGCACCTTCGTCGTTCTGACAAATCGAGTTTTGAAATAAAAATTGCCTCCTCCGTGAAACAGGAAACAAAAAAAACAAAACCTGTGAACTGTGACATTTTGAACTCATAAAAAACCAAAAAAAAAAACGAATTTCAACCCATTTTCTAAAAATTATCAACCTTCCCACTAAAAAAAAAGATTCGAACCAATATCTATCGATATTTAATTAAAAAATGTCTATTCAAGTATAAAATTTTGAAATGAACATTTAGTAACTTTAATTTTATTTAAATCACCCCAAGCCCATGGATGGTTGAGTAAATTTAGTAACCTGCTGAGCTCCGACTGGGTTACCCGCGAGCCCTGAATGCAAGCCTAATTAAGCGTGACTTCGTATTCTCCCTCTCTCTTCCTCTCTCTCTGTTTCTCTATTCGTACGCGAAGTTGACGCTCGTCCGCGAAGCTTAATTGGTCCACCGCGGTCACTTCCGGGCTCGTTCAATGTATGCCAGGATATATAACGAGAGAGAGAGAGAGAGAGGGAGAGATAGAGCGAGAAAAAGAGCCACAGACAACACCCAATTTGTTGGCAATCAAGTCCATTAATTGCACACACGAATGAAACCGCATTTGCCTCACCGCAATGTATTTTTCATTTTATTATTCAATTGTCCAATCATTTTCGGCGAATTGCACGTTTTTAACACGCACGAGAGCTCAAGAATTCATAAGGAATAATTAATTTTATTTATATTTTCTATAATTAAAACCTTCGAACGCACTATTGAATGAATTTTCTTCAAATTTATATAATTTATATGTTTTTTAATTAAATCGCTATTGGGTGTCGAGTTTAATGACCGATGCACAAGAAATAGGACAGATTTTAATCGTAATTGAACGAAATTGAAGTTGGATGTTCATGGCTACCAAATGAATCGATATTCCAATGGGAAATCCAATCTTCGAAATGGCCAGCGGCACAAAAGTTTCGAGTTGCCGAATAAGTATATAGGGAGATAAAGAAGGAGAGCTGCGGATACTGCCATTTCTCTCGTACCCGCTGCCAACGCTGCTCCTGCTACTGCTGCTGCTGTGTAAGAACTTGTCTTAATGCGAGCTCGTAACTCCTGACTATGCCTTCTTGTCTTTATCTCTTTACCGGTTAAGAAAAGTTTGTGCCTCCGTACGAGGGAAAGACAAAGACAAAAAGAAAAAAGGGAAAAGGACAATGGAAAAAGGATGCGAATCGTCTTCGTGGCTTTCAAAACGAGATTGAGTCCCTTCTTTTCCTTCCATTTTCTCCACCATCTTTCTTCAATCTTTTATGTCTACTTTTCTATACATATATCTATATATTTTTTCTCTTATTTCTCTATTTCTCGTCGCTATCACTCTTATTCCCTCAACCCGTAGACCATTTGTATTGTTATCGTTGAAAATTCATCGAAAACTTTTTCTTCTCTCCAACGGAATTACTATTTTGAAGTAAATTGCATTTAGTCTTCAATTTTTTCAAAAACACGCCCTCGTTGTATCCTCAAAATTATATGATAATATATTATTTATATTTATTTATTCTTGACTTATTTTTTTATTTCATTGTTTTTCGAAAAAATTTAACGAATTTTATCATAAACTGATTGTATTTTTTTTTTCTTGTAATCTTTGACCAGAAACTTGGGAACGGAATTAAATAGCAAACGTCTGCGGTTTGTTCCCACAATAAAATACCCCATTCGCTGTATTATAAGAGCCGGATATACGTCGCATGCACAACCTATACTCTATTTGCGATGGTAAATCCACAGGATGCCTCGGTTTTTCTTCCGTTCTCAGTTTTCCTTTTATTCTCTTTTTTTTTCTTTTGTAAACTCTCCTCTTTTCGGCCGGTCGTGATCTCATGCGAACGCAGTGTTCCTTAATGCCCCCCTTTATTTTTTCCTGTGTACTCGACACTACTGTCTCGTAATCCACATTCATATATACATTTAAATATATACACAATGCTTTCGGTGTAAAATTAACTAGATTTTAAAATCTGTAGTTTCATTTGTTTTATATATTAATTATTATATTTTTTATCGATAATTATATAATTATCGATAAATTTATAATAAAATTTTGTACATTAATCGATATTATTAGATTGGCCTGCTGCAGTTTATTTAATTCATTCCCTAATTTCATTTTTTTATTATTTTTAATTGGTCATAGAATTGCACGATTGAGCACATTTTTATATTTTATTGTTTTACTCGTCATACTGTTTGAAGACAATTTTTCTTGAAATCGCCCATAGACACGTGTGAAATAGAGGGGACGAGTTATGTAGATTGCGTGCCCAGAGTATCATCCGCGCTCCTTATACGAGGGCACTGCTCTCGTGTAAGAAACGCCGCGCACTTTATACACACGCACTCGTACGTTTTTGTTATTTCGAAACGAGGCAAAACTTCGAGTCTTCAAGGATAGAGAAAAATAGGGTTCTGGAGAATTAATAATGAGTGAGGAAGAGAGAGGTAGAAAGAGAGAGAGAGAGAAAGAGAGGAATGTGCGAAAAGCACCACCGAGGTGAGAGGATCTCGAGGAGACTAATAAATATCATTTTAACGGCCCAGCACCAAAAGATGTAAAACCGTGAACGTTGTGATGAGGCACGAACTTTTTTTCCGAACATTTTTAACGCTTTAATAACCGGATATATTTTTTTCGCGTTTAAACATTCTAAACTTCCTGCAAAGTGTTTTAAAAAATTGAGTCGTTACGTTTACGATGGGTAAATAACGTGATTTAAGCCCCACCGATATTTGACACCCGCCGCGTTTACTAAGCAACGTGATTTAAAACCGAAAACGCGATGTTATCTTATCGCCCGTTGCTACCAAACTCTCTCATGGAAGTCTTTCATGGTATACATAATAAATACATATAGAATAAGCTCATCAAACAATCCGGAAAGTCTTCTTCCTCATTGTGGCATCTCACTTTTTGTTTTAATGACCCCAATCGATCTTTTCGCTCGTAAAGGGATGACAGAATTTAAAAGAAAAAAACAACTTTCGTTCTCACATTTTATTTATTCTTTGGATGAATTGTTTGTTACTGGCTTCGACGAGGTTAAGGAACAGTGAAACTCAACATAGCTTTGTTTACTTTTTTTTGTTGGAACACGAAACAATTGTAAAGCCTCACAAACGTTCACCATCGTCGGAGGGTATTTTGAATCGAAAAACATTTTTTTTTCGAGGTTTTTTTCCATTTCTGGTGAACGAGATCAATTATTGTCTGAAGGTTTTTCAATAAAACGAATTGTCAGTCAGACTTTGAAGAATTGTCAAAACGTACTCTATTATCAAAGCGTTAGTTCATGATCTCGTTGATTTTCTTGAGGTAATTTAAAAATGAAATAGCTTCGATAGTGCAACTAAAACTCTTAACCAAGATTTAACGACGTCCCTCAAAGCCGTGAACGGTTCTCGAGTTAAATTATACCGACCATTTTATAGTTTAAATCCATTTCTTATCGCCCGTCTCAGCTCACCCACGAATCTCCTATACAGTCGATCCATTGAAATCATTCTCTTTTTATCTCCTCCTGGCCGTTACCATCCGTTAATAAAGATAGTGCAAGGGTTTAATGACTTGTGACGGGGACATTGTCTGCAGCTAAATAAAACGACCATCCGAAATAACCATTTACACTTGAGTCGATGAGACGTGACAAAAAGTTTATTCAAATTTAATAACCTTGATAATGGGTTCGTTATCCAATTTAAACTGCTCATTTGCCACGAGTATTATTTTAGATGCATTAGAATTGATGTTTGTTTTTTCATTTTTATTTTTTATCATTAATTACAATTTTTTTAATTGTAATTTTTTTAATAACAGCAATTTGTTTATGGAATTATTATTCGTTTGCTGATTAAACTATCGACTGCAACATCGGAATTATGAAAATCGAAAAATAATTACCGATCAAACTTTTAAGAAATCTCCATGAAAAAAAGATATCGTCAAATCGATTGAACGTGTCACCAATTTATCGTTGTTAATTTTTTTTCAGGATTAATAAGAAATTTTGAAATATGAATATGTCTTTCATTTCTTCAATGATTTAATTGTCAATATTTAACACTCATTTGACTAGTGTGAAGCAATTATTTTTCTGTAAAATTGCACGTATGGATAATGAATGATATTTGTTACGGATTTTTAATTGAAATGGAGAGAACAGACATTCTTGGAAGCACAGGAAGTTATTGTGATTGCGCACACCGAGAAATGAATTTATTTGAATTTATTTGTAAAAGGCTTCGCAAAATACGTGAAATATGATTTTTCGTTCATTCGAAAAATCGTTCAGATGTGTACGTATCGTTAATTTTATTGTGCACTGAAAATAAACATTTATTGAATAAACCAAAGAATTTAATTTGCTTGGATTTTGTTGAATTAACTCAAGATACAATTTTATTTAATGAAATTAATAATTTATTCCAACTCAACATTATATGCGACGTATTTCACGAAGCCATTGAGGTATAACTGAACTAAACTCTTTTCTCAGTGGATATAGGTATAAGAGGTATGCGCGCATACAAAGCTTGTGCTTGGACCATTGACCGAGTGACGAGGTTATGAATGAAAGCCTTGATTTATGCCCCAGGAATACATCGCGCGAAGCAAGTTTGTACATTACATACTTTTGAGCAATTCCTATGTCATTAAAATTGTGTAACAGGTGCTTAAAGTTAAATTCTTGTTACTGAATCGGAATATATTTCTTTCTTGCCACTAAATTTTAGATTTTATCATGCAAAATATTGTTTTTTTTTTGTTTTTTTTTTTTTAAATATCATTACGCAATCAGTAATAATTAACTTTTCTCACAAACGATTTAAACAGACGAGTGAAGAAGACTTCATGGAAAAAAATGATATTGAAAACACATTTGTTGAATAAATTAAAATGTCTTTTAACCTTTTTTTTTGCAACGAGTGGGATATAAATATTGAAAAAAACTGCAATTACGTGCAACTGCATAAAAATATGCAATTCAGTCTATTATTCTCGACGAAGTCGATTTAATGACCGTGACGACGTGAGTCACACAGTTTGTTTTGTTTTTTTGCACAATATTTAATTTCCATTTGATAATTACGTTTTTTTCCTTGGTCTTAAGATATTTTTATCAGACGCGTTCTCAGCACTCGTAATTAATTCGATAATTACTAGTTGTTTTTTTATCAGTTGGACATTTCTTTTTTCTATCGAGTATCCGATCACCTTGAAGGAAAATAAAAATCCGAGCAATCCTGGGCAAAACGTCATTAGATAACGATGACATGTCGATAAAAAGTTGCCTCAACCTTGCTCGGTTTCGTGTCGATAAAATCAATCATAGTCCGGATATTGTATCTCCACATCGGGCCTGACCTAACTCTCAATCTCTCTAATTGCCTGTTGCCTTTCCTTCATTTATTTGTTCATTTAATGGATATTGATTCATTTTTTATTTACATTGTCTGACCCATTCCCTGCCTTTTTTTTTCCTTGCACAGCTCCGTAGGAATCGTTGCTAAAAATTGAACCCTGCGCTGACGTTAATCGATCATTGTCACTCGAAATGTCTCTCGTATAAGAAAATCATTTCTTTTTATTCACCTTTTTTTATTCTGTCCTTGGAATCGTCCTTACTTTTCTGGTAGATTCAGTTTATAAATCGTAAAAAAAATTGTCTAATTATCGCAGAGAAACCCGCGCGTGTAAATTTTGGGCTATGATTTAAAAAATGAAGAAAATTCTTTATATCATTTTCATGATTCACTTGTTCACTTTTCTAACAATTTTATATCGCAACCTTTCGAATATACTCATTTATCATTTGCAATGAGTAGACAGAAAAGAGACCACTTTGAGATATCAATCGATCTCGCTATTTTTTATTAATGATTTTTTCACCCTTACGTTTTTATTCATTTTTTCACTTTAATGAAAATAATCTCGATCGAAGTATATCAATCATTTTTAAACTGAATTTTTATTTTCATTCATACATCCTCGATTATTTGATCGCAATAAGAAAAAAACTTGAGTTCTCACTCGTGCAACTCGGACATAACAATATTATTATCTTTATATCGCTTCGAACTAAACGAATAAACTCCTGTCTTATCGAAATTATCAGTCAATATGTTGTATATTTTTTACGATCGTACGGCTTTTACAATATTAAATCACTGGCAGCATAGTCTTCGTATACATTGATACGAAATTGATTATTAACCGAAAGGCTTCGCAGATAAGAATCGCATCGACCTGAGAGTCTGCAGAGACTCGGTTCGAAGAGTCGATCTACGAAAAAGCCTTGAAACACTTCCGTAGCATAATTTTTTTAACAATTGTCAGCGACGTGAAATTCAATTATCTGTCAAATAACGTTTTACCATAAAAATAAATATTAATTTATAACATCAATAATAAAAATATTCATTCCTTCGAATGAATAAACGGTGCAAGAATAAAAGTTGAATAATAATTGAAATTAATTGAAGAATAATTGAAATCAATTGAAGAATAATTTAATAATAATTTCGATCTAAATTTTACAACTCAATGTGGCTTCTGATATCGTTTTCTTTATACACCAAGGATTCCCTTTCGAGTGCTCGGTAAATATCCTATTTTAGTTCAACCGCGTCTCCGATGGCTGGTAATTTTACTTGCCAAAGTTCCAAGAGAGCCATCGCGAGCATCTCGAGTGAGAAGCTCGTATAAAGGTCAATACCTCGTACATCCAAAGTTATGTGTGTGTAAGGAAGAACGAGGCTGCTGTCTTTTGCTCTTGGTGACGTTATATTGAGACGTCGTGACTCTTTTCTCTCCACCCTTCTTCCTCCATCTTACTCTCTTCCTCCACACATTTCAAGCACACACCGGAGCTTCGTAAAATTCCCACAAGGAAGTTATTCGCTCGATCGTGCACCAAAGTATTTCCTCCATCTCTCCCTCTCTTCCTCTCGTTCTTTTTTTTGCTCTCCTTTATTATTTCATTTCGATTCGTAACTCGTTATAATTTCATTTAAATATCTACGACGAAGATTAAACGTTGACATATTTTTATGCTCAAACATAAAATCAACAATTTAAAGTCAATCATATCTTCTTTTTTTTCAATTTTTTTTATTTACAGATACCATTTCATAGAATAAATCGTAAATATAGTCAGATAGAAAAAACTATTTCGTCCTTCAATGGAAAAAGTTAATCGAGCGTGAATGACATTCTCACGTTAGCAATGTGCACTCGGATAAATCTGGAAAAACGTGCTCGAGGCTTTATCCGAAAGATTACATCGTTGCTATGTTGCCTTACATAACACACACTTACTAGACCCCAAAAGCCTCTCCTTATCTCACTTTTCTTCTTTTTTTATTTCCATACACTCATACTATTTTTCTCCCTACTTATCACGTCTCGTTTTCTTCACTCTCTTCCTGTCCTATTTCCGGTAACAATATGGCGCTCGAGCTTTCAACGAAAATTCTCTTTTGTCGATTATTTTATTTCTCTCGAGGGTTATTGCTGAATAAAATCATGCTTTTTTGATCATTAAACAGAGAACGGAAATTGCTTTCAAATTTTCACTCCAACGTTTTGAACTCTGGAACAAAAAAAGCTGAACAAAGAAAATGGAATTATCGGAAAAAACCAACTCAGTTTTCCTGTTAAATATTTTTATTCATTCAAGCCGCAGCTACTGTCGAAAAACAGCAGCAGGCCCACAAAAATTCAATTTGAACGCAACGTTTTTTCATATTCTTGGCAAACCTTACAGTCTCAGATCGAAGTCTGCTCTTGCGGAGTATTAGGGCGATAAAATAAGGGCTGCTCTGATAATAACCATCTGGGCCCTCAATGAGTTTCCTTACTGCTGCGAGGTCATTTCTGACTGGCTTCTTGGAAGTTAGGACATTAACTGACGAAAGTCCTGGTTAAGGAATCCACATTTCGGGCCCGAATTTTCGTAACTCCAATAATTTTCTGCACAGATCGTAGACTTTGGAAAAAGTTGATAAAAATTCTGAGTATAAACAAATCATTTAAAAGTAAAAAGATCATTTGTTATTGATAAAATCTAAATAAATCGCTGCCTCGGTAGAAATAAGAAACAATTAAGATTCATCAACGGTTATGGCTTTTTAAAACTTTGCAACGTGAGTTCACTGATAAACGTGAGAAGGAAATGGGAATTTTCGCATTCACCGTTATCGCTGGTTCGTGATAAGTTTTAGGGATGCGAACGAGCACAAAAAAGAATGAAAAAACGAGTCGAAAAAAGGATGAGGGAGAGAAAAAAAACAAGACGAAGAAAGGAATGAAAAAATTGGAGAAAAAAGAAATAGAGGGAGAGAAAGAAAGAGTACGATACGAAGGACTAGTTGATGCGATGGTCGCCATGACGATGGCTATCGATCCTCTCGCTCTCCGGACCCGCAAGCACCGACCCTCCGCAATATCCTGCTCTTTTCCCTCTCTTCCTTCAACTCTCTCACTTTCTCTAGTACCTCTCACGATTTCCGTTCTCGTTACCAGCCCATTTCTTTTCTTTCCCCGATCATAAGCGTTTGCGAAAAAACCACCGCAACCCTAGCTCTTTTCAAACCCCGACCTTAATACTCCAGAATTTTTCCGATTCCCTTAATGAGCATAACCAAACTATTGGAAATTACGACAGAACACAAAGAACGAATAATTGGAAATTTCAAACCGAAGCATTTGACAAAAAGAGCTAGGATAAACGTGCCCTTGACATTGCTCACAATTTTCTCGATGAGAAATAAAAATAATAGTATCTCAGCGAAGAATGTATTAATTATTAACCACTTACCAGATAATGAGCGCGAGAAACAGTTGTTTGCAGACTTCCCATTCAATCCCTCGTTGAATTAAAAATATTCATTCATTCGAGATACAAATTTTAATAAATTTCTCATTGAGAATAAACATTATTAATGAAATAACTAATTAATTTAAATCTGCCAAAGAGCAGAGGTAAAATAATTCGTAAAAGAGAAGATGAGAGGCTTTGCCGTTTCGACAATATTATTCCTCCCACAAATACACAGCCCAGGGTGTCAGAGAGCTCGCCCTGTTTACATATTCACGGATTATATTCGTTTTCGCCTGCTGCGTTGATGATGCCCATGGGCTCGTGACTGTGGTTTCCTCGATTTTTTTTTCTCTTTTTCTCTCTCTCTCTCTCTCTCTTTGCATCGCCTAAAAGCAGAGGGTGGAACGTTCTTCGTACGCAAGAAAAGAGAAAAAGGTGCGAGAATCCAAAGCCAATGAGACTAATTGCGAAGCATACAAAATCGTCCTCTTTTTCTCTGTCAACCTTATTCTCTCGTCGAGCCTCTCGTCGACTGTTGAAAATACTAAATATACAACTTGAAATGCGCCTCAAATTAGCTATCAAATATTTTTCACTCTGTTAAATTGAAAAAATTCACTTCAATTTACAGAAAACCTTGAGAAATTTATCATTTCAATGAAACTAATAAAACAAAACACTATTATACCGATAATTATAATAACGAGAATATTTTTCCTTTTTTTTATGGTGAAAGAAACGTGCCTTCATCACTTGTTAAAAATGCATGAAAAGCCTTTCAAATATCTACCTTTTCTTTTCACCCTCACACATACTCAAATTTTTTTCTCAAAAGGGTCTCCACGAATGTGTAGACACAAAGAAAAACGAACACGTGTAAATGAGCAGGAAGTGGACAAAAAAGCTCAATATAAATAAGCAACAAAAAGACCGGAAATCGCAGACTTCTTCATTCAAAATTATCGAAGAGTTAATGGAACACTAAGAATGAAATCTGCTTTTTCATAACACCTTATACACGCATGTATTTATATGTAAATGTGTACGGGAAACTAGTGAATGACAAACCCGTCAAAAGCTCGTGAGAAATCTGAGGGTTTTTGAAATACAATGTTTTTTTCTTCTTCTCTTTTTTGACACTTCGTCCAAAAGTCTCTTCATTTATCTGTAACCATTCGCTTAGTGTTGAGCCAGAAGAGGTTCTTTTTCTACACAATACACTTTTCTTGTATAAATATATTATTAGTCCGTCCACAGATATATTTGATGCTTTCCCTTCGTGCTTTTCCTCAAGCTCTCCTCCTTTCTTCCCAATGAATTATTCATAAATCTCGAGCGATCTCTTCGTGATGGCAAATAGTGTCGTTTCCGACAGCTCAATGCCATTCCAGCTGTGTGCTTCATTTTATTTATTTGTTTTATTCCCTTTTTTTTCTAGCATTACTTTATTATGCTAACATTATGTTTGTTTTTAATTATTCTATTCATTCTTCACAATACACTGAATTTTTATAGTTTTTTTGGTTGATTTATTTTTATTTTATTTGCCACTGTCGTTTAAATGTGCTTTTATGCGATTATATTCCTATATTTTAATGACACTGGAAGAGAGGACTGAATTTGCACATTCAGTCCTACTCCAAAGATCCATTAACGCTGTGGCAAAACCCACCAAGACACATATCTCGTTAAATTCTAAAGTCTTTTTGCCTCCCTCCCTTCTCACTACTTTCTCTCACTTTCTCGTACTACAAAAACTCCATTTTACTCTGACGAAGCAGACAGCTTTCGCGTTCGACATCCTCATTCTCTATCCATTCGTTGTTATTATCATCATTTTTTTTTAATACTACGAAAATAGTCGTGAATGAGAACGAAAGGATAAATGAGTTGCCTCCTCGCAGTGATGCGAGTCGATGTTTCGTCAGCCACAAACTCGTCTCTAATCATCAACACGCTCATGTGTATGTCCATTCCGAGCTCCATCCGGACTCGTTCTCGTTAACTCTTTTCACAATTTACACCATTTTCACAATTACCCATTAACGCTCTCCGGAATTCATATTCACTTCGCTTTTCAAAGTTTCGTGGTTAAAAAATTGTACAAACTCCTTTTTCGAGATCTTTTGGATCCTGATTTGAAAAATCGAATTTTCGAAAGAAAAAAAACAACTGTGACATGAAATAATATCATTTTTTGCAACAATCGAAGATAATGAAAATACATGCGACGTATTTACATGAAATAGATTTATTTATTAGAAATGTTGAGATCGTTGACTTTCCAACTATTACAAATACTCTAAAGTACACTCGCCCGTACTCCGCATATTTGTCTCCTACGTCAAAGTTTACTCACTGCAGGAATATCTTGGAACAAAAAAAAATCATACCTCCCTCCCTATAACCGTCGCGTTGCGCCCAAGAGACTTGAATTTTTATGAGCCACTGTTACACGGCGTTCGATACATTGTGAACAACATATTTTAACATCTTCACACCTGGGAGAGTTACAAAAAATAGTGAAATAAAAATCGTAAGAAGGAATTTTTTATCACGAGCTGAAAACAATATTCGAACCGATGCTCTTTGAATTGTTGGATTTTGACGTACAGTAGAAAAATCCAGTTTGGTCAGACGAAACGTCAAAAAAATACGTAGCTAACAATGTTCATCTCTGAATACGTTTTTTTTATGTTTCAAAATTGATTTATGTTATTGAAACAATTAATAATTGTTAATTATGAGACAATCGACATTTGTGGTACAGATTTTTTTTCAAAAAGGAAATCGCCGAATAAAAATGTACATTCGAAGCGTATTTTTTTAAACATAACAATAAATTTGCAACTCGTGCATTTGTCAAGTCAATTTCTAGAAGAATAAAACATTCATTCTTTTGCTCTGTCTCGTTCAATTTTTCTTTTTTGTTTTTTTTTGTTTTTTTATCTTTGCTCTCACCCTCCAATTTCATATCTACGTGTATACGAAGTGGTCGAGTCGTGGTATAGCCTGAGCAGCTTTGGCTTCTTGGCCGAGTTGGCGAGCCCGAGATGAAACGCGAAGAGGGCGAGAGAGACCCGATCCAGACTGCAATGCGTCGGGTCGAGGGGCTGCTTTCTCTCTTTCACTCTTATACTCCTCCGGTAGCCTTCGGCGCAGCTGCACATCCCCTTGGCTCACTCCCCATCCCAACGTGTTTCCATCCCTGTGCACTCGCAGATCGGTGACCTCCACAATATTTGCTAAATTTTCACAGCACCGCGCAACAAAAACAACGAAAAAGAAACACGAGCGGACGATAAAATCTATAAAATTACCCTATTAATAATTCAAATAACAATAACAACAACAATTATTATTATAAAGACTTCTCTTTCCCCAGTCGTCAACATTTTTTTCGACGAACTTAAAAAATTGAATGTAGAAAATACAAGTGAATAATAATTCAATGATTAATATGTTACAAATAAAAATAAATAAAAATTACTACTTTTCAAACTCCTGGAATACGAAATTTCAGTCGCGTGTTGGTCTTTCTACATCGCAGTCGATAACTGCAACAGCTTCGAGTAGAGCAATGGGGAAAAGCTTCGTTCGGGATTCAAATAGGTTCGTGTCAAGGGTTGGTCATGCTTCACTATCAACTTTTACTATATACATATATATATACATAGATTGGGTTAGTGATGTAGCAAAGATGCGTGATACGTCATGTCGGACCTATATAATTATAGCCGGAAGTAGTGACGAGAAATCCCAGTTCAGAATGCTTCACAACGTCAATCCATGGCTAATAACTTTTCGTGTGGCTTTTACAAGCAGAACTTGCGGTATCAGAGAGAATCAGAGGCGCAGTACTCTCTTGAGAGTTGAGTGAGACAGAGCTTTATAGATAAAAAAAGAGAGACAGAGGTAAACAGTCAAGGACGTCTATTGTCGGATCTTTATCTCGGTCGTTATCCTCCTCGAAGTATTAGCGTTCAGGCTATTCCATCAACTTTGTAACAACAACTTGCATCGCACACGTTGTCTTATCTGAAGAATATTTTCTTGAGACATTATTTTATGACCTTATTTCAGTCTGGAAATTAATCGTGGTCTGTCAAGGAATCCCATCAGGACAACAGGCTAAAAGATATGAATATTTTTCGACATTTTTCTTACACTCAACGTTTTTATTAATTCATTTTCGATTTTATGATGTGCTATGATTACGCGGAGGGAAGAATGCATTTGAAAAATTTTAGCCTTTTTGGTGAAGCAAAAAGGTGGGATGTCTGATGTGAAAAAAAAAACTTTCTCAATTTAACTGCCAAATCACTAATAATTAAGAACGCCAAATTGCAGTTTTCGGACTGGACTCTTTTGGAAAAAAG
Source organism: Campoletis sonorensis (assembly GCA_013761285.1). NCBI lineage: Eukaryota > Metazoa > Arthropoda > Insecta > Hymenoptera > Ichneumonidae > Campoletis > Campoletis sonorensis. The sequence goes on from JACEOJ010000196.1 coordinate 741,102, forward strand.
AAAATACGCTACAAACATTAAACATAAAGAATACTTTTCATGATTATTTCAACCCGCAAAAAATTGATATTTTATCAATTTATTAATGGACATAAGAATGAAATTTAACTTTGCATGAAACAGTTGAATGCGTCGTATTTTTTGAATATTACGAAATTTTACAATAAAGCGAAATTAATTTTCATGAATATTTCAATAGTCGAGAAATTCTCACAGGCGTTCGAGCTGCCATCATTCCATCTGACCTATATATCGACTCTTCCCAACACGGATTAATTATTACTCCGTGACTCGAACGTTTCAGACCTTTCTCCCCCAAACTTTCTTCCTTTGACCTATCGGCTATTGTACAAATTGACAGGCTCATAAGGAATCTCGTAGATCGAATAATTCTCTTCCTTACACGAATGCCGCACGAGCGTATATTCAACCTTAAATGAGTTTCCGTCATGTGATTGATACACGAATGACTTTTCAAACACGTCCAACCGATCGGGACGTCGGAATTCACTCGAAGAAATCAGTGAAACCTCAGACAAGAGTTCACAATTGATGGACACTTCGTATGATCTTATTAGAATCCAAATAAAACGTCTAAGAGTTATTGAAAATCCTTTGAATCGCATCAATGATGAAGAGAGTGAATTACAATTGGCAAATATACTTGAAATACGATTTCTGTGCACAGGATGTACCGGAAGTTACGTTCATATTCGTTAACAGACTGATAATTAAATTCTGAATAAAAGAGTTCTTATCCATTTTTTCCTTCCATGTCTTCATGTGGCTTTGATAAGATATTGATAAATCAGTCCCAACCAGTCCGGTGCATCGGTAAAAAGAAATGGGAGTGCTGAGCGCGACGCGATAATAAAAATAAATGATAAGTAATAAAATGCGATAAATAAATAAATGATTGATAAATATCTCGGTAACGGCGTAATCGAGAAAAAAAGCTCATGATTTTTCTTCTCAGATTTTCCTCGTTAATTTGTTCTGCGAATTTCATGGGCAACGGTTTTAAGACACTTCGTATAATTCGTTTGAAAAGACGGTGCAAATATACGCTTAGAAACGCGCAACGTTGAGTCTCTCCTTCCGGATTTGAATACGAATTGTAAATCAACGATCGAACGTTGCGACCTTCCTCGTCTGATTTTCCGTTGCCCCGTGCGCTCGCATACTGATGAATCCCGAGTCAATAGAAGCTACGACGTTAGTTTTGCGTCTGCATAAGAATTTTAAAGGAATATTGCGCAATTTTTTTTTTACATTATCTCAATGGAACTATTGTTCATAAATATTTCTCTCGCATACGGGGAATCAAATAAACTCGGAATTTCTCGACTCTCTGTTGTGATATTTTTAATTTTTTTTTTATAAATCCCAACGTTCGTATCGAAAGATATTTCGCGTGGAATTATGTGCACAGCCTATTTCAACACATTGTTCATCGAACAAAATTCCATTTAGTTGGAGGAAAATAAATCCTCGTTTTTGTTTGTTTGAATTCGAAAAAACGATCAAATTGAAAAAAAATAAAAATCATTGGACTCACTATTTTTCGTCTAACCAAGCGGGATTTCCTTACTGAACAATTTTCCTATTATAAAAGGAAAAAAAAATGGTTACACGAAAAAATTTAGGAAACTCTGACGGTAACCCTTGTCATTACCGAAAAATACAAAATCCAATGCCAGGAATCTTCGATCCGTTTTAAAAATACTCACACATGGAAAATGTTGTGATACTTCACATGCTCGAGACACTGACCATAAATCCTTGTTTTTCGTCAGTTGATTCTCGAAGGAAAAACCGATGTTTCATGTTTTCTCCAAACTTTAATCCAGTTTCTAGCAAAACTTGAGGTTCCACAAGAAATAACCGATACATACGACCAGGGACGTGGCAGACTTTTTTTTTCCAAGGATCGTACAGATTTTAAAGGCCAAGACTTTCCGTACGTTCATGTACAAAAGACGATGGATGGTTTTCGATTAAAAATGACGAAACTTTTTTTGAAACTTTGTTATTCGTTCGTATTTGCTTTTCCAATGTCGTAAGAATTTCTCGTTTTTTTTTGTTTCAGATGAAAAAAAAGTGAAGTTGAAGGAAGAAAAAATTGCGGGAGTTGAAGACTCCAGCTACGTGTTAATTGTTCCATTAAATCGACAATTCCCATGAAAATTTTGATTCGTCAATGAAGAGATAAAGGAGGAAAAAAACGATCTTCCAACGATAGGAAGAAGTGATGGTGTCTTCTGAATGCAATGACTGTGGCCGCAGCCGTGGCACTGTTGCACCGGGCCCACCTCTACAAGGCCCTCGCTTGTGTCGTCCTCGCCCTCATTGCTCTTCAATATTTACTCAGCGGAGCTCTAGATCGTCGTTCGATCGAAACCATTTTCGCCATTAACGGTTCCAAGTAAGTCACCGTCGTTTTTTTCTTATTTTTTTACGAATTCACTGCACTTAAAAAAGGGAAATTGGATACTTCGATTGACAATATTGTCGAAGTTCTGGTCACCAAAGTTAAGCAGATTCGGGTGAAGTCAATACTCGGTTGGGTGACCGCTTAGTCATGCAGGGGCTCGCATATCAATCGGTGCATGAGCAGGAGGCATTTTTTCTCAGTTTCTGATAGTTAACTTGCAAAAATATACGCAGGAACAATGAAAAATAGAAATTAACAAATAAGAATTTTTTAAATAATAATATAAACGCTAATAAACCTGAAAAAACAACATTTTACTACAAATCTTGTTTAAACACTGAGGCAATATAAAATCCTGTGCAAGTTATCGCAAGAGTGGGAGATGGTAGTGGACAGAAATAAATGGCGAGTGAAAATCGTAGCGAGGTGAATTCGTACCGGGGAGTAAAAAAAAAAGTCTCGTTATCACTCGTGGAAACGATGGAATTCGTATTTCACTGTTTCGACGTATTCGCACAACGGTAGATTGGCAAATTATTTACGATCCCCTGCCGCATCGAAGCTTTAATCGCCATTTTGTACCGCGGTTATATTTCCATCCTATGTGACCATTTTGGGGCTGATATAAATATATTTCGATTGCACCAGTCATGAAAGTCATGTGGAATCAAAATTTGCAAAATCATGAATTAATTATAATTCTGTTTTCGGTGAACTTTTGTAGGATTGCATAAATTTGAAGGGGTTTTTTTTTAGAGCAATTTTGCACATATTCATTGATTTTATTTTGACAACTCGAAAAATTTTGAATTCGTCCAGTTCAATTATTCAATTATTTCTTTGGTGTCAATAATAGAAAAATATTATTATTCAGAACAAATTAAATCCATTTGTCTATTGAAAAACATGATTTTTTTTTATTGCTTGACCTTTTTTCGTACAAATCGTCATGCACTCCAAAACCATCACGATTTCAACAACGGGCCTCAAAATCAGATTTCAAATGCATTGATATCGCACGTTTATCGGGAAGGCAACAGTGACGTGACGTTGTCGTTTCCATCATGGGAACTCTCCCACCCAGTCACGCCTCTGCTTTTGTAGATATCGCTTTCCGGAAATTTCCATCTCTGGCTTCCCTCAGCTTTGACACTTTACCTCTAGGGATGAAATTCTACTCGATAAACGCCACTGCCAGTGACGATATTTGCCCTCCAAACCTTTTTTTATAGTGGACGAATGCGGAGAGGGGCACACGAAACGATTTTTCCAAAAATGACTATCCATTTTTTTAGGAAATTCGATTTCTAATATTTGTTCTTTATTCCCAAGTTTTCGAATTTGTCAGTTTTTCGTCACTTCAAATTCTTTCACACGTCACAATCAAATTTTTTTCAGTTTTTTTTGCTCTGATAATTCGAGAGTTGTATTTTTTCAAGCCCTTGTAAACGGAATAACAGAAAAAAAAACAGTTTTTCGTCGTTTTCAGTAGAAAAACCTTTGCATGGTCAGACCCCCTCGATGTAGTAATTAATGAATGAGCTATCCGCAATATTGAGGTGCACATTTTATTCCAACGTCCCTAAATCCTATGACCATCAACCTCAGATCATTGGCAACGAAGTAGCGGATTATTGTGATGGGCAGTAGTGAGAGTCTCGTTTGGTCAGACACAAGGAAAAATAGAGGGTTGTCTTGACGAGGGCGAGGACGACGGAAAACACGTTGCACGGAAAATAAGACCATAATTTGTTATTGTTATGGGAGCGGAAGGATTACTATCAATCAACCTAAATGTTTGTACTTCGCTAGGAGAGAAATGGAAAGAGAGGGAGGGACAGAGAGAGAGAGGGAAGCTCAACTATCTCTGTTGGCAGACAATCCCTTTCACGGGGTAATTGCGTCTTTGTTACTTCACCCATGAGCACGCGGGCTATTTCTCCTCGTTACAAAGTAATTAGCTCGTATAATGGCTCCCTGTAACTTTTGCCTTTCCTCCTCTTTACTCCTTTGATTAAATATTAAATTAGAACCACCAATTTTACCACATTTTCATCAATTATTATTATTTTCGTCGGATCGCTCAAGCTTTCCACTCACTTACAGGATTTTCGTGGTGACGTAACATATCCGGCAAATTTGTCATTCAATCCGCTATGATTTTTTTTTAAATTTGAAATTATTTCGATGAATTTATACCAGAACGAGGTTTTACATCCATCAAATTTTTCTCTCCTTTTTCTCCGTAAATTTCATCGAAAAACCATTTTTTCCAAACGCTGGAGATGAATACGAAAAAAAAGACTGAATTGAATATTGAAAATGCATCGAAAAGCGTACACCCATAATATTGCGGTTCTTTTCAGTCCATCGAAACGTATACACCCGCCGCGTATGTATAGAACGTAAACTTATTTTTCACTCTTTTTTTTTTTAATTTTCTTTTCACAACTACCCTCAACCCATTTATTCCGGTTCGTGATCAGTGAAAAAATGCACTCGTATTCTCGCGAACTCTTGCAAACACGGAACGAGAATACGAGTTTTGTTTTGTGAACTTTTTTGATTTATCACGAGAAATAACCGCGAATCGAAACGTTGAAAAATCATTGTGTGCGGGACCAGATAAAATTTGTTTATGAGAGAAATGGTGCGTGACGAAAAATTGATGCGGTCGACGAAAATTTACGACCTTTCTATTCATAGATTACTTTCGGAGAATCAAGCGATAAAGGTGCACACCCAAACTCATACTTTTACATGTCTATGTATTTACACCGATACGTGGATACAACACTGTTAACCACTGCTTTTTACCGTAAGCATCGATCCGCGTGATCCAATTACGCGAAATTCTATTACGGGTTCGTTGGTCGCTCAAAGCGGATGAAACTAAACTATAAACGAAGCCTCTATACCCGTTATCACTGCGGGAACCCGGAGAAATCGTATCCACAACCCCTTTCGTCCAATATACTGATCACAAGGACCCTCTCAGCCACCTCTTATTTCATGCATTTTTAGATTCCGTGTTTAAGTCAATCGTTTTGATCATAGGGCTCGAGAAAGATATGAATTTTAAGGGGTTTCATCAGGGTAAATAGTTGCTGCGAGCTCGTGAACGTTGTCGTAGAGACAAAGTTGAAAAATGGATGCAATTCGATCTTTTTATGGTTCAGAAACTGCAATTTTGCATTTCTAAGCACTGTCGATCTCAAAATCGAATTAAAAAAACGTTTTTTTTTTTTTAATTGACATTTTTCAACCGAGTTCACAGCGGAACAAGAAACCAAGGTCAAAAATACCTGTTTTTATGATTTAATGTTCGGAGAAATCCTTCAATGTGAAAAAATGTTAATTGCACTTCATCTGGATACTATTTTGGACGTGTAGGAAAATGAATATCAATTTATAAAGGAATCATTTTTCACACAGATAAACTGTGTGAAAAATGAACAGTGATTTCCGAGTTTTTCGAACACCCACGTGTTATTTCGTTCAAATACGTCATCATGAATTGAAAAAAAAAGAAGAAGAAAAATCGAGAAAATCACGGATTTAAGAGAGTCTCAGTTTTCCACTGACTGTGTATATAGGTACATGTTAGCTAATCCGCGTCAGACTTATATTAGACGTCGACGCTCTCGTTCTATACCTCAACGAGCTGACTCAGCAATTTTCAACGCTTATGGACACGATACACTACCGTAATCGTACAGCTTGTGTACACGTTCACGGGGATTCTCGTTTATCGTTGAAATCCTCGTTCCCACCCAATTCCGTTGATAGCAAAAAAAAAAGAATTTAATTCGAGAATCTGGATTTTTTTTTTTATTAGACTTTTTTTTAAATGAAAAACTAATCGAGATTGATTTACATAGAAATTAAAAACGAATACATATTATTGTGGTGGTTTGAAAAATTTAGACTCTTCGGGCATTCAATATTTTTAACAATAGAGTGCCTTTTGAAAAACTTTATACTCAAAACCCTCAAGAGAATTTCCACTATAAACGGTAAGAGAGACGCTCTCACGTATGACTCAAAGGAATTCAAGTTAGTGCAACGAGCCGCTTGAGGCATCTTTCCTCGGATAGTATACGAAACTACTGAAGGGGATTTGTACAGGAAGCAGAGTCGTAAATTCGTGTACTTTTAGTTATCGTATGATAGCTAAACTTAACGGCAAAGCTGCTTACCCAGAGCTCGTGAGGGAGATTTATTTTTCGTCTATCCTGTGTGTTGAAAATTAGGTTGATAAACAAATTCTTCAAACTCACAAATTTACTGGATTTAGTTTTCAAAGAAACCTTTTTTTTCAATGAAACTTCAATCTTTCGGAACAAATTGCTGTGAGTTTGTTATGTTTGAATAATGCCCGCTCGAATTTTGGTCAGTCAACCAAATCTTTTACTTGTTTTAATAAAAACGTCACGTGAGTCAAAAGAAAAAAAATCTCAAAATCGCCCTCACTTATTTGACACTTCAGAAGGCTTACTTTTTGGACACCCTGTACACGAAAATCGTAACAACATGAATCTACTGTTGGAGGTTGAAGATTTTACAGCTCTCATCCGGCATTGACGACGTCAAGTCCCTCGGGAGATTTTTCCTTCTGGTCTCACTTTCCTCAGCCCACTCATCCTCCCTCAATAAATTTCCACTTCTCTCTCTTTCTCTCTGAGAACTTACGAAAATTTCTACCGAAAATAAAAAATTCTCATCGCCGTGAGATCTGATGATGTATTTGACGTTCTGTTGTTTTTTTTTTCTCCAAATATTGACTGCAGCACTTTTCTTATCATATTTTCTTAATTAATATCACAAAAATTCACACTTTCATATCGCGAGATGCGATTGGACTTTGAGACGAATTCCAAAATCGCTCATTTTCAATTCTTTTATATCCGCGTTTGTAGATATTTAGATATAATCGTTAGTTATACACAGAATAGAGAATAGGGTCAGAATGCCTGGAAGGGAGACGGTGAAATTATTGGGTGAACCACCCGTTCTCAATGTGATTAGCCAATGCCAAACTGATCCAGCAAATCCCTGTAATACTCGACCTCCTGGTTTGGGGCTCTCTCTCATTCCCTTCGTCCTTGTTGTCGTCATCCTGGCAATACAGCGATCCCTTGAACTGGCCAACATGCTGTCCACGTTTCCCAGCTTAATTGATCGCATCTCTCACCAATTGAGACTAAATATAACCAACTACTGCAACCAACAACATTCCTCATCATTCTCGATTGAAATTCTCTTTGTTACGATTCCACTTCGTGTCTTTTGAGACTGGATAATGAATTATCTCTAAAGTAAAACTTCAAAAAAATTATCGTTCGACTCGACAAATGTTTAACCATTTTGGTTAAAAATTACCAATTTCTTCTCTTTTATTTAGTCTCTGCAATAAATCAGTAAGACAAATACGTTTTTGGCTTCTTATGACTCGAAAATCACTGAACAGATTTCGATGAAAATCTTTCATAGGAATAAAATACCTTTGAAATGCCTTGAAATAAATTTCAGACTATACAACATTCCTCTAAATCTTTCTTTACGAATTCACCGGTTATTGAAAAAATATAGAAAAATAAAGAATACGAATTACCCGTTTGAAGAGAATTCGAAAACAGCGAGAATTAGTGATGGGTTGGTGTCAAATTTTAAATAGAAAAAATTTACAGCTACTTTAGTACATTTTAATATTTTTTTTTTGAGTACTTTAGGTGGAAAACTAAAGAATTATGTTCGAAATGACGAAAAACGATGTTAGATACGACTAAAAAAAAAAAAAACAATCGAATTTTATAATTCATGCACATTTAATTGAACGATAATGTCAAAATTTATCTAATTCAATGATTTGAAATATTTTTTAGATACGCGGAGCACTCCTATTTAAATTATCACCCTCGAGGTCTGATTATTTATGGTCCAGCTGCGAGTTACAGCGCAATTCCGAATAATATTTCTGCATCTGCCAAGGCTCTTTACGTTGAGCCTACAGCACGAATTTCCAATCTGACGAATACTTCCAGAACGACGGAGACGTCTTTCTCGTCGAAAAGTTCTGATGCTTTCCCATCGGACGAAGCGGAGCTTCCGGCACTTCAGAGATGTCCTCTCATCCCCCCAAACCTTGGTGAGTTTTATGTCGAGACCTTTAACCAATACAAACACTTTTACAATCAATATAAACGCCCCTGAAAGGAGCTGAAGAATGTAAACATTATGTTTACTCTCTTGAGGACGAATTTTCTCCGACCATTAATTAAGGATGCTCACGAACATTCCTAGCGAACAGATTTTATTCAAAACGAATGTTAAGTCTCAGTGATTTTAAAAAAAAGCGTTGAAAAATTTCGACATATTGAATTTTTTTTTTTGATTGTACGGAATTTTCGGTCCCAAAAAATCTTCAACACCTGATTCTTATTTCAGTCGGTCCAGTTCTCATGATAAAAGCCATACCGGAAAACGGAGTTACTGAGGCAACTTACGCGAGGGTTAAACCAGGTGGTAAAAGTTCTCCTGACGATTGCATCGCTCGGTTTCGCGTTGCCATTGTCATTCCATATCGCAATCGGGCTGAACAACTTCAGACATTCAGTTACAATCTTCATCCGATTCTTCTTCGACAACAAATTGATTATCAGATATTCGTCGTCGAGCAAGAAGGTGAGTTTCTCTCAAGGAACAAGCTCCAGGTCGATAAAAATTAGTGTTTTTTTTTAATTTTTATATTTTTGATACTGCAAAACGTAATTACAGTTTGTACGCTCTTCTTTTGTTTTATCTCCCTCAATTTTATTTCCTTGTCTGAAGGAAATCAGGAAGAGAGGGTCGTAAATCAAATAACCTTTTTTATTAGCCTCCAAAGGCAAGAATCCTCGTTGTGTCTCTCTGCCAAAAATGAGGAAAAGCTCATTGGCGTAGCCACCTCGTTTGAAAATCGTTCCACACTCGACTTTGCGTCGTATACACGCACAACCGAGAAAAAAAACGATGATGAGACTCAAGTACTGTTTCGTTTCTTTTTTTCGCGTTTTTTTTCTCTTTTTACGTCTCTCGACTCTTCTTGTACGCCCGGAGAAAAAAGAGAGGACGAAAAGAGGGTAGAAAGAAAAATGCTTTCGTCTCGCGCTACTACTTGGCTCCCTTAGCTCGCGAGTGCAATTACGACAGAGGGCAAAGTCATCGCTCTAATACACAAGTATCTATAGAGGGTGTTCGGAATAATGGATTCAGAATTAATGTAAATTTCTATCGTTCAAAGATCCCGGACGACTTTTGTCACAGCCTGTAAATGGGAAAAGTATTTTTGGCCATCGTCATTTTTGACTATTTGTTTGCAAATTTTTTTTTTCAACCCTTTGAGCTGTGCTGGCCGGGACTTACGTTTCCGACATTTTTTTTTTTTTTTTTAGTTTTTTGATTATCAAAGTATCATTATAACAAAAATCACAGGGTTTTGTCGGTATTCACATAATCTCTCGGAAATGCATGAATGATTAGAAGAAGGAATATGTAAACAGCGATTTTTTTATTGCTCCGTTACTACGTGTGAATAAATATTCGAGCTTCGTACTTTTTTAAATGAAAACTATTATTTTCTACTAAACTACCATGAATATTGGGATGTAAATTTTTTCTAAGATTCAATACAGTCCAAGAAGCAATACAGATTTTTTTCAAAATTTTTTGTACGGTGGTTTTCGCTTAAAAAAATTAATGAAACAAGAAATTTGGAATCTGTCAAACTTCACCTTTAGATTCATAATCAGTGACTATTAAACTAACGAGTTCAAATTTCAAGTCAATTGCACGCAAGGAATGGTACATGCCTCAAAAGGTAAACGTTCAAATTTGTTATTATTGTTATTATTGTTTTATAAAAAAATACGTCTTCCTCGTATGAGCGATAACAGTGAATTCTTTTCTCTACAAATTCGAGTGTCGAAAGGCAACCTTGTGATCTTTGAATTATTTATGTGCAGATTTGAAAGTATCTGTGATTTTTTTAATCGTTGCCAATTCATTAAAGTCACGGGCGGTTCATGTTGAGGTCAACGCGATATTCCACTAATTTACGAGCTCTCTCGTGACAAGATTTAAGGAAAATTTTACAGACGCAAACAACTTTGACTTAAATTAACGTCAAGAGAAAATGATAAATAGCGACAAAAAAACGTTCGGAGTGTTGTGTTTTCCCTTGAAAATTGTTTATATTTTTTATTTATTAGTAAAAAAAACCTTTCTTATACTTTTCATTAATGTTTTTTCTTCTCTTTGTAAAGCATTAATATTCAAAAATTGAAATTTCACACAAAGTCACACACAAGTTTAACGAACACGTGCATAAAAAGTCAAGAAATCCTCGTTGTGGTACATAAATATGAATATTTATCGATATCTCGAACCACCTATCTACGTTTTTCGTTGATCCCACGGGGCACAATGTAATCGTGTTCGTAACGTTGCCACATGTACATACACAAACGTTGCACGAATACGCCTACCGATCGTGAAACGCCCTCATTGTTTCGATCACGTTGACTTTACAAGAAAAATAGTTTTTCAATTTTTATCGGAGGCTCTATCGATAATTTTGAGATTATTGGAGCCGAAGCTGGAAACCATCGATCTGCACTTAGTTCTGGTTCCAAATGAAGAATACATTTTCAAAAAAAAAAAAAGTATAGATGCAAGGAATTGTTGAATGACGTCATACGAAAATCTAGATTCGTTACTTTGGTACAGTGGAACCCGCCGTCGATGAACCCTACTCGTAGCTTTCTGCAACGACAGCTTTTGTCCTCGGAAAGGGACGGGGAGCGGAGGAACAAAGAAGCCTGTGAATTTGTGTGTGTGTTCGTGTGTGTATGTGTGTGTATGTTGTGAATAATAACTCTCGAGATTGAGCAAAGCGCAATAGGGAAGAGTCCCGAAACGCGAGCATGCATAAAAAACCTCCTTGACAGGGATTTTATACACGTGACCCACTTCTTTTTTTTTTGTCACGAACAACTTATGCGATAAGATAAAACACAATAGTGAACAGAAAAATATTCTGGGCACAACTTTCGTAATTATAAATAAATAAGGCATTAGGTTCGCACTATGTGCTTTGAGAAGAATAAATAATGAGTTGAATAAATTATGCTTAAATAGCTGCTTCGAATGGAGTCGAATGTGTGTCGATCTTTCGAAATAGTTTTATTCGAAGTTTGGTACAGTTGTTCAACAAATTAACGATGGATTGGTGCTACGACGAATCTCAGAAACGTTGAAGGGCGTTAATAACAATATATTTGCGAAACGATCAACTGATAAATAACAAAATTTTAGAATGTCATATTTTCATCGATATATTTGGATGGATGACCTGTAATTTATAAACGATTTTTAATGTACCACCGTTTATTTTGTTTCTTGGAATATTCTTCACAAATTTAGCTCTGAAAATAATCGTTTTTATGTTGCAGCTGATTGTATAATCGACATAAAAAATATTTTATAAACAAATCGCTGTTAATTGAAAATTAAGAAACTTAAGGAGAAAAATGACGAGGTGAAGTTGTTGAGAATCTTTTGACAAAGAAAATAAACGATGGTGTACAAGAATCGCTTTAGAAAAACGGATTATTCTTGTAGAAATGTCAATGGAAATATTTCATATCGTGATATGTTTTATTTATTATTTTATGCTCCAAATTTGGCAAACGACAATCGTGAAAATTTGAATAGAGAAAAGCTTTTCTCGAATTTCGTAAATTCAATATTGATCGATTTTTATTATGTTAACAATAAATGAGGAACTATTTTACAGTGTATGGTGAATGTTATAAAATTCATATTGACTCAGCAAATATGGGTTGCATGTATTTCAGGGACTGGACAATTTAACCGAGCTATGCTGATGAACGTTGGTTACGTCGAGGCTCTCAAGGAACGAAAGTTCGACTGCTTTATCTTTCACGACGTCGACCTACTGCCCGAGGACGACAGAAATCTTTATACTTGTCCCGAGCAACCGAGACACATGTCTGTTGCAGTGGACAAGTTTAAATATCGGTGAGTGACTGACGTTGCATTTTCATGATTTGAAATTTTTTTTTTTACAATAAATTTCGACATTAAATCGTTTCTTTAAGAATCGATGGATTGTTATTGTGAAATAAATCAAATTATTCGGTTTTTATTAACAATCAAACTTTAGCTGAATATTTATTTTTAATTGTTAATGTCTTTTTTTTCCTTTTTTTGTTTTTTCTAGATTGCCTTATTCCGATTTATTTGGAGGAGTTTCGGCGATGACGACCGAACAATTTCGGATGGTGAACGGTTTCAGCAACGTTTTTTGGGGCTGGGGAGGCGAGGACGACGATATGGCAAACCGTATAAAAGCACGGGGCCTTCATATATCTCGTTATCCAGCAAATATTGCGCGTTATCATATGATGACCCACAAAAAAGAAAAGCCTAATCCCCGAAGGTACGAGTTCCTCAAAAATGGCAAAAAAAGATTCTCCACCGACGGCCTCAGCAATCTTCAGTACGAATTGGTCGACAAGCAAAAGCTCAAATTTTACACTTGGCTACTCGTCAGACTCACACCCCCACAGCCCAGCTGATGGCTACCTCCCTGGTTTGGTTAAAACCCTCGCATTTTCATCTTTCAACGGATTATTCCAATTTTTATTTTTTATTGGATTTTCCGATGAAAATGAAAAAATGAAATTGATCGGCATCTCGAATTTCGATTATCCCCAAAAGTACGGGAACGAAAAAAAGTTCGAATTTCATTAAAAAATTCGTTGGATTTGCATTTTCTTTTTTCGTCTTTTCTCGGGAAAATCCCATTTCGCGTTGAATAATTGTTTTTTATCAATGTCCTCGTTGAATAACAACCATTGTGGATTAAACAATCGTTTTTATTTCTTTAAAGTTTTAGCAACAGGTTAAAAAAAAAGTTATGGCTCCTTTCAGTCATCGAATGCCAATGGGCGACTTTTTCATTGTTCAGTGAGATTGAGTTTCTGCGCTAATTCGAACAGGGATGTCGAACAACTCGCGAGGGTTTTTGCCAAAATTGTATACGCAGAAGTGAAATATGCTTGTGTATACAAACCGATATATTTGTGGGTTAATGTTAAGGGATAAAAATCACATACGACGGTAGAAAGAAATCCTCAAATATTTCAAAATATTCTTGAACATTTGGAAACTGATTGAATTTATTTCAAAATGTTTAGAACGTTTCTGGGACTTTTCAAAGTGTTCCAATATATTCAAGAATATTGTTGAATATTTGAAGATTTTTTCAAATTCCAGAACCGTTCCACACTAATTTGGAATGAAAAGTTTCAAAAAGTACGTGAACTAACGTTCATTATTGTGGATAACGTAAGATCGCTGATCGAATCACTTTCGTGTCACTTATAAAAACTCTAAGCCACAAATAGTGCATTCGAAATGAAGATAAAGGAAATTTAAGATTAACAAACAATTGAAACGACAACAGCGTTGAAAAAAAGGTTCTTGTCGTCGGGAAAATTATTTGAAATTTTCGAAGCTTCAAAGAATTCTGCGACGAAGTAATAAAAATACAAGAACTTTTTTTTTCGAGCATCCTCGACTGATCTCGATTTCCCCATATTTTTTTATCGTCCCTAAAAATCTAGATGTAATTCCGCACTTTCGAGCGAATGAGAGAGAAAGTGCTAATTCGCAAAGCTTGAAACGACAACAGCAACAACAAAAATGTAAAAACAAAAAGGGATAAAACCGACAAGGTCAAAAATAATGCAACAAGACGAAATATCAAATGTGCCAAATATCGTGACAAGTAAACGATAAACAAAAACGAATGTACTTGGTGAGGATAAAAAAAAAAAGTGTATCAGTGACTTAGGAAAGCGCGACGATGATCGAACGTTCTCTTCCTTTATTTCTTCCGTTTTAATTTTATTTTCTCGAGTTCGTCGACTCGCTTTGTCGTATAATTATGTGATTATCGATCGGGCGAACAACGTTATTGCGATTTCTCGTGTTGATAGCCATTTATTTTTTATCCATATTATCATTACAATTATTATTATTACTCTTATTATTATTACTATTGTCGCTCGATTGTTTCGTGAAGCGAACCAACGAGCTCGAGACGTTAACATTTATACATATGCATATATTTATATATATAGAGCGATATTTTTACTTCCTTTTTCTTGGCCACACGAAAGATCGAACACACGCGAACTTCCTGGAATTTGAATCGCAATCGTGCGAGAGTCGAGAGTGAAAAAAAAAGATTTTAATCGAACGCCATTCGAGGTTTTTGGGTTTTTCCAAAGATCGTAGGGGGGAGGGGATATTTGCAAAGGTAGTTTATAAAAAAAAAGGTAAAGAATCGAGTCTGAAGTAAAGTAGTCGAGCTTATTTTTTTATCGTCTTACATTCGTTGATGGCAGTGAATTTTCACGATTTAAAAATACCAGAGTGTGTAGTTGTTCGTTTTATTGTAATAATTATAAATCCGTGCGAGTTTTTGATGATTCGCTTCCACACGACGAACTGATGCAGGAAAAGGCACGAAATTGCGAGAAAATGACACTTTTGGGATAAAAATGAAGAAAAAAAATAACTCGTAAACGCGTTATTGCGTCCACTGTACTATTTTATGTAATGTAAAATATATGCTAAGGCTAATGATATTGAAATTTTTCATTTCTCGTCGAATTTTCGCTCGTACAACGTTTTCTGTACTGCCGATTTCATATTTTCCATGTTAACGCTGTTTGTTATTTTCTTTATTTTTACTTGAAAACAATATTTTTATAAAATTTTAACTCGTTGACCAAGTTATTCGATATTTTTAATACGCTTGTCTCGTTTTTTTTTTGCTCTATTCTATAAAAACTCTAAAAAGTGCATCTTAAATATAAATAGAGTTGATTGTTCGAATTTATATTTTTAATAATTGTTGAATTTTGAGGTTGATGGGGCAGTGACAGTGGTAAAAAAAAACATTAACAGCAGCCGGAAAGTTGGCGAGAAATGATAAATTTGTTTGTAAAAATGAGATTGAAGTTCACATCGTTGGATCTGCAACGAAATTTCTCTCGATCTTTGTCCATCATCGCTGATAATTCAGTAGTTCAAAGCCTCTTGAAAAAGGCTGAAATTTTTCGTTCGCGTCTTTTTCGAAAAATAACAATTAAGTGTGTATAAAAAATCGTTGTGAACGTTGCAAAGATGATTTAAAAAAACGTGATTTTTCGTCGCTGTCCAATGATTTGAAGTTCGATACAAGTTGTAAAAAGATTTTTCAAACTTTAGTAGTTTTTAGTATTAACGCGTTGATGGGAACGATACTTAAAGTCCGTCGTGATGGAAAAAACTCGTTTATACACATATGTACGAATGAAAAAGATAAAAATGTTAAACATTGCTAACGCAATGACCATTCGATAGTTAGTAAAAGAGAAAAAAAAACAAAAGGAATAAGCATCCACACGACGAAGACACAATACAATAAATGCAGGTCTCACGTCCACGTCACATATCGCGCGTATAAATATTTAAACGAATACATAAATAAATGAATGAATATAAAAACGCGTCTCACGGATGTACAGACTCCAATCTCATCGAATTGCGCCAAGGGATACTTAAGAGGTACTAGACTACGAACGAAATATTAATACCAACAATAATAAACACTAATCATATTAATATAAATAAACATAGACATACATGAATTATTGTGACGAGTTTGCGGGCTGTGAAAAAGCTGTTGATTCGTGTAGGATTGAAAACTAAATAAAAGACATAAGGAAAGGTAAAAAATCAGCCATAAAGTGGCGAAAAAAGTAAATTGAGGACAAAAATAAAAATTGAACGAAACCAAACTTTAAATTATTATTATTATTTTTTGCTTAATTGGGAAGTTAAAATACAATCGAAACATTTGCTCCGAGATCCATTACACTTAATTTGTTCCATCGAATTAGAATAGGCAAAATGTTTTTGTTTCTTTTTTCAATTCCATGCTTTGATTTGATTTAAAAATTGTATTTTTTCACGTCTTCCATATGCAAAAATTGTTCGATTTCAGACACGCTCCGTTATTCAAAAATAACGACACTTCCTGTTTCCCTACGAAAAAAATAATAAAAATATATATATATATATATATACCGAAAAAAATCATTCATATATTGTACAAACGTGAGAAAATAAAATATTGAATGAAATACCAACCAGCAAAGACAAGATAGTGATACTACGGATTGTTAAGGTAACACGATGAATGATTCATAATTATCGTTTTGAAGTTTGCATCGTTAATGTACAATTAAATGTCTTTCGACCCATATTGTGTTCGTTGATATTTTTTTTTGTAGATTCTTTCTGGTTATCCGTGAAGAAGTAATAACTGATCAAGTGCAATACAAAGAAAAAAACATCGAAATTTTCTTGCACTCCAACAATGCAAACTTCAATATCGCTAATAATTATCGAGCTAAGTATTTATAACGATAATCCTTAGATAATGATATGTAATTGCAGAACTTAAAGCGCGAATAATTTTTGTGATTTTCGAATCCAGAACCGTCGACTAATGTTTGAAGAAACGGGTACGAGGATTTTTCGACCTAAACGAAAATACATTTTTATTCACATTTTATTGGTTTTCATTAATTTCTTCGGTCATGACACTATTTTTAGCAGGTTTTAATACGTTGCGTTCACTTTTAAAAATGGGATCCATAAATCCGATTTCTCACAATTTACTTTTTTCCAAAATCCTCGTGCCAGGTTCATCATAATCTTTTTCCTTGAGAAATTCGTTGAAGCCTATTCAACGAAACGAACGAATGTGTGCAAGAGAATCAAACGTCGGAAAGAATGTACAGTTGCGTTACAATGGAACAATAAATTACGGTGAACCGATATTTTTGACTTTTTTGTAATCACAGTTTTAATTCTATTTTATATTTACAGGAAGTGGCACGGGCTTGAAACACGTTCTCACCGAAAAAAAACGTATCGAAGAATGCACAAAAGCAAAAAACGAGACTATTGGACCTTCCTTACAGTTTTTCGCTGCACAATGACGAAATAAAACACGTTTTTTAAATAGTTTTTCAAGGAAGACCTTGAGCAATTATTTGAGGATGATAATTTCGTTGATTATATTTCCCAATCGTTTGGTCGTGAATTTAGTGGTATCCGCGAGTAATTTCTTGACAAAATCGTGATGAAGCAATCGATGAGCGAGAATCATCACTTCGGGGTCGTCAGTAATTTCTTCTCCTCGAAGTTCGTCGTAAACAACTTCCAGATTTTCGCAAAGACTTCTTCCAGTTTCCAGGATATTCTCTTGGGTTGCATAACTTGGCAACATGGCTGCTAAAACAGTCTGAGAAAAAAAAAGTTTCACCAAAACAAATGACTATCGTGATAAAAGGAAAAGAAAGTTATTTGTAAATGTTTAATTATTACTTGTGGAGCTTGGAAATTCAGCCAATAAATCACAAGGCCCTCTTCATTCCGAGAAAGTTTTGCTGACTCATGTTTTTCCGGCACACTTATCGTAACCGATAATCCACGATTTTTTCTCTGAGTGTCCTCGCTGTGGAGCGAAATCGAAGTTTTGTCCTCCGAAGAACGTGCCTCATCGAAACTCTCAGATTTTTCGGAAACATCCAATTTTTCGATCGTTGCGAGTTCGTTTGGAGAATCTTCATTCTCTTCCATTCGCAATGGACCAGATTCCGTCGTCTGTTCGAGTTTTGACGCAGCCAAACGAAAAACTCTTTCCAGTAAACGCTCCAAAATTTCTCCGGACGCCTACGAGAGGAAAATATAAAATTTCTAAATTCAAGAGACCAATTGGAAAATTCAAGAGATGCAAAAAATACCTCTGTAGCTTCGCGATGATCACTTCTAATCGATCTTGTTGAAACAGAACCTCGCTTGTCCTCGATCAATTCCCTGACGTATTCTTCACCCTCTTCCCAGTCCATACAGATTTTATTACCAATCGCAAGACTCACAGCTTTGCCAAAGCCTATTTCGGGTTTTTCGTCTTTGCAAAAAGCCATGAGGAAAGCGACGTAATTAACTTTGTCGTTCTCGTAGGAAAATATATCGCATAGTAATTTTTTGAGGAGCTCGAGTCTCGAAGCTTCTTTCGGTTTACTGGCGTTTTTCTTAACGTTCAGATTATTCTTTGAAACGCTATTTCCGCTTAATTTTTCCTCGCTTTCATTCTCCTCAGATTGACTATTTTCTTGCAAAGAATTATTTGATGAGTTCTCTTCACAAGGATTCCCATGGGAGAACCAAAGTCCCATGGAAAGAAAATCTTGACGACTAACAAATTCTCGAGATTTATCGTCGATCTTCCTGAGAGACCGAAAGTCTTTCAAAATTTCATCGACACTTGGCATTTCAATGTCCGTCGCGTAAATAATGAATTCACGCCAATCGATAAATTCCTCGTCACCGAACAACTCGTTCACGAGCCTCGTGACATCACAGGCACGAAGTTTCGACCAGGAAGATGGAAAAGGACGATTTCCAGTCGTCGCGTCCCCGCAAACTAGCAAATCCTGCAGAATGTAGACGAAAGAACGTTCCGACATAATCCCGGAAGGCGCTGCGTGTCGAAATATATCCACGAGACGAGACAACTAAAAAAACAAACAAAAATCATTCAAATAAATATCAACGAAATGGACTCAAGGTAGTTCTATCGTAACATTCAAATTGAAAATCTATTTTTCAGTGTTTCTCACAAAAAGAATGGTTTTCGGGCATAAGTTAATAAAGAAAAGTTGTTGAAAATTGACTAAAGAACAACATTCTCCAAATTCAAGGACATCCAAGGTAATATGTACTTGCTGTATAATTACAAAAATTGCGAACATTTTTTTCCTTAAATTTTTTTGAAAAACCAATAAATATTTTAACTTCCGCTTGGTGAAACCTTCTAAAATTTATTACACACGTGCATTGAACGTATTACACACGTAAATCGAAGACGATTCATCCAAATTTTCAACAAAATCTTAAGGAAACGATATAACGATGAAACTACTCCAGTGTAAAAAAATCTTTCGTAGCTTGAAAGAAAATTTCCATACCATCGAAATAGTGAATCTTGAAGGAAGAAAATCTTCGCGCATAAACGAACGGCGAGTAGTTTCCGGTTTATCGGGAAACATGAGGACGTTTGATCGCACGATAAAACGATCAGCATCGAGCAACATTTCTTGCTGTATGGGAGTTGCTTCTTCCACAGCGAAACGAAAAACGTTGGCCATTTCGTCGACGCTCTTGATTTCTCGGTTATAACGCTCGACGATATTTTTTTGAATGTCCGAAAAAACGCGGCGCATAACTTCCATCAAATAATTAATGTCGTGTCTGGCCGAAGTGTCCAACATTTTCAATCGAACGCGAATGCGATTGATTTCGTACATGAAAGCGTAACGCCACTCGAGGAACAAATTTTGTGATTGTTTTTTATCATTCTCTTGCTCACTTGTCCTCGAACTCGAGACTTTTTTTGAGGATGAACGCAAATCGTTGTTTTCTTCCTTTTTCACATTCTCCAACATTCGAGAAGCAAAAGATTCGAGAATTTTTTGTATATGTTGAATATTCGCCTCGATCGCTTTGTAAGAAAGCGTCTGAGTCGGATGAAACGATTCCTGGTCCGCGTTGACGAAGAGTTTCGTGGTTTCTTCCTTGAAGAGATTTTCTTCTGGAGGAAATGGCGCCTGAGCTATTTTCGGCAAACTTATTTTGATTTTTGTGTCCCTCGATTCTTTCTCTCGAAGATTCTTTGTAGAGCCATTTCTGCTGTGAGGAACTTCCTGTCTCGAATCGATCGTTGGAGCTTCGAGGACAATTTTTTTCAATGTCACACTGGCACGAATCTCTTGAAGAGGACGTTGCAACATGGACGTGTAATAATCGTGAATGAATTGAAGAGTATCGTTGCAACGATCGATTTCTGTTTGTAAAATGTCGATGTAAATGTTGGAGATGTTGATCATTTCGGAAGTCAGCCAATGTTCCAGGATTATTCTTTGTCGTTCATCCTGAGCTTCTCGTCTTCGAGAATCGCAAATGTCCCAGAGCTTTATCTGAAAATCGTCGATTTTACAATGAAGCTCTTTCTTCACGTCCAAATGGTCGCGAATTTCTTCATCAATGTCGTTGAATGCTCGATGGAATTCGTGCAATAAATCTTGCTTCTTGTCCGGTCTGTCGATAAATTCTTTCATGTGTTTCGTCACGAATTCCTTATATGGAATAATTGCACTGAAGTTCATTCTCTTCAAGTGGAATATTTCTTTCAAATTCTCGATGTACGAAGTCTCAAGTTTCTGCCAAAGATTTGCGAGGCTTTTTAAGAACTGCAGGGATTGAGGAAAATTCGCCCAAGCCCACGAAACTTCGCCAGGCAATGGTGAAGAGTCAGTTTTTGACTGTCGAAAAGACGCTCCTAATTGTCGCGATTCGATGGAGTCGAAAGATTGACTTTCGCAGAAAGATATTTCACTGGCTCTCGATTTCAACAACTTTTTCATCACCGGAGCTTTGCTGGCCGAAAAATCATCGCTTCGTCCCTCGAAATAATCCAGATAATCGCCGAACAATTCTTGAGAGGGAACTCTTGTTATTAGTTCGTTTTTTCCAGCAACGACGATTCTAGCCAGCTTTTTTAAAGTCACAAGATCGAATATCGTGTAATAAAGGATCGAGGCTATTTCCTGTTCGGTATAAAACTCGTCAACCGAGTTCGCATCCTCGGAGAGAATTTCCCAAATGTCGTCGTCCTCATTTGTCAATGAATCGATGGGTTTTGGTTTTATTCTCACGAATCCCGTCAGACAAGAATTTCCCTCGGTGTATTGACGTTTTGTTGGATTTGGAACGAGCCTCGATTCGAACCATACGCTCTCCGAATCGTATTCAGCCTCGTCGAAAGTGATTCTCGATAAAAATGAATCAACTTCTTCAACATTTGAGTTTTCCATTTTACCCAACGATTTGCCTCGATATTCGGGCAACCTTTTACCACTTAGAGCAAATTCTAACGAACTCATTTGATGATAAGTATTCGGATAATTAACGAGAACGAAACCTTCGACGTCCTCCAAACCTTTTAAATATTCCACGATCGTTCTTGAGATTAAATCGTCCGACAGAGGCTCACCCAAGGTTAAAAATTCATGGATCCATTTTCCTATGTACGCCGCGTTCCCCAGCACCGGATCCTTATCCTCGTAAGGAATCACATGCGGTGTTTGCGTCACCTTGTCCACACCATTTCTCGTTGTTTCCAATTTTTGTATCGACGACGCAGTTTTTGGCTTACTGGCTGAAGATTTATGAGCCTTCCTTCCTTTATTTCCACTGTCTCCGACCTCGGATGGAATTGAAGATGAACCCAAAACTTCCCTCGTGGCCGCTACGATTTCGAGATCGATGTACTCGAAATCTCGCATTTCATTTTTGTACGCGCCCAAACAATAATTGATCGCCTCTTCCAATCTGACCAGATGGATTTTACTGTTTTTGAGGAGCTGTTGGATCGGCTCGTAGAGCAAAGAATCTGGAATCCCAAGGACAACGGCTCTCGTTTTCATTGCCAAGAACGACGATTCCACAAGCTCCTGAAACAAATTTGAAAAAGATGTAATTTCTCTATCTATTTTTTTTATTTTCATGTAAATAAGATTTTTTTTGTGATTTTTTACCGTTTGATACTGAGGATAAAGACTCTCTAGAGTTTTATGAACAATGTACCCAAGAACAAGGAGACCAAGATTCAAATAATCGCCAACTTCTTCATCGACATGAGGAAGAAAGTCTTTCCAGGGTAATTTCATGTTGTGATAATTATAAAAATCCTCATCGTTCAAAACTCGCATTCTCGTTTCGTTCTCTCCCAAGCTTTCTTCTTGTGTTTCTTCCACCTCAAGGTCGTCTTTCGTGAGGAAGATGCTGTCAGCTTCGATGATCGGTTGACTTTTTATAAAAAGCGCTTTCCACTGGTTCGACAAAACATCTGGAACTGTACTTTCGCTGCTTTCTCGCCTATACTCTCCAGCCTTGATGGCCATGTCCACAATATCGAAAACTATTTTTTCACCGAATTTGTGAACTTTTGCTTCTTTTTTTACCCTCGTTTGCTCCTCGATTTTACGCTCGAGCTCGTTGATTCTACGACGCTCAGCTTCAACCTCTTCGTTCTCCCTGACCATGACTTCCCTGGCTCTTTCCTGATCCAAACGCAACTCACTCTCCCGCGTATCTTCCATGAGTTTTTCCACGATCATACGATTAGCAGCCATCCTCGATTTTTCGCTCCTTACTTCGCACAATTTTCTTACAAGCTGTTTCTCGTACTGTGACTGATGAAGAACTTTCTTAGCGATTAATTCGTCGAATTCCATCTCCTGATCATCCAGAACTTTCTTCCAAAGCTCAGAGAGAAGATTCATTTGCATTCGCGTTTTAAAACTTCTCGTCAACGCCTCCTGGCGATGTTTTATTCTGAGGGACTTAGTGTAAGCTTTTGCAGCATCCTGATCGATCTTCAAAACTTTGCTGGTCCTTTTGGAACCGAACTCGATTATTTCTTCGCAGGGATCCGTAGGCACTGGGGATTTTTTAACTTTGTGCTTTTTCGTGAACTCGTCAAGCTCACGAGACGCTTCCGACTTCAGGAGCGATTTTCTGCTCCTGGGGCTTTTCTCCTTCACGATATTTGGCAGGCTCCTCAAAATTTCATGCACCTTCAGAGACGACCGAAACTTCTCGGCTTGCTTTTTCGAGCCTTCCAGCAATTCCTGATACTTTTTTTTGTGCCAATCCACCAAACTCGCGCTTCGCTTCAACGAATCCGCGAATAGTTGCTCCTTCGATTGCCGGGCCATCGGCTCTTCCGAGACAATTGTCACGTCGAATTTCGATGAACTCGGGATGTATTTTTCGCGCTCTTTTTGCAACGTTATAAAATGTAATCTGTCCTTGTTCTCCAAACATAAAAATACTTTGTAAAATAAACGTAGCGCCATCGTTCCTTTGCCGTTTGATATGTCCTCGATGCAATCGCTGTCGCAATCCACTCCCACGAACTTTAGCCATACTCTCAAATGCTTCAAATTCACTCTCGCCAATGCCGGATCCTGAGTCTCCAACAACGTATTCAATTGGCTATCGTTTATCACGTCGTAACTATGAAGAACTTTTGCCAAGAGGGTCCCATCCTTCGCGTAATGCCCAAATATCTCAGGACTCAAATCAATTATCACTCCTAAACGAGTTCTCAACCAATCTCTTATTATTTCACCCATTTTTTTTCATTTCCTATTTACTTTGCTCACTTCTAACCAAACATTTCCAACATTCAACGTCCAATCGAGTGAAATGAGCTGTGAAAAGTACTCGATATCCTTTTTTTTTAACTTCATGCTTATTTTTTTTGGTTCTATGACGAAAATTTGTTCATCGTTTAGCTCCGATTGGGAGGAAAATCTTCGACCTTCTTTTTAATGTAATTCATGCTTATATTTTTTCGAAGCTTTGAAAATTTCGTATAAAATTCATAAATAAACTCGTACAAATTGCTTATTAGTAGAGAAATTCATAAATAAATAGAGTTTTGATTTTTTACATTGGAAAGAGTGAAGTTGTCACCAAAATTTGAATCTTTTTGATTCTATGTTTCTGGCAAAGTGTCTTTTGCATTTATATCAGAGTTGAGAACTTTTTTGCCACTGTTTAGTCTGAGATTCGCGTATTTTAACTTTTTCGTTTTCCGAACGTGCGTTGAAGCGGTTTCAGAATTCTTTTCTTCCGATTCAGGAGGATTTTTCTTTTCGGACAATCTCTTTTTTATCAGATCCATAAAATCTGTCGAAGCGTTATTACTGCGTGACGTGAACGTTGATTGTGGAGCGGGAAATTTGTTCACGAGAGTTTGACCCCATGAACGTTTCAGATTTTTATCGCTCGTTTTCGGCGACGGGGGTGTCAACGAATCGCTTGTACTTTCTTGGCTGATTTTTTCTTCGCTCGAACTCGAAGTTACTTCGTCGGACAAATTTGGCTGGACACTGTTTTGAGAATTCTCGTCAATTTCTTGGTTCTCGTCGTTTCCTGTGAGAATCTCGGTCACAACAAATTCTGTACCTCTTAACGCCCCGATATTTTCCTCGGAAACATCAAGCGCCGCTTTGTTAGCGACTCTGCCGCCCCATAAAAAAGCCGAGACATTTTTTCGCCTCCACATTTTCGAAGTGGTGGCTGTTTTCTGTTTACACTTACCCTCGAATCGAAACTCTGCCAAATTCACCTCAGATATTTCGCCCTTGAGGAAACTCAGGTATTTTTTCAGGGCAGAATAGAAGTGCAACTTGTCAACCATCCGAGGAAAATGAGCGCAACGCGCACTGCTTGAAGGAACGACCCAAATCGCTGTCTCTCCAACTTTCTCTGCTTGGAGACCAAAATTGAAACTCGATTTTCCTGTTTTGTCTGCAAACACTTCATAAATACATTTTCCATTGAAAACTGCGATTTTCGGCTTGAATATTTTGAGCTTTTCTCTCACAATCTCTGAACCCTCTTTGATCTCAGGCTTTTTGAGATCCGCTGAAGATCTTGTCGCCCGTGCCACTATGTTTGTCAAGCCTATTTTGTAATTTAACAATTTTCTATCCTCCTCGAAACTCACAAATCTGGGAACAAGCTCAGAAGCGTGTAAAAGTTTGTAGAAGTGATTTCCCGGCCCTGCGTAATATCTTCCTCTGTGAGCAGCCGTTAGACTCGGATTTATTCCCACGACTACTAGATCCAAGTCTGGTTCTAAAATATCCTCCAATGTATATTTCTGTACCTCCTCCTCTGTCAAACCGTCAAATCTGTCGATTTTCCTCTTTGGCTTTACGACCAAATCTTCCGGCGGCCTTTTTTTCAACTTGCTCAAAGCCAGAGACATCTTCAACTTGGTTACTTCTGCTGAGATCTGATAATGCAGAGAACAGCATTTAAAAAGTTAGAAAAGAATTAAAAAATGCACAAGTCAACGTAAATTGCAGCGATGTAATTTTATAACAACTGGACATATTTTGAACTTGCATTTTTCTTCAATATTTTGCCATTATTATTGATGTTTATTCATTCTAAATACTGAAATGTGAAGTAGTGGGAAAATTTTTCCTAGACGAAAAACAAATTATTTTTATAACAACTAAACAGTGAAACTGCATTTTATGCAAATCCATACGAAAACATACATTTGAATCAAATTTATGTTACAATTCATAAACAAAACTTACAGGTAATTTGAATGTAGAATATTTGATTAAGAATATTTTGAAGGTTAACACCGTAACCCTGCGTTCAGTCTTACATTTTGCAGAATGACAATTACTTGAGTGAAGGTCAATGTTTGAATTTCACTTTCATTAATAAAATGTATATTATAGCTACTCGAGCTTTTTAAAAGATTTGTTTTGATCGTTGGAATTTGTTCGGTATGTTTGTATACATTTTTCACGTTAGTATGAAAAAGCGCCAACAATCACACGCGCAACCCACCGGCCCTGCAGTGTAGCGACGTCTGTCGGAAGA
Source organism: Campoletis sonorensis (assembly GCA_013761285.1). Taxonomy (NCBI): domain Eukaryota; kingdom Metazoa; phylum Arthropoda; class Insecta; order Hymenoptera; family Ichneumonidae; genus Campoletis; species Campoletis sonorensis. Next base: position 767,206 of record JACEOJ010000196.1, read on the forward strand.
TCTTCGTAATTTTTTCGATTTTGGAAATGGGAATTTGTCCTCGAAACTAACATGGACATGGTTTGAGAAAATTGCGATTTTCAGACGTACGTTGAACAATAAATCTTTCTTCATATATTTCCGAGCATGTTTATCCTTGGAACGAACTTATTTATTTCATACAGAATACAAATTAGGACATTATGTTAATTTATTTACAGTCTTTGTGATGATTGATAATAATATTAATAATTCGATAAATTTGAAATTTTTGTTAATGAGTGTTCTTCGCAAGATTAGAGTCAGAGTTTCCCAAATTAACATCATTCGAGCAACCACCTAATGTAAACATTTTAGGGATGTCTTGACCATAGTAAACTTTGGAATTTTGGGCGAGCGAATCGTATTTCTTGAGTTCAAGATATTCTCGTGTTAGCAACAATTTATTAGCCTCGGCCTGACTCTTCATCTGGTAAAAATGTGCGTCTGAACGACTCTTCTCACGAGCGAGATGCATAGCATCTTCGATCGATGCCATTCGTTGCAACGATTCTTTTTCCATGATTTTTTGATTATAATGAATTTTCGCGACTTGAGATTCCTTCTCAGCCTCGATCAGAGCTTTTTTACGATCAGTTTCGGCATCTTTTTCCACCACTTTTTGATGCTGAGTCGATATCAACAATTTCGTTTTTTCAGCTTCCCTGCAACCGAAACAATTGAATGAGTTTTCTCAAAATTACAGGAACAGTCAAGCCAAGAATTCGATTTATCAATTTAACTCACATCAGTTCGTAATTCTTTCTTATTGTTTCGGGAATTTTTGGCTTCGTCACTCTCACTGCCTGAATGCTCAAGCCCGGAGCCAATTCGTTCAAATCTTTTTGCAACGCCGTCTTCAGGTTTTCGTCTATCTGATCGAACAGATCGATGTAAACCTCGTGAAGCGTGTGGACCGAGCAGAATTGATTCAACTCGTGATGAACTTTATTGAAGATCAAAGTTCTGTCGTAATCAGCCGTGAAGTTTCTCACCATACTGTAAACTACAAAATTTTACAGCTATTGAGAATCTTCATTGAAATAAATCATTTCATTTGTCATTTGTAATCTCTTTGACAATTTTACCGCTGTTAGCATCCAATATATTGACCACTTCGATCCGATCAAAATAGATCATGACGCCCCCGCTGGTACCGCAAGGAACGTTTTTCACTTCGTCCGTCTGAAGAGTAACTTGGACGGGGCGATAGGATGTCAATAGTGGGACCATCATGTGAAATCCTGGATAACTGACGTGCGGCAGAAGAGCTCCTCCCTTTTAACAGCATCGAATTCATTTTTTGACAGGAATGAATTTATCCCAAAATATTAGGGATGAAAAAACATAGATTTGATTTTCAGATGAATTTTTTTCCACATCTCTTAGGATTAATTTATTATTTGTAGTTTTCATTCAATAGACGGTGGAATAATTGTTAAATTTGAATGAAGATCGGGATTTCATTAGTGAGGCAATCGAGAATCATTTCCACACGTAAATATTCATGGTCGAAAAGTCACAGCAGGTGGGAAAAAAAAAAAAGATATTGACAAGAGATACTCACGCGAAAATATACGCCCACATGACCCTCTTCAATTCTGTGTATGGAGAAATTCGTAACGGCCGCTAAACCTACAAGGAAGCATATGGCAACGACGTTTTGATCGATCATGCTGATCTCTTTTTTTTAATTCCTTTACTTCAAGCGAAAAATACACTTTTGTTTACAGCCGATGGACCGGGTGACAAAGAGGTTATGTCATTCGATATGCTAAACGGACGTAAGACGAGCAAAATTTCTAGTTCTGGTGTAATTTGTTAACACCGAATTTTTTCACTAACTAAATATTTATACTTTGTTGAAAAAACACCATCTACAGGCACTTTTCTAATCAGATTATCTCATATTTGTTAATGGTGGTCTTTTTGAAACGGTTTCGAACGAGTGCCATTGTTGATTTACCGTATATTCGTATTTATAGTACGAGGTCGAAACGGACACAGACAAGGATAAGAGCGAAAGAGTGGATGATGAGTACTCGAGCGATTGGACAACTTTCTTCCGAATTTTCCATTGGAGCAAATCAAAGTGATGGGTTCATGACCGATTGGATTATATTCTAAACGAAAACAAAATTGTGCGCAGAATTCACAAGTACAAGGTCTGTTAGGTTTGGCATCATGGGCATGATTCACTATTGTATGTTTATTGATTTCAATTTATCTCACGTATACAATTATAATTACATGAAAAACTAGTCTATTTTCTTGCTATCGATCACAGTCTGCGAAATTGTTACGAATATTTCGTTCCGAGCAACTGGAAAAATAACGTTGTTCGTGCTCTTTACTTCCGGTCACTCATTTATTTTATTTTTGCTGTAACATCTTTTTTGACTTCATCTAAACGATCAATAATTTCGATTATTCAAAAAAAACTTTGCTATTCAATGTTTATTGTGATGGTGAATGACTCTCGTCTTTTCGGGGTGTGCCTGAATCGACGATTCTAGAAGTCTCGCTTGAGCCAACGTTTCCCGCAAAGATTTGTAATCCTGCAGAGCTTGTCGGGCCAAAAAACCTTCTGGCGTTTCCGGTGGCTCGAGAAGTAACATCGTTAGCGATCTCTTCAAGTGTCTTTCAGCGTCTTCCAAACGTTCCACAAGCTTTTTAGCTCCGATTCTCCTCGATGTGTAATCACGATCAGCCAGTAGCACCAACGGCAAATGCATCTCCCAGAGTAATATTCCTTTAATTTAATCGATCATTCGTTATTGATTTACATCAAAAACAAATATATTTCTCCCATGCAGCTAAACAAACTATAACCTCCATTTTAAGAAAACTTCGATAAGGGCCAAAGTCGATAATAATAGTAATAATGATCAAAATAGAAAATTTAACCTTTTGACCTTGAAATTCCCGGCTCGACGATTTCGAGAACGCTGACAATATCTTTGCAAAGTTCTACCATTCGTTTCATCAACATTGTGTCTGGATTCAAGCATGCACATTCTTTTTTATAAAGTTCCAACATTTTTTGCTTCAATGACACAACAAAAAAATGATTTGGATGAAAAGAACGTGTTAACTTTCGTAACAATTCTTCAGCACTCTGCAGAAAAATAAAATTCACGTGAATGTTTTCACATTGGTGTACCTGAAAAAAATTTTTTTTGGTTCAATTTTTTTTGTTCACTTTATTTTTTTATGTGTACCTCGATATTAACTTCCATTCCACTGATGAGATTTTTGGTTATCACGAGGCTGGTTTTAACGAGTTTTCCAGACAAAAGACACTTGCAATTTTCACACTGCCAACTTTCTTTGTCCTCGTAAACGTCAATTCTCAATGGTTTTCCATTCGTTACGAAACCCTTTTTACATCGTGGACACACGAGAGTACTCAGATTTGAACCCAACTCTTTTGGATCCGAACATCTCGAACAAACGCACTCAAAGTACTTGCCGGTTCGAAGATGATCTCGTCTCTCCTCCGAACCCTTCAATTACCATTTTCAAGTTTGAATCGTCATTTTTCTACTACAAAATAATAATAACAAAAAAAAAGTATTTTTAACTCAATACAAAGGTTTCAAATCTTTCTTTCCACTTTTGGACGTAGTAAACGAAACTGTTGATTATCAACTCCGGTGAAATGAAAACGAATAATTAGATCTCGGTTGACACACTGGGTCATTTTGACCCTGAGCAAACCTTATCCACAAACATTTCGAAGGCTCTCAGGGAATTTTCATTGGAATTAATTAACGAATAAGCAAATTCACTTGTTAAAAAAAAAAAAAACTTTTCCCCTCGATATCTCGTCATGGCTCTGTTTTTTATCGAAATAATGCACTTTTTCATGAGTACATACTCGGTGAATAATTTCAAAAATATTAGAAATTTAAAAAATTATGATTTTTTAAAGCAAATTTTGTGCAAACGTCAAAGTTTTAAATAATTTTCCAAGATATTTTCCAATTTTTTATAACGCCGACATATTGTGGAACGTTTAAATGGTACTCATGATTTTTTTTCAATAGAATTTGACCGAAGCGCTGTTGACGACAGGCATATAAAGTACGCTACGGGTCAAATTGACCCAGTGTGTCAATAGAGTCAATGGAGTCAAAATAAATTTCTAGAAATACGTCAATTTTTTCATTTGGAATAATAAAGATGAACTTATTATCTACATTCTTTTCTATACTTTTTTTTTTACCAACAATGGAGATGTATAATTGACCAAAATTGGTTGATCGACTTTGATAGGAAGAGAAGCGTAGACTGTAAGCTGAAATTTATCGTCCACGGTAATATGAGTGTTACGAATGCACTCGTGAGCCATAATCGCTGTGTTTGGATACAATCCACGAAGCGGTGAATCCTCGAGACCTCCCGGTGGTCTGAGCTCGAACGAATTAACGTCCAAAATACTGCACAAGCGTTGAAGAATATCTGGCTCGTGTTCTGATTCTTCCGACACTAAGCCCAGGCCCCTCAACACCTGTAAAAAAATATTTAAATTATAATTAAGAAAAATCTAATGCACTGAGAAACGTTTTTTTTTTTTTCAAATGATTAAATTGTTAAATAATTTGATAACAATTCGTTTGCCTCGATAACATTCGTTTCTCTGTTTTTCCAAATCGCGGTGTCGCGTCTCTCCTCAATGTGAGCCTCCATCTCCAAAACTCTGTGCCACGAAACTCTGTCGCTTTTTTGCAACAACCACACTCTCAGTGGCAACAAAATTTGCATTATTACGGGGAGGGTTTCGAGAGCAGATAAATTCTCGTTGCTGGCCAGAGCCTCGCACTCGAATTTTGTATGGTGCATTTTTTTCTCCTTTAATTTAAACATTTTTATCAACAAATGTGAATTTTTTATGTAGCAATCATGGCTAATTGATTAATGTTGAAATTTCTTTTATTTTTGACATTAATTTTAGTGCTGTTTGCAAATTAATATTGAAATTATTTCATCAACCTTTCAAAATTATTTTGTAATTATAGTAATTTGTTTGTTTAAATGGATTAATTCGTAAATACCTTGCAAACGGGGCTGCAAAAAATAGCGACATTGCAACTCGCACACGAGTAAAGTTTCTTTGACGTTTTAACGTCCGGTAATAATCTCAGACAAGCAAAGCACATGTAATTTTTGTTAAAAGCACCTGGTCCTACGGCATACACGGATTCGCGAAGTATCACTTCGCCAGGTATCAAGTCTTTCGCAGCAACGAAATACCTTCGAAATATAAAAAAATATAAAAATTCAAACTGGAAATTTTAATTGAAGAAAAAAAAATTGATGTACACCTGCCGAGAATTTCCGAATGAGCCAATTTGTATTTTTCGGGAGGTTTCTCCTCAGGCTTTCCGACTTTTCCTTTCTTTGGCATAATGAGCCGAAAGGGTTAATCACTAATCAAGAAAAACGTTAAATTTTTTTTTTACTGCAGAAAAATATTTGCTCTTCAACGATTTTTACTCGAAAATGTTTATCGGAATTTTTGATCAAAAAATTTAGTTTTTTGTCAACATTTGAACAATTCTCATTCGAAAAATTTCAAGTGAATATAAAAACGATTTTTATGAAGAAATAAAGTGCCAGTTGAAATGAAAAACGGCCATTTGTGGCTTGTATCACGTTGCTTTGAAGACACTATGAGGCTTGCACAACGTCGAATAAAGTTGGCCAGCAAACTTTGCGATATTATTAGATGAACCAACGAGAGCAAAGAGTGCAAGACACACTGAGTTTAAAGAGAGAGACGAAGAATGGAGTATTTACAAAGTACTCTAACAGGGATTAAATTTAGAACTTGGTGCAAGCTTAAGGATGCTTCATAAGCACAAATTTCCAGGCAAAAGTAAGACCGAGGAGAAGTTTCGTGCTTAGAAAATTTATTAAGAAACACTTGAATGGATAGCGATGGAAAAAAGAACGATAAAAAATTAATTTCTCAAAATGGAGACTCCATTAACAAGATTTGATGATTTTTCCATTAAAAATAAATGAAATTAATTTATAAATTGAGAATTGTACATGAATTTCTTCGAAAAGTGAATACCACGCTTTTCACACAAAAAATATCACATTTATTCGTGAAAAATACAGTTTTTCAATCTCCACAGTTTCATTGAATTGAATTATAATTATTCAAAGATCGTTGATCGACTCGTTGAGCTCGGCTCGAGAAATTCTAGCTGCGGATGCAATTTGGCCCTCAATACTGTCTCCGAATTCGTGGGCCAGAATCTCCGTTGATTCTTTCAAAATATTGCTGGCTTCGATCATTTTTGACTTCAGTCCCGCGTTGTCGATCACTCCGGTGTTCCAAAGATTTTTAGCGATAAATAAAAGCGGAGCGTGCAGCTCGTACAAAATCATTCCTAAGAATTAAACAAAAAAATTCATCATGGAAAAAGTAGATTTTTTAATTAGAAAAAAAAAAGATAATCAAATAACAATATTATAAATATTTACCTCTCATTCTCGAATAACCAGGTTCGATGACATCGAGAATTTTCAAAAGCAATTGGCACATTTCGATCTTGTGTTCGAGAACAACATCCGGTAAATCCTCGAGTTCGTATTCGGCAACTCTTCCGTAAAGTTGACACAAAGAATACCTGAAGAAAGCAAAAACGGTGAGTTGGCAGCTTTTTATTTGTTAGTCCCTTTAATTGTAATGAAAAAAAAAAAAATTTAGTCCGAAATTAATTTGAGTCGTTGACACACTGGGTCTATTTGACCCTAGTGCGTCCTCCTGTCATCAGCTGTTGTTCGTTTGAGTTTTACTGATAAAAATCTAGAGTACGATTCAAACACAATGACGTGGGAATAATTTTTTCGGTTTTTAATATTTCTGAGATTTATACCCGGGGATGAACACATAAAAAATGCTATTTTTCGAACCCAAAAAGAGCCATGACAAAATTTTCAAAAATAAGTATTCATTTGGAAAATATGAACAGGGTTTATTATTTCTAAAGTGGAAAGAAAACGTTAATTTTGGTGAAAAACCATTGGGGACGTCGAAAAAATGACCAGATTGTAAATCGACACAAAAAAATAGGGTCGAAATGATCCCCGGGTGTCAACGAAGTGTTTGAAAATAGTTTATTGCCAACATCGCATGAAAGTCATTGAACCAAGAGTTCAAGGGCAAGAAAATGGTTCGTTGACGCACAGGAAGATACAGAATGAAATGTACGAATGAGTCGATAATTGAGCGATAATTAACTCACTTGAGCGTGGCGAGAAAAGCGTGATTAGGATGCAAAACCGAGTGGTATTTTTTAATGACCGCTTCTCGAATTTGTATCGCACCGCCACCTTCGTTGCCACTGACAGCCTCAGCGGCTTCAACTTCCGCTTGGATGATTCCAAACACTTTACGAATCGCTTGAGCGCTCGTAGTGAATTCGCAGTGCGTACATTTCCACGTGCTCTCCGAGTCTTAAAACGTCATAATAAATATCGTCGATGAAATGGATTTTTTTCTTAAAAAGTCTTCTTTTTTAATATAAAAATAAACTTACCGAGTGAATCGAGTGGCACGACGATTCCGTTGTCACATTTGCTGCATTTCAGGGAAGACAAATTCGTGCCTAGTTCGGTTGGATCGGAACATCGCGCGCATGCGCAAAGAAAGTGTTTACTCTCAAGAAGTTGTTGTCGTCGGAGAATCGTCGGCAAAAACGTCGGCGTATAGCAGGCATAGAGTTGTCCATCTTTGGGAATTCTGGTTCTTGCTCTCAGTTGTATTTTGAAATCTTCACCGCATATACTGTGAATCGTATTCGCCACGCAATTGTGATTCAAAAGGGAAACTTTCGGGTAAAGGGCGCGAGCTGTGTAATCCCCACACGAGGTTCTTACTTCGTGCGTATTTATTTCCAGTATACCGCACACGTTTTGTATCAATTCTTCGCTAAATCTATCCAACTTCAATCTGTCACGCAAATATTTCACGATATTTACGTTGTCGGTGCCCCATTGTTTACCCTTGCAACGGATCTTCGTGTGAGCCTCCAAATCTTTCACCTCTGCTTTCCATCTTTCCGCACTTTTCTCGGACTCCAATAGGAGGCGCATCGGCGTCACGCACTCCAATTGCGCCACTCCGTTTACCGAACTCTCCTCCAAAGCTGCTTCCACGTTAAACTTTTCACCCGCCGATGCAAATATCTTAAAAAAGATACAACACCATTTATTTTTAGTACTTGCATTATTTTCAATGCTAACTGAAGGCTGAGATGCCGTTTGGACATTTTTTTCGGGAACCTTCTTTACGATCGAATCAATTTGAAACTGATCGAGTTTTCCTTTTTCCGTAATTTTTCTGACATTTGATATTTTTTAGCTCGTAAACATATGCTTTGGGATTTGGGTTAAGGAATTCGAATTATTTGTAATTGTACAAAAAATACTGCTGATACACTTGAAAGAACGGGTTTTTTATATTTTTTATTTGTAATAAAAGTGAAGATTAATGACCGGGGAATTCGGGTTGATTCGATTGCTCACCTGACACTCGTAGTCCTTGTGTTGGGGAAGGTTCTCGCATATTTCGTTGCAAACTGGCCATCCGCATTTGGAGCAAAGCGGACGCCAGTCTTCCCTCGGTGGCCAGGGTGAATAACACGCCAAGCAAATGGGATAAGAGTTGGCTTTCGGTCCAACAACGAAAGGCGATGCTGAAATAATTTCTTCTCCAGGTTCGAGATCTTTACTTGCAACGAGATATCTTCCAACTTGATCGTTTTGCAAGATGTTGTACGCCGGCTTTAAAAAAGGAAGCAAAAAAACAAGAATTTTCAGAAAAATTGCACTTTCGTAATACTTTTTCATGGGTTTTTATTTTTCATAATTTTTTGTTGGTCCATTTTTTTTTGTCAATTTCCGTCTGTCGTTATAAATGCAAAACTGTACTCACGGATTTTGATTCTGCCATGATTTAATCGCTTGGAAGTAAAAAAAAAATATTTCTGGATTTTTTTAAATAGTCGTTTCCGTTACGCCGCTCGGAACTTAATAATCAGAAACAAACTTCGACGACACTGTTTTATACCGTCAATACATATACTTAAAAACAGCCCGAGCCGCCCGCAGCACCGCTGCCAATAGGACGATTGAGATTTTTCTCGAAGTTTCAACGTGCACGGTGTATATTTTAACAGACCAACACAAACGAGCACGTAAATAAGAGAACGCACTTTGGTGCATGGAGGGGCGTTTATTTTTGGCAACCGAAGCGTACAGAAAGTTTCAAAAGCTTCACTTTACCAATCAATTGACATTTTCTCGAAGTTACCGGCAGCTTCCATTTCTTCTCAGCTAAATTCATAGATTTTTCAAATTAGGCAGGAAAAATGTTAAATACATAAACAAAAAATTGATAAAAAGGCATAATTATTTATTGAGCAATTTATATCAATCAAGTATTCCATCTCGTTGCGTTATTTTACGAGATTTTATTTGTTAATAATTTGTAGTGCACTCAGAAATGCTACGCAGGTGGAAACGGTTTTCGAACTTTAAAGAAAGTGTTTTTTCAGTGTCAACAATGAGGAAAAAGTACAGTTAATAAATAGTACATCGCTTGTTGACAAGAGGAATAATGCTACTGTCAATCACACGTGGTAATCGATCAAATGAATAGTCAGATTGAAGAATAATTGTAAACTTTTTCTCGTGCGTCAATTCAAAAAGAGAGCGTCTCGATAAATCCGGAAATGAACCAGATCCACGCCTACGCCAGCAGCCTTCTTCGAGGTTACCGGAAGTGCTTGTGAGAGCTAATCAAAAACACAACTGTATAAAATTTGCATCAAACAATAAAAATTGAAAGTGCAACGGAGAAGAAAAATTGTTAATTATTTGTGAACAACAATTGGAGATAACTAGATATTAAAATGTGTAGCATTGCAGAGAATTGTTGATAATTGGCGCATGCGCAGTAGAGTTCTCGAGCGAACATCTCCCTCGTCCCTTTGTGGCCGGCAGAACGTTTCCCAACGCGCAGAGCTCTCGAGCGAACGTTACACATTCGCGCGGTCCATCTTTTACGAACAAAAAACATCAAATACGTGAGTAACAATATTAATGGAAAAATTCGTGTGTTACTAGCTTTTTTTTTGTGGATCGTAAGAATATCTTAATTGTCTGAAGTAATTGTGAACGACTGAGCCGGTAGAATTCGGACTTTATTATTTTTCGTTGGTACGTCGTCTGCCTCGAATCGATTTTACTGAGGAACGGGATTTTCGAGCGTGACGATAGTGTCCGGTGTGTCTCTTGACCCGAAATTTCCCAAGCGCCCTTAGCCTTGAAGCTTTTACTACCTCGTTGAAAAGAAAAACTCCGCGGAGCAACTGTTTCTTCCTCCTCAACGCCACGTTGTCGACTCGTCGATCATTCACTCGTGATTGAAACGATTCTCTCATTCCGCGATATTCTCGTCTTATGTAATACCTTCTCAGACAGGTCAATACCGCATCTATCCGGTGTTATAGCGCCTATTATTTCATCACTTTATCAATAATCTCTCCGATCAATTTGCCACCATTATTCAAACATCGGAATCGAAAATCCTATCTCGCTTTTTTTCGAACTTGCCTGAAATCAAGTAGTAACAATTTTTTTTTTCCTTTTTCCACTTAATTTCGCGTGGTTTCAAGGTTTGGCAAGGAAGTGGGCCAAACCCAGGTGACAGGCTCGTTAATTGGGTCACTATCAATCATCTTCGAAATCAACTTTTATCGCGACAACTATGTATATTTTTCGACTTTGCTTTTGTTATTCATAAATCGAATATATTTCATACGAACTTGCTTCTTATCTCACTATACATTTTCACCTCTGTGCTCTTGGTCTTATCAAATTTCTTTTGATGGTCATGAATATTCTTAGTCTTTTGGTCATAACCATTTCTAGGTCACAATATTTTCGATCTTTCGATTGTTGCAGGTATTTTCAATAGTTAGTTGTATCTATATGCAGCGGCTGTTCTCCTATTTGAAAAAAATTGCAATTTTAGTATTTTTATCCTATAAAGACGAATTACACATAGTAGTTATAGTTGTTTACGTTTTTAATTTATTTATTTATTAAACATTATTCAAAACCAGATAATTTATCAATAAATTGATTAGCTCAACTTTTGACCTTGACCAAACAACAAACTGTCCCAGAATGTTAACGAATGACTTTTACAAATCAAATAAACTGAAAAGGACAATTGTCAATTTTCATAGAAAATGGCTCCCCCAACATACGGTGATTTGGGAAAGAACGCCCGAGATGTTTTCGGAAAGGGTTACCACTTTGGTCTCTTGAAACTCGATGTCAAGACCAAAACCGACTCCGGAGTTGAATTCTCTAGTGGCGGAGTATCGAACCAGGACACTGGCATGGTCGTCGGTACCCTTGAGACTAAATACAAGATCAAGGAATACGGTCTGACTTTTGCCGAGAAGTGGAACACTGACAATCTTCTCGGTACTGACATCACCATTGCCGATAAACTCCTTCAGGGTCTCAGCATCGGTTATAGCTGCACTTTCTCTCCCCAGACTGGGTAATTATAATAACAGTACAAAAATTCCTATGGAATGTTTTAAAAACAACTGTACGAAACGAAAATTTGCTATCGTTCGTTCCGTTTATCAATATTTAAATCAATTTCTCTTTACCGTGCAATTTTATTTGATCATTTTCTCCAATTTCTTCACTAAATGGAATCAGATGTTCTATTGTCTTGTCATTCAAATGTTAATATAAAGGAGCAAGACTGGCAAATTGAAGACTACATACAAACACGAAAACGTATCTGCCACTGCCGACTTTGACCTGAGCTTGAACGCCGGTCCTTTGGTCAATGCGACTGGAGTCGTTGGTTACCAAGGTAAATAATGACAATAAAAATGTACAGATTGTTGTAAAATCCTTCTTTTTCACCCTCGATCTCGTTGAATTTCCATTTCCCAGATTCCTGAGCCCAACGTCTCGAAGAAGTTTCTAAATTTTCATTGAATATGTGAACAATACTGACGAATTTTCATGCAAATTTTTACTTCAGGATGGTTGGCCGGTTATCAGGCCAGTTTTGACTCTCAGAGGAATAAAATCACCAAGAACAATTTGGCTCTTGGTTTCACTGCCTCCGACTTTGCTCTTCACACTGCCGTGTAAGTTCAATTTTTTATAAATCAACTAAAAAAATTAATTGTTTTGTCACCTTTTCATTTTCGAAAAATTTTACCCGATTTTTCATCGTTTTCAGTGACAATGGCCGTGAATTCAGCGGCTCGATCTACCACAAGGTCAAACCCGGACTCGAGGGAGCTATCAATCTAGCATGGAACTCGAGCAACAACGTGACGCAATTCGCTCTCGGATCCAAATACGATCTTGATCGCGACGCGTGCTTGAGGGCCAAGGTCAACTCGCAACTCCAAATTGGTTTGGGATATCAGCAGAAGCTTCGTGATGGTACGTCAATAAATGTTTCCATTTATGCTACAAGTCATACTTGAAATATGAATATTACGATTGATTTTCCATACGTTTATTACTTTTCATTGATTTTTTACTCGATTAAAAAAAGTAGTTCTTTGGAATTACATTCTTTTACATGTAGAATCTTCAACTAAATTTCCTTAGTATTTGAACATAGTTTTGAACGCAAAAACAAAATCTTGACAGGAATTAACAGAGAACCAGAAATTTTGGCACAGACCGGTTTTTGAAAAACTTGGCCTGATGAAAAAAGGAAACTATCAGAAAATCTGAGACCATACGTAATAGACTGAATATTTAGTAAAACTTCAAAGTGTCTGGGGTGAAAAATCATAAGTCCGTTTGTCTCGGTCGGACCTCCCGCATTTGTAGACAGAGAGTAGTCAAAAAACAAATTGGCTATTTATATCCTTTGTCACGTGGCGTTCTATATTTGTCCGTTTTGTCGGGAGTTCGTAAAGGAGAGCTTTGCGAGGATGAGTCGCTGTATTTTGCATGCGTTCTCTGCAGGAGGGAAAGCCCTTTGGGCATTAAGAATAACTTGAACTTCTTAAAGATCCTTTTCTGCTCTTTTTCTTTAAAAAACTTGTTTCGGTTCGTTCGGGAATAAGGAAAACATGTATGTTTTTTTTTTCAGGAGTGACTCTCAGCCTTTCAACCAACATCGACGGCAAGAACTTCGGTTCAGGAGGTCACAAGATTGGTTTCGCTCTGGACCTCGAGGCTTAAAAAGCGCGATTGACAGCAGGGCGGGAGGGAGGAAAAGAGAGAAACGACGAGAGATAGAAGCGAAGGGAGTTGAGAGAGAAGAATTTTCACGAATATACAGTAACCTCTGTCCCATTGACCGTATGGAAAAAAAAACTTGCTAAAGTCCGGCATCGACGACGAGAAAAAAAAGAGAAAGGAAAACGGGCGTACGTTTTTCGAGTATTAATCTTCGATAAAAATGCAAAAAAAAAACAGAAGGCAACGACACGATTGGCTCGTAGATAGTTTGACTCGTTGAAAAAAAAATCAATAACGAAGAAACGGGTTTCTCGTATCAGCGACAAAGAAAACGCGCCGGAAAGAAGAAAATTCACGAAATGAAGGAATCCAATAAAAAAACAATAAGCGGATTGGGCCGAAGAAGTTTGTGAAATTCGTAAAGAACGAAACGCGGTTGCGTTTGAAAGACAGCTGATCTGTATTAATCATGTGTCCGTTAATTATTCCATCGATTGTCGAGCGTTAATTGCAACTGAGCTTCATAGCTGTATATAGGACAATTACACGTTATTGATATTTAAACATAAAACAAACAAAGTAAGGGCTGAGGAGAGCGCGATCAATAAAGACGACATAGTAACTCAGATAAGAGAAACAAAAATATCGAAGCGTCTATCATTATTGGCAGAAAAAATAAACAAAATCTTCTGCTTGTGATTAGTGACGAAAACACACACTAATTTCATTCTGTTTTTCAAATATCTCTACAGTTACTCGTTCCTAGCTGAAGCACAGCAAAATAAAATCGTATTAAAGTTCCAATCGTCGGAATGTGATTATATTTTTCAATTCGTTAATTTAAACTTATTTCCTCATTCGAATAATTTTTGTTGAAAGTTTTGCTGTGGTTTCGTGAATAAATATTCTGACAGGTTGACAACAACTTGGAGCCTAGAACTGATGTGAAAAACTTTCAATACTCTGACGATATTTTGTTGCGTTCCAACGATCGGAACTTAAATATCGTACAATAATTTATTCAAATGAACTTACAGACTTATATTAATTCGTTAAAGACACTCGTCGCTAATAGAAGTGTTTTTGTTTTACTTCGAATTTCATTCGAAGTTTAATTTTCAAGTGCAGAGTTCATGGATCGAATGTCTTGAATTTTAGTCCGAAATAGTTGATTCTTTTGAGTAGATTTCTTCTCAGTGCAATGTTTTCGCTTTGTCGAGCACGCGAGGCCTGAAGACCCTAAATTTATGTACTTTTTTCCCCCCTGGAAGAACTGAAAAAAAAAAAGAATCCAGGCATGGAAAACGTCGAGGGAAAAATCGGAGCGAGAAGTTACGAACGAGCAATGGATTATTGGACGTAATAATAAAGTACATAGCACAGTTGTTATGTTAAGTGTGTTTATAGTGGTTTTATTTACATGGAAACAGAACTTGAGGGGTTTTTCCGATTTTCAGTATCATTTTGTATTTTTTTAACAGGGTTTTTCTCTCTAGAGGCTTTAACACGAAGTCTCCGACTTCGATCACGCTTTACACACGTTTAATTTCAATAATTTTTTTTTTCTTTTCTTACAAAAAATTGGAAACTTTTTTCGTGAAAAACCATTCGAAAAAAAATCAAGCGAAATCTTCCGCTCTGCTTCAGGTACTCTCTGGCTAATGAAGGGGGGAATTTTTTAGATCGATTTATTCTTAAGAAAATTAATGGACCATCTGGTCCTCCGTGGCTTTCGCGATCCACTCGGGTTCCGTTTGCGCGATCTTTTCAATAATTTGATTTACTTGATAACAGAGAGCCTGAATTTGCTTGTCCCAAGTTGGCAGAATTTCTCGAGCTGTAATTCAAACATAAAAAGATTAACATCTTATTTTAAACGACTAGAAAATAAAAATAAAAAAAATCATCCAAAAACATACTTTCAAAATGTACGATCGAATCGATCTGATCGATGTATCCGTTCATTCGACTTTCCGTGATCATTTGACTGGCTATTTTTTCAGCGTTCACTGGTGGTATTTCCAACAAAGCACCCAATTCCTCGAACGTTATGTTGTTGTAAAGTTTACTGGCGGATAAAAGGTTGTGCTCGATAACGGCGCGATCGAGGATTGTCGAACCAAGACCGTCGGTTGTGCAAGCTTTTTGGTGAGGCTGCAACAGTGCCTCGAACTCTTGGAGCTCGGAACGTCGAATTATACGATCGAGATACATTTTCTCGAGGATCGCGTAAGCTGGCAATTGTTGACATCTCTCGTCCTTGAAGAGAGTCGCCAGCATTCGACTTCTTTGCTGTCCTATTATTTTAAATTATCAGTATTGAAACTATGTTTTTTCCTTTTTTTCATCTCGAAAAGTTTTATTTTTACAAGCTAAATTGATGAACTCACCAGCTGAAGCGAGTATCGTGCAAATTAGCGCATTTCTGAGTGCAGTCATTCGCTCGTCCTCGTGAATTATCGATCTGTAAGACAATTCGTTGTATCTCTGTGCAGCTTCGATAAATTTTCTTCTGTAATCCAATACTCTAGCGTAGCAGACTTTGTAATATATCTGCAACTGTTCATTCTTCGACTCCGCCTGACAACATCAAACAAATCATTTTCTAACATTTTTTACACTCAATCTTTTTTGTAGTGTTGAAAAGATATATATTTCCGTTTGTAAAGATTCAAACCTGCAATAAAGACGCTCTGTTGATGAAAGCTTCCGCTTGCACAGGGTCATCATCTTCCAAATAAAGCCTTGCGATTTTTAAATATGTCTCCAATTTGTAATCAACTGTGTATTGCCTGAAAGCATCAAAGTCATTGCGTTTAGTATGGTTATGAATTTTTCTGAATGGCAAATATAAGTTTTCGATTTTCATTGCCTTGGGAGAGAGAAAGAAGCAAAACCTACTTTTGTCCTGTTTCTAAGGGAATTCCAACCAAAACATTTGCTGCTTGTCTCCAATCGTGAATCTTTTCATAAATTGCGGATAAATGTTGTCTTATACATGCGACTTGTTCCTCGAACGAAATAACTCGTGGTTGGACCTGGGAAAATGGTTTATTTAGCCAATATTTATCTTTTGCATATTTACAAAGGTTGAAAATTGTGATCCTTACCTTGTCCAATGTGTAATGAGCGAGTCCTTTCGAAATTTCGTCTGGCAATAACGTGAACCGATTGCTGACATCGGTGAGTACTTGTCTCGATATGACAAGGCTAACATTCTCATTGACGACTGAAAAAATGATATTTTGATTGAAGAAAAGTGGATTTTGTGATCGAGTAGTTCGAATTTAAATAGTGAAAATTCATTTACTAGCTTCGATGAAGAGCTTCAAAGTTTCAACCAGGTCGTCGCCGGACGAGGCGAGTATCGCATCCAAAATTAACCGATATCTGAAATTATTGAAGATTATTTACAAAACGAAATAGAAGAAAATGTCCTTCTGTCTTAGGAATAATCGTGGGTGCTTACTTTTCTGCTTGATCCTTGTGAGAGCCGCCCGAATGTGCCAAATTCGCGAGCTGTTGCCGCACAATCGCTACATTCACCACCATTTTTGCTTTGGCTAAAAAAATAGTAAGTAAAATAAAAAGATGTGCGTTCAGACTTGCAAGATTTTCCGCTTGCCGCTTAGGCGGCGCTGCGATCGCTCGAGATGGCGCCACACGCGTGTTTTCGTTAGTGAATTCTTCATTTATTTATCTCGTAAAGCGGTTATTTATTATTGTTGAGAAACTTCGAGTTGCGAAAAACACGTTGTTTAACGAATTTCTATAAGGTTATTGTACATCAATACGTCTTCGTAATCGAACCTTGGCGATTGAATATGAAATTTAGGAAAAAATAAACGACGCTTGGGGGCACACTGCTCGCTCAATTCGATTGGTCAGTGCGGTAATAGGCGCGACGTGTTTTTAGCCGCGGTCAGACCCGAAATATGGCGAAATCGAAAAACGCAAAGTGCGCGAAAATACGTGATTTTTATCGTTGAGAATGCGACGCTTGAGCATTGTGCGGTTTGCTCCGGAAAATTGTGAATGACTTTTTATTGTTTGCTGTATTCTTGGGATTTGAAAACTCTTAACGAAAGTAGGGCATTACGTTAGAAAACGTCCTTTACGTCTGTGTTTATACGTGCAGTGAGGCGGTTCGCAATGCACTCTGGGACAGCAATGGTGGGCGCGTGATTTTGAACAAATTCGAGATATCAAGATTTTCGCATCAGGTATGTTACGTTAACGGGAATCAATCGCGCACAGGATTATTTAAACGTGTTTCAAAAGAGTGAATCGTTGTTACAAATTACAGTGTTTCGAAGATTTTATAATAATTCCGCTTCAAAGGGACGCCCCCACCCCGCACAGTACGCACTTTATACGAACTGTTGATTTTGAGGTTAACTCTCGTTTTCAACAATTTACTACTTGATTTCGTCTAATTATTTCCGTTCTCAAATACGCCACGTAAAATCAAACATCCGATTGTTATTGTTCGAATAATTTGATACTTCCATGGTGATCCGTGCGATTACGAAAGCTCGTTTGATTTTAGTCAACAGAAAATGGCGCGTTCGAGCAATAAATGGCGCTAATGTCCACCGTCTTGTTGAGCTTCGAATTTCCCGTACAACATCGAATATTATCGTTCCAATTTCAAATTTACGAATATTCCTTGTCGCACGCGTTTGTACCATCGATAACTGCGAAAATTTTAGCCCCCAACATTTTCCTGGCTTTCGAATCGATCGCGGAGTGTTTGAATTTTTGAATTTTTAAATTCGGGCATTGATGACCTCACGAATTTTCGTTTATGGGGAGATTTAAAAACTTCAACAATCGGTCCAAAATTTTTACCGAACAAAAAATACTCCTTTTTTTCTCTGCAACATTGTAATTCGTGTAATTCATTAACTGCTTATCGATAAAAATACCAATTGTGAAATAAGTCATTTTCAAGTACTAACTAAAACTGACAGGCAGACCAGAACAATTTTCCTTCAAATTTTGCTTCCTCGATTACAGACTTTACTGAGTGGTAAGAAAGGAGTCCCTCGGAAAATGTCCGGGAACAAGGGAACATCGGCAAGAGCTCTGGCAGAGCCCTTGAGTCTCGATGCAAGAAACTTTGGAGACGGAGACCTAAGCGCTTTGAGTTTGTCGCACAGTTCGGAGCAATATGCGTCCAATGATTTTGAGGCATTTGCGAGTATACAAGCAGAGTTGGAATGTATGAACGCAGAGGAAGTGATATCAACGGAGGAGGACCCTGGGGCAATGGAACAAAATACAGAGGAAGAGGGCGCCGTTTCGGATGTCGAAATGACAGATGTTTCGGAGGAGTTGCCGCCAGAAACAACAACATTTACAACACAGAATCAAAGTAGCCAAAATATAATATTCCAGACAAAGCCGAGTCTGCAAAGAGTGCCGATAACAGCAGTCCAAGTGAAGCCGAATGCGGGCCAGGCGGCTCAGAGTCAATCGATAATGATTGTGTCTCCGGCGGGTGGTCAGGGTGCGAGTCAAATTTTGAAAATTTCTCATCCTGCCTCAGCCTCCGCTGGACAGTTACAATCTCTCGCCCAAACTCTAATAACAGCCAAATCAGCTGATGGAAACATCGTTCAATTGAGATCCGCCCAGTCAGGTAAACCCTTGATGTCAACCGGACAAACAGGAAATATTACCCTGGGCAGTTTGCAGACTGTTAAATCAGTCCATTCGGTCAAAAGACCTGCGCAAGGCGGACAGCCCAATAGAAATGTTTATACAAAAATGATAATAAGCGGCAATCAAGCTCAGGCGAGCGGAGAAGTTCTCATCGCTGCTTGTCAGAGCGAAAGTCAACCACAGACAATTAAATTTCTGAGCACTACCGCAGGAACCCAGGGTATTTCAAGCCCTACAAAAACCATCACTTTTGCACAGGCACAACAAATGGGTCTGATTACATCAAAGGTACAACATATTTTGCCCTCGTCGCCCCAGAAACAGCAGGTTCGTTTGTCGTTACGTAAATTTGTACTTTTCATACATTTATTTTACAATTCCGTGAAAATTCTATTTTTTCTCTTCTCATTTCAGGGCATCATCGTTAATAAAGTGATCCAATCGTCAAGCTCGCAGCCACCCAAGTTGACACTGATACCAACAAGCAGCGCAAAATCGCCGACAAAAATTTTACCCGCTCCCACTGTTACGAGCCAAGTCAGACCAACCAACGCTCAAACTTCTGGGAAAACGGGAGTACAACAAAGTCCACAAAAAGTTATAATACGTCAGGTAATTTTATTCTTTATGTCTCATTTTTATTATTATCGACTTTGTTTATACAAATATTTATATTCCACCATTTTCACTTCATTTTCCAGAGCGCGTTGAAACCTGGCACGGTTTTAGGCAGTGGACAAGTCATTAGGATACCAGCGAATCAAAATATCGTCACAGGCGCCAATCAAGTACATCAGATCCAAATGCCCGGACGTCAGGTCCAATATGTCAGACTCGTTAGTACGCCTTCATCCGGAACCAGTAACGTTGTAACTGTTGGTAAACCAAAAGCTCCTGGGACTCTTCAAACTGTTGGTATGACTCAAAAAATCGGGAGCCAACAACAGATCGTCAAAGTGAGTGAAAATAACATCATTGCAATTTCCATGGAATCGTGTTGAATCGATTATTTGTAAAAATTGGCTGTACTAAGGGTCGAAATTGTCATCAAATTTAAATAAACTGTAACGGAACTTTTTTTTTTTTTAAGGTCCTCCCTTTAAACACCGGAAACCAGCCTTTGCGGTCTGTAGCGCCAAAATCTTCGATGAACTCCGGAGGTCAGAGACTTCTGATACCGGCGTCCGGAGGTATAAGCCACACAAAAAACACCGTGGCCATTCCGGCATCGGCGCTGAGTCAACTTGCCTCCGGTCAGGCAGTCATATCAACAACGACGAATGTCGGGAACATTGTCGTTTTACCTGCTCAATATATACAACAAGGAGTCGAAGAATCTAAGGGAAAATCACCCTCGACCCCGAGCCTTTTAAGCAGTTCACAGAGCTCTCAAAGCTCGTCCGGTAATTTATCCACGAGCTCAGCCCTAGAGGCTAAATCTTCCCAGCGGAATTTCGCTGGTGCTGAACCGAATGGAATCCGACCGAGGAAACCGTGTAATTGCACGAAATCTCAGTGTCTTAAGTTGTGAGTATAAATTTTCATTATCCTAAATTTTACGAGTTTTTAAAATGTATTTTTATTGTTTTGTTCCACCCAACATGAAGAATGTCTGATTTTTTAATGCAGGGAACAGCAGTTCCGTTTATTAAAAACCAAAATTACAATAATTTTACAATTTATTTGATTATCATAACAGTTTTTTTTTTTTTTTTGGTATTACGAATTAAGGAATAATTTTTTCTTTTTGACACTCGGGGTTAAATTAGAATTCGAACTTATTCCAAAACAAATAACTCAATATCACTAACTCTCAAGTTCCTGGCTCGTGAGAGGCGCTGACGTCTTCGTTCTTCTTTTGTTAACATTCTATTGAAAGAAACAAAAGACAATCTCGATATCTTCGAGATCGCTAAAGAACGCACTTATTGCGAGTGAAATAGAACCGGACATTTTGCTGTAGTCTTGTAGAAAAACAGCGCGAGAGATCGAGTCAAGTTACAGACGGAAATCGACCTCGAGAATAATCGCCAAAAATATTCATATTTGTGACTATGTTTGCTCCCAGATACTGTGATTGCTTTGCGAACGGGGAGTTCTGTCACATGTGCAACTGCAACAACTGTTCCAACAACTTGGGCAACGAGGAGGAAAGACAAAGAGCCATTAAATCCTGTCTCGAGCGCAATCCGAACGCCTTTCGTCCGAAAATTGGCAAAGGGCGTGATACTGGGGACGACATAAGGCGTCACAACAAAGGTTGCAATTGTAAACGAAGCGGTTGCCTGAAAAATTACTGCGAATGTTACGAGGTAAATTAAATGGCAAATTTTCTCGAGATTTTTGTCAAAATTCAACAATTTCTTCATAATTATCAATCCTTATCTTTCAGGCAAAAATACCATGCTCAGCCAATTGCAAATGCATAGGCTGCAGAAACGTCGAGGAGCCAGCTCTCGAGAAAAAATCCCTAAAGGATCTCGCTGAAGCCGTTGAGGTCAGAACCGCACAATTGAGCCTGAATAAAACGAAAATTCAGCAAATTCAGGAAATGGCGTTTAGACCTCAAGCTGCGTCGAATGCCGGAGCCAGGTAACGACTTGTTACTTTTTTTCATTTTTTTAACTCCGAATCGCTTTGTCATTGTTTTTTTTTTTTTTTTTTTTTTTTTTTGTAAAAATTCATTTGGCACTTTTTGTTTTTAACCCTAGATTATTGAGTAATTTTCTATTTTTTTTTCTTTTCCAACAAAAAACAGGCAAACTTTCAACTTCTTGACGGAAAAAGTAGTAGAAATAACGTGCCAGTGTTTGATGGCCCAGGCTGAGGAGGCCGAACGTAACATGCTCGACGAGGAGGAATCGCAGAGACTGATAATCGAGGAATTTGGCAGATGTTTGCAAGAAATAATAGAATCTGCGCACAAGGCCGAGGCTACCTAGCAGTTGAAAAGGATAAATCGTCGTGAAATCCGTCACGCGTTTAAAGAGAAAAAAGTAAAATCACAATTATTTAAAGATATTTTCGTTAACCCTCCTTCTTGTCTCTCACGCTCTGTTTAATTGTATATTTTGTCAACGTTCTTTCGAGTCGAATTTAATGAGCGTTGGATGACGATATTGCGTAACCAAAGATGGTGCATCGGGAGGAGATAAACGAATTCGAGCAAAAAACAAAAAGCGAACAATGAATTCAGGCGAATGAAAAATCGTCGTCGATAAATGGGAAATATATTTTTTGTCAATATTATTCATTCCCGAATTATCGACACGTAAGAGTCAAATGAATTTCTTTTATTACGAAGATTTTCGTCACTGCCGCAAATCAATTTTATAGAATTATCAAGGCACACTGTTGTTTTTCCTTCTTTCTTTTTAAATCTCCGTGTGACCGATTTGGCGCGTTACAATCAATCCTTTCTCCGTCGTCGTTTGCAATACGGTTTTTCAAACCGCTTCAACCTGCAGTTTCTTTCTCGAATGAGAAAATTTGCTTGGCTGACAACAGTCTATATAATTTACGGACCTTAATCACACCTGGCACTTTCCAATTTATAACGATTTACTGCTTGCAGTAATTTATTATTGTTAACGAATCATTAACACACGTAGACTAACATGAGAAAGGACAACTTTGATATCAATATATATACATAAATATATATAGATATATATATTGGATAATGAGGGAACGGGGGGAGGGGAGGGGAGAAGAAATTTAGTTAGCTTGGATTAAGGACAAATGTAAAATAGTTAAAGAATATAAATATATGTTGATTTATTTTCGCAATAAGTTGAGAATTGCTGTTTCGCGAGGATCAACAGAAATTTAATAAGCGACTGAATATTGTGTACAAATTGCAAAAAAAAAGTAACAAAATTCCCATACTTCGCGAATGCGGTATTGGTACAAAACGATATCAAAGCTGAGGGTTCTCGTTTTTTCCTCCTGTTTTTTGTAGTTCTTAGACTTAAGGTGCGACACGCTTTTTGGGAATGACGTTTAAATACGATTTCAAAGACTTTATAAATTTCAATTACGACGTGTATATATTTTTGTGTAAGTTATGAAAAAACATGAAAGAAACAAACAAAACTAACTGTACAACCACCCTGACACGATTAATACCAAATTGTATAACGTCCGATCGCCCAATATTCGCTGTAACGTTAGCATGCTCGTGGAAAACGATATTCATTGACGGTCGTGACCCCATCACGGGATCGAGTCCTGTACGTGTGTGAAACTTTTCAATAAACACCACATTCGCAAAAAATTGTCAACGATTTTTTTTTTTCAACATATCTTTAATACAAAATACAGAAAAAAAACCAGTGTTTGGTTCATAACACATTTAGAATTTAACGATTTTACTTTTAGGCTTTTTACTCTCGTCGCTCGTGCTTATGTTTGTAGGATTATCGTCAAGAGACTCGAGAGTACTTTCTGCTATTGTGCCTATCGTGATATTCGTCTCTTCCTTCTCCCTCGTCAAATCGGGACAATCTTTTCTCAAATGAGTTACGTCGCCGCAGATTTTACAGGAACCACCTTGCGGATATAATCCTTTGGGATTATCAGGACACTGTTTAGCAATGTGTCCCTGTTCCCGACATATAAAACAACTGGCAAATCGGAACTCTTCTTTTTTATTTACTTTGCACTCGAAATGCGTGTGTTCGGTTGATCCACACTTGAAACAAATTCCTGTGGCTGATTCCTCCTCGCCCAATTCCGGACAATCCGACAAATTGTGTCCAGCTTTTCGACAATGAAAACAAACTTGTTTTCTCACCCGAGCCAATGATTTTTCAGCTTTCCTTCGCTCCAGTTTCATAGCAACGTCGATTTCCGATTTGGGGATTCCTTTCATGACCATCTGTTGTCGTAATTCTTTCAGTCTCTCCGCGTCTTCTTTTTTAACAGGAAATCCGTCGTATTTCACGATTTCAACTTCCATCCCGTTGATCACACATTTTACTGAACCAGAGTCCGGTTTTCGTCGCTTGTGCTCTTTATCATCGCGAATTTTTGGGGCTTTTCGCTTCGCACTGTTCTCGTTCACTCTATTCTTTGGAAAATTCTGTGAATCCCTCGACGGAGGTTTTCCATTCGCCAATTCTTTCGATTTGTCAACTTTTTTCCCAAATTTAACGTCGCTGCTCCAATCATTGCCTGCCGCATCAAAACCTCTGGAAGCTCCATTTTCAGGTTTTTTGTCTCCTGCCTCAGCATTTAAAAGAGCATTCTTGCTTATGCGCTTCTGATTTCGCTTGTGGCGTTTACTTATTTTCAAACTCTTTGTCGGAACTTCAGATTTTTCAACTCCCTCAGATTTATCGTCCTCTGATTTTATAACTTTTTGATCAATGCTTTCTGGCAATTCACAAGTATTTGCATCGGATGGTTCTGTGGAGATTTTTTTAGCTTTCTTTTTTGATTTTTTGGGCTTTGTTGCAGCTTCGTCAACATTTTTGCTCTCTACCTCGGTCGTTTCGTCAGCTTTGTGTTTTTTGGGACTATTTTCACATTTATCTGCAGTTCCGTTGATGTTCTCAGCCTGAGAATCGGGACCAGCCGAAGATTTCCTTTTATTCTTTTTTGGCTTTGGCAAAATATCGGATTTTTCATTCTCCATTGCGGGTTCTGATGGTTCGGGTTCATTTGTTTTGCTTTCCGCAGCAACAGAATTTCGTTTATTCTTCTTAGGCTTTGGCAAAATTTCAGACGCATCGTGTTCCATGGTCGAATTTGTGAGTTTGACGGTTTTCTTTTCTGCTTCGATCAAATTTTTAGTTTTTCCACCTATTTTTGGTTTTTCGATCGGTTTTTTCTCTTTATCAAATTCCGCCCATTCATTATTAACGTTACCAGTGGAGTCGTAATAATAAGGCTGATCTTTTTCACTCAATAACTCCTTGGCACTTTTGGCTTTGGGTGTTCGATTGTTTTTCATAGAAATATTGTCCTCTAGTTGTTCCTTCATTACGTGCCAGGGTGTCGCCTCGTTTGGCACTCGCTCGTTCGAGGATTTCGAACCTTTTGCTCTCGCGAATCTCGTCATCTACAAATTTATGTAAATTTCGTATAATACATATATTCGCTATTATATTCCTGATGTTTTTTTTGTGCTCTTTATAAATACCAATTATAATTCTTACCGTGGACGGCTTTGTTGCAATGGTAATTCCAAAAATCCTCAACTATTTTCGAGTCACTGCAGAGACAGACACGAACCGCGTGCTTCCTACACGAACATAACCTTATTTTCTTTCAAAACTTCGTTTACAGTAGAAACTCCTATATTTTATTCTTCCGGACCGTAAACATGTGTTATTGCGAATTGGCGCGAAATTCAAACAAAGTATAATGAACGCCTAGATGAAGTTGCGGATTCTAAGTTTCCCAGAAATCCTCTATTCTTTTTTGGGAAATATATTATTCACTTTTTTTCCCCAAACTTTGATATTTTTGGGTGATATTTTTGTCGTGAATTAGAATCGTGGATTTGAACGAAACACAATATGCGAGTATCTACTGTACTTGGTGGTTGGGTTTTAAACAAAAAAGTTGAATAACATGTGCTAAATCATTTTGATTTTTTATTGTCGCCATTATTTTATTGTATATCATATTATGTTGTCGAAAGTTATTTTCTAAATATTTTGATATATTTGCAATATCAAAAATGTATTTACTATGGGATCTGCGTTTGAGCTTTTCTTGCCCTCATGAAAAAATACAAGTTTTCATATTCCTTTTCTTCTACTTTGTGCGAAATTATAATTATTGTCAGTAAAATACATACGCCGTCTTTTTGAAATTTTTTTTGTCAAAAAATCATCTACAAAGTCCATAGAAACAGCAACTTTGAATAATCTTAAAATTAAAAATAGTCTTTGTCGTTTGTACAAACTGGTGTACAACATTGAAAACGACAGAGCTAATATTTACCATTGAACAGATAAGAATCTGACATTTCTTTAAACTCGTTTTACTTTCAGAATGATAAAAAAGTACTGTCATTTGTCACCGCGTATAAAAAAAATAAACTTTTTAAAATTCAACAACAACTTTAACAATTTGGTAAATGCCTATTTACGCATGTAAATAAATGTAAAAAGAAACAGAACAATAACAAATTATGCTTGCGTTGTACCAAACACAAGAACCTAGAGTCTTAGAGAAATATGTTCATTGTGTCGTTTAAGAGAGTAAAAAAAAAAAAAAAAATTTGCAACTACGTCAATTTTTGGATTTTCGAACAAGATTCCGAAAGCAAAAATCTGAATATCAAAATGTAAATGCGTTAAAATAATCGTTCGTTAATTCGAGCAAATTCTCGCGAAGGAAACCCGACCGCGTCCTTTGGCAGTTTCCTCTTCGACGGTGTCGGCGAGGCTACGGTCACGAGTTTCTGGAAGAACGAGACAAGAAACGCCGGCGATTACCGCAAGGATGCCGCAGAGTGTGCTCGGAGCCCACCAGAAAGCTTGGCCCACGAGATCGGCGACGTACGGAGCCGTAATGGTGCCAACGTGAGCCATAACCGAGCTTGTACCGACCGCAGAATTTCTCACGACCGTGGGAAACAATTCTGAGGTGTACAGAATGACTATACCGTAAACGGCCGAAAGGGCGAATCTTCCGGTCAGAGCGACGATCATTATGGCCACTGTGTTTTCACGAGAAATAGCCAAAATGCTCAGCAAACAAACGCCTCCGATAATGTAGAGAAGAGCACCTGACTGACGGCGTCCCATTACCATCAGGATTCCCGATGGCACCAAATACGCCGGAATTTCCGTCAGACCCATTATCGCAACGTACGTGTAATGATCCACCGAAAAGTTGTCTACGTTCAAAGCTGTACAGAACAAATTCATCCTTAACAAATAAAAAACTGAATATTTCACCGAATAAATGACTATGTTTATCGAGAATTATTTGGATAATTATACGTAATGCTGTTTTGTTACCTATAACGTAATAACAAAGGGACGAGGTCATCCACGAGAAATACATAATAAAAGCTCGTTTTCTCAGGTCCACGTGAGAGTACAATATTTTCAGACTTTTAAGATTGTTTTGAACACAGCCTTGACCGTCTGAATTGATGTTTTCCACAGACTTGTTTTTAATTTCACGATTATCCGCGTCTGAAGAATTTTTCATAATCGTGTCCGGTTCCAGAGGCTCGTAGTACTGGCGAACAACTCGGTGAGCTTGTTTGCGACGATTTTGCGATAATAGCCATCTTGGCGACTCTGGCATAAACCTGGAGATTTAAAATTCGTAGGGCCTTGTCAAAATTGATGTCGGGAATTTATAAACAACATAAAAGTTTGTTGAATTTTGTAACACGTGTTTGTACCATGCATGAAAAAGCAGAATCAATGAGGGCAGGGAAACAATTAATTGGAGATGTTTCCAATCTCTCGCGAAGTAAGCTAATCCGGATATCAGGGCAGTACCAACAGGATAACCAGCGTTAAAAGCAATCCCCATCCATTGTCTGTGCTTACTGCTAGACGCTTCAGTCACTTTGTACACCAAAAAACATAAAACAATAAAATAAGAAAATAAAACTAAAAATAAACGAGCGAAAAAATCAAAATAACGTGTTGTGGAAATCAAACTACAAGGAAACGACATCTAATTACGTTAAATATAATAATTTAAATACTGAAATCGAAATAAACCGCACTGTGGGAAGAAAAAAAAAGCTCAAAAACTCACGGGTCGTCATTGACGAATATCCAATCGCCGACAAACTCACACCCGTGAAAAATCTAAGAACGAGATAGGTCCAGAACCAAGGCAAGAAAGCGGTCAAGGGACCAGAAATTATGAGCATAAATATTCCAATAACGTAGGTCGTTTTCCGTCCGTGACGATCTGCGAAAACTCCGAAAAATCCAGCTCCTATTAATTTACCAAGAGATAGAGCCATGTAAGTATTTGCACGATCTGCTGCTCTGTCGCATACAAGATTCCACTGAAATTTGTTTGTTTTAACACTGTATTATGCAAATATTAAGCTTTAAATCTTCAAATTATTAAACCACCACAATAAAAGATGTGAATTTTTGTCACATGATGAATGAATTCATGAAATATTTCATTAATAAAGCAAACATCATTGAACCAAGTAACAAGATCTTTTTCTTATTCCACAAGATACAGGATGTACTCACTTCCTCAACAACTGTTGATCTGCCGATGTCTTCATAATAGTATTGAGAACAGGGAGAAGTATCCGGCAAGATAGCAACGTTTTCTATGTACTTTAATGCATTCTCGTAACCCACTTGTGCAAAATACGTATAATTATAATTGTACACTTTACACTGGTTTGCAGATGATATTTCTTTAATCTGTTGCACGGTCCAGTTAGCAGATGTTAGTTCCGGTACAGCGCACCAGTAAGGAGGAATCTTAGAAATGTATAAAACTCAATTAACTACACGAAAACATTTTATTGTATTGATTTTATTAAATTTTTGGTTATTATTCAAATATATTCAAATAATATTGTTGCACATTTCAATGTGAACAAAAATGAAATGTTTTACAACTAGTTGGTTTTCAATTAATTCATTATTTGAACATAATATGCATGCAAATATGGTATTGAAGTTTGCATGCTTGGAACGTCATGAAAAATCTTATTCTAATTATTTTTGAACATTTTTGGATTCATCACAATTATTCTAACAGATTTTGTTTTCAAATTCCAGTGGATTTTGACATTTGCTGTCAAAAATGAATTAATTTCCCTCGAAAAATGTGAAGGTCACGTCGTTTTGTAAATAAAGAAATGATTAACAATAATTTAATAAACAATGGTAAATCTATGAAAGCATATTATTGTCGTTGATTATTTTAATTAATTTGAAATGAATCCATAAGTAGAGCAAACCTCTGTTGTAAAGGAATATGACATCGAATGCATTCCATTAAAAACGGTAGGAGTGAGGGTGAGTATGAAAATAGTCCAAAGGAATCTGGACCCTTTGCTCAATTCGTCCAAAATCGTCAAAAGTCCATCCTTCTCGTCCGTTGGTGGTAACTCCATTTTCCTTTATTTTAATTCTTGATCTTGTCAAATCACTCGAATTTTCCAAGTCCCAAGTCACTCTGTGACGTTTTTTATTATTCTTTTATTGTTTGTCAGATATTGTTATCATTATCTTTAAACGAGACTACTGCTGGTGTCGTTTTTCACGTGATTGACAAGCAACTGTTCTCAGGCTTAATTTCAACATTCTAAATTAGTTACGTCACTACCGATCACGGGAAACCATTTATGAGGACAATTTCTAAATTGTCATCGTTGTCTTTCATGCCTTAGGCCTACTTTTTTTATCGGCTTGTTTGGGTTTTCTGACCTCTACATTTTTGGGTTATGGAATGAGCAGGTATGTTTACTTTTCATGCACATAGGTGTGCGGTGTTCCTGCCTCCTGCCAATAATTGGGGGCAATACCTGAGACATCGTAGTAACTCATCCTACCACCAGGTGGCGTCACACGCGTTTTGCAGCAGCTGATAAAATAGAGTTCAATCTTACAGACTGTCACAAAATGTTGTTCCATTACCGAAGCTGGAAACGACAGAATACTGCCTATTTTTTTTAATGGACTTGCCAAAAGAACGTTTTTTCGGTCGTGTCATAGAATTCAAAAAACATTTACACGATTTGGCTTTTAGTTTGTTTTAGAAAAATGACTATTAACCAATGGTCCTGACAAGATTATTAATGACGAGACAAGGACTTGGAATCGATCGATATTCAAAGAAATCGCATCTCATACAAAGAATTTGGAAATTGTCGAAAAATATTATGAAACAAACATCGTCATTGCATGTTCGCGCAAAAGCAGGGAATATCGAAATAAAAAAGCACCAAACGATAGTGGTGTTGACACGTAAAAAAAAAAACAAACTACGAATATTTGGATATTTGTAATGCCAAAGCAGACACAAATTGATTTTGCAATTTTTCATTGAGCAGTTTTTATTTTATGTCAGGTAGTTCAATTGATTAATAAGGATTTTGATTTTTCGCGAATTCATCAAGATATCCAAGTATCCTGGCGGTGTCTTCCGTCAGTTGGTCGACCGATCTTCTATTTCTGTTGTATAGAACCGTCGCCGGTGCCGCAGGAGTTCCATTGTTGCCTAAATTACGAAACAACACCTTAAAACAAACGAAAAAAGTATTTGAATAATTGTCATTATTAGGGAATAAAAATGGAGAAGATAAAATGATGGATTTACCATTACTAATTGGACGAGATAAACGGCAAAAGTTAAAAAAGCAATTGCCATCAATGCACCCTCGAGAGAGGGAAAACCGACTCCTTTCTCATGATCGTCCCATCCATGATCACCTCGAGAATCACGCTTTTTTCTTACCGGAGTAAAAACTGGTACGAGCCTCTTTTCTGCAAAGAAAAATACAACAAATTTTATTCAATATTTCAATAAATTAAAAAAAAAAACAACAACAATACTCTAGACCTCTACAGCAGCGTCGAAAACAAACCCAAATTTTCGATAAAATCTTTTTTTTTGTTTTATACAGTTTTCGTTATTGAATATTCAATAAATGTAACTTAATCATACTCCGATCTCTTCGTTATCAAAAAATAAAAAAAACGAGTGTGTAACCAAACTTTATTATCTCATACGAGGAACGTTTTATGCTCACGAGAACATCGGGCTCGTTTTTGACCTCGCTGTACGGTTTACGTTCTACAAAAGATTATCAGGTCTAGGGCTACACTCAGTGGCTACACTCAGCGGTGATGCCTTCAATAAAAGCATAAGAAATTTCAAAAAGCTTGGAATTTTGTAAAGTTTTGTGAGCATATTCTTCAAATATATTTTTTTTATTATTTCTTTTCCAGTTTCTACTATAATCTGCCATTGAGATGGCATTAAATAGTTTTCTTCATTTTTCTTCAAATATTAAAAAGCATTTTTTTAAAAGATTTTACTTCTACATAGTTCTCGAGTAATTAAATACTAAAGTTCACGTGTGTAAGCATAGCACTACATAGATATACATTGCCTGCAATAAGTACTCTAATTACTCGGTAACTATGTAGAAAAAAAAATCGAAAAAATGTGTATCTGCGAAATTGATGCTGAGGAACGTGATCACCAAATTCTATTAATTTTTTATTATATTGATGTATGTAGCCACCCTCCTTATGGATGGATGTTTTTACTATCAAAAAATCCCAACAATTGAGGAATAACTGTGAAAATACATGACGAAACTGATAATAATAATTCAACTGTCCAAGTTTGTGTCGTTACGAATCACAGTATTTCTCCTAAACAAACTTTTCAGAATAAATGTCAACAAAAATGGATAATTGAAAAGTGTTTCTCTTACCGATTTCATTAAGAAGAGTTCTTTCAAAGTTTTGCAAAAAATTGATTTTCCCCTCGACGGTAGTTGATTGTGACTGAAGAATGGCGTGAACT
The DNA here is from genome assembly GCA_013761285.1 of Campoletis sonorensis. Classification (NCBI taxonomy): domain Eukaryota; kingdom Metazoa; phylum Arthropoda; class Insecta; order Hymenoptera; family Ichneumonidae; genus Campoletis; species Campoletis sonorensis. The sequence continues at coordinate 798,658 of JACEOJ010000196.1, forward strand.
TTTTTGAACAATTCAATAGGGATGAAGGCCAAAAAGCTTGTTTTTTTCTCATTATCGTCAACTTCCGGTTCAGCGGTATTTTCTTCGGATTGTTGTACGTCAGGAGTTGGTTGAAAAGGCTGATCACCATCCACGGTAATTTTGTCGTCAAAATACGTCGTGGATACGGTGACACTCGGTTCTTCTTCATTTTCGACGACAGCGTCTTCGGAGTGATCTTCGTTAACGTGAGTATTTTTGATTATAACTTCACTGCTATCCGACAAATATATGTTTTTGGGTGTCGTAAGGATTTCTGAATGCTGAACGATACTGAAAGTCGACGGTGTCGTTGGAACAAATCCACTAACGTGAGTATTTTTGATTATTACTCCACTGCTATCCGACAAATAAATGTTTTTGGGTGTCGTGAGGCTTTCTGAATTCTGAACGATGCTCAAGGTCGATGGGGTCGTAGTAACAACTCCGTAAGGTTGTTTGAACTTTCGTCGTAAGTTTTCATCCAAAGCAGTCGCGTTTCCATATCCATAAACTTTCGGTCCATCACGATTATCCAAATAATATTTGTGTCCACGATCGTATTTGGTGAATGGGACCCTGTAGACTCTGGCGTCGTCCGAAAATTGAGGAACTTCAACCCACTCGGCGAACGTTGATTTCTGCACGATTAAAAAGAAGACGATATGTATTAAAACATTTGTTTTATCAAACATTTTGATTGCTTTTCAACACTGCAAAGCAGGAGACAAGAAAAAATAAATATATAGCACAAGGTGTTTGCCGTCAAGTCCGATTTTGACTACTGACCGTGTTGTACGTGTGACTTGCGACACGCTTTGTTGGACATCATTATTTCAAGCAGAAGTTTTGCTGTTAAAGTGTCCCAGAATTATTTTTCCCATTTTTTCCCCCTTCGTCAAACGGTACTACTTGCGTTAATTTTTTTTTTTCTTTTAGTTTTCGTTGACGACAAAACACAAAGAATTTGTGTTGGTTTCTCGATTCTCATATTGGATTATAAAAATAATGTATTTTTTACAACATTGAAATAGGTAAATAACATGTACGTTGTGTGTATTTCAATACAATCGAATAATCTCGTAAAATTTATAATTCAATTAAAAACTAATCCGTGTCCGAAGTACCATGTTCAGACGCTTCGTGTCAAGTCGAACAAGATTTCGAGCTCGAAAATTACCCGTTCATTTTTTTTATATATGTATATTTATATATATATAGTCTGTACTAATTTCAATTCAGATCTTTCGGTCTACAAACGATAAAATTGTAGTTTTTTTGTACGACGCCAAGAATAATACAAAAAAATATTACGTGGAATGTTCTTTTTTTTTGTTCATTTTTTTTCTAGGTCAACGAATAGAAAATCGTTTGGAATGATTTGTCGGTAAAATATCAGACACGGAAAAACCGTCTGTAACGGCTATTTAAGGGATTTACAATGTTTAACGTTAGCATATATCCCTTTTATAAAGCAACGAAGTCACGTAAATCATGTTGCTTACTTTGATATAATAAAAGAAAGCTTAAAGCTCAATTTCCTTAATTATATATAACTATCTGTTTGATTCGTTCTGTGGTAACAAACGTTTAAATAAAAATTCATTATATCAAAAAGCACAAAATAAATTGCAAATTATATTGGAGTATTAAAATTAATCAGATCCCACAACCAGGTCACATATTGACGTCTTGCTATCGATTAGTTGAAATAGATAACTTGAAAAATAAAATCCTTAACCTACGCGATTTTTGTTCGTATTGTTACTGGTTTTTGTTCGCTTTTGTTTTGTTCACATTTTTCCTCCCTCTTCTTTCAATTCTTTTATGTCTCGTCGATAAATTGGCGGTTCCAGTCTAATAAGCCTCGTTTTGTCAAGCACACATCAGTTGCTCCCAAAACGGGTTTTCCTAATCGAAAATATATTTTCTTTCGTCTGCAATTATTAAACTTGTTAAAATTCCTCATCTGTGATCGTCAAAAATTTGATCTTACTTTTTGTTTCCATTTTTTGTTTGTACGCTCCCAACGTATAAGTGGTATTTGATTAGACAGAATCTCTTTTTTCGTTTTCCACGATACTCATGCAAAGTATTCAACGATGATTGAGTGAAAAAATTTCAGACAAAATTGTATTCGGCTGATTTCAATGGTGCCAGAAAAATTCTGCATCAGTTTGATCAACTATTGAGTCTCGATAAATATTGCAAAAGCAATCGTCATTTTAAAGCAATCGTATTGACTACTTTTTTGTTAGTAGCTTTTTTTTTACTATTTCGGAACTTTCACTCAAACATCGTAGATTTTTCATTTTTATTTCGGCGCAAATAATATATTGCTGATTTTTCAGGTCGTGTTGTATTTGCTATTTCAAGATGAATTTGATCGAATTCTCACTCATTAAAAGTGATGTAAATATATTCATTAATGTATATTTATATATATATATGTTTTTTTTTCTTCCTTACGTATTAGAGGAAGCGTTTCTACGTGAAACGTTCCTTTTGAATCGTCAATGCTGAGCAGGTCCTTTAAATTGCGACCTTTTGTGCTTCAAAACGGATTGGCAGGTTAAAAAAAATGCACATTATAACGATTAGCAAAAAACGTTACTTTCAGTCCACGAAAATTGGCACGATGGTAAACTTCTAAATGCAAAAAAATATCGAATGGTACTGCTCAAGCGTGGCAGTGGACTAACGATAAATATTCAAAATGAAACATACGTTTTTTTACGTAAACTTCAAAATGAATTTAGTTTCGACATTTTATATTTTCTTTTTGTTTTTCGTTGCTCAACTCGGTTGTCCGAATAATTAATATGCAACATTTTCAACAAACGTGGAATATCTGGAATGAACATTAACGTGGAATGCACACACCTTCTTGATTATAATATAATTATGAAATTTTATACTCGATTATCGGAAGACTAAGAAGCCATAAAGTGATCGCGGCTCATCGTGAAAAATAATAGAACAGAGATGGGCGCTTGTTCCACAAAGAAAATGATTTTAAAAAACTCTTCAAATTGATTTTTCAATGAAATAATTATAAAATACGAATTAAGATTCTGTTATTCTTAGAAAACAATGATTCCTCTAGTTAACTCTTATTTATTATCAGAGATTTTTAATTCTCGCTTTACGATTATTCCCGTTAACCCGTGATTTTTTTTTCCTTACAATAATTATTTCGTTGTAAATCGTAATTTTCAATGATTTCTTTTTCATATCCGAACTTCGTCCATCTCTGAAAATGCAATTCAACGACGTGCGGGTCGTAAACCTCAAAAATCCACGCCGAAGGCCCTCGTTAATCTCTAATTATCGTAAAAATCGTCTACAATAACTAGATCAAAGTGAGTAACTTGTATTATCGTTTAAATATTGTTGCCAGTTACGTTTTTTGTTTTCCCAAAGGGGTGAAAGCATCGAAGATGATTAATTATTAAGTTAAGAAGTTTTGAGAGGCCGCTTTGTGACAAAAAACGAAAAGTGAAATATTTTTTTGTCACGTTGCAAGAGCCATCAATCACCGTCTAGCTAAGATACTGTATTTTTCAGATCTAAAAGTATTCATCGCGCGAAATAAATTATTTGGCCGATTAAACTGCACTATCTCATATGCGCTTAAAGTCTAATAAAAAGATTTTGTTTCCCGTGATAACGAGGTTCGAAGGGTTCTGACGAATCGAAGCCGTACGAATGTGTGCTTTTTTCTGCTTCTTCTTTCTCCATGTTCCTTCGTTTTGTTTTTTTGTTCTTTATCAGGCACGAATGAAGCGGCGTAACGTGGCCCGAGCGCTACGGGCCCATCCCTTTTGCAACGGTTGAGGATTTGTCGGTGATTCGATGTTGACGTTAGGCAAATAGTTGTGTCATGTGCGCTGACCGGCATGAGCCATCCATCGGGGATCATCACTTTCGTGAGTCAAATATCGCGCGCCAACTTGAACCTCCAGTTGTCTCAGATCGCACCAGGTTTGATAATCCTGTAGCCAAACGTGTTGCAAACTCTTGTCAACGGTATAGCGTTTCCTTTGTTTAACTTGAAGTAAATTATTGATAAGATCGATAGCATCGGAGGATATTTCTTTCCATGGATTTGGGGGATACATGAAACCAGCGTTTTGTATCTGCTCGTTTATGTCCTCGTCTTCATTGAATGGAAAAGTTCCACTGAGAGAGACATAAACGATAACACCAACGCTCCACATATCGAGCGAACGGTTGTAACCTTTGTTGCGTAAAACTTCAGGCGCCAAATAAGCCGGTGTCCCGACGACACTTCGCCGGAAACTCTTCTCACCGATTATTCTCGCGAATCCAAAATCGCACAGCTTCACTTGTGTGAAATCGCTGTTACTGCTCAGCAACACATTTTCCGGCTTCAAATCACAGTGCACTATATTTTTACTGTGCAAATGTTTCAACGCTACAAGAATTTGCGTTATGAGAAATTTTGTTATTCGCTCGCTCAATCTTCCTCGTTCAGAGTTTAATATCATCTCCAACATGTCGCCCTTCAGCTTCTCCATTACGACGAATATTCTTTCGGGTGTCTCGAACATTCTTTCAAGATTCACTACTCCGCTGTGCGACAGATTTTGCAATATTGCCACTTCGTTTTTCAATTGAGCCTCTTGCTTTGTCGGAAAACGCAACTTGTCAATCACTTTGATTGCTACCGGGCGTCCTGTTTTTCTATGCGCTCCGCCGTATACTATGCCGAATTGGCCAGACCCCAAAACTTCGTCGGGAAATATTTGATACAACTGCGACATGTCTGTCACGTTCTCTTCCGGCTCAGTCGATTGTTCTTGATCTGTAAAGAAACAAAAAAACAGTAGAAACATTAAATTTAATCATTTTGCGATCATTTATTCAAAAAATATGTTTATCGATCGATTAATTAAATGCTAATCTGAAAAACCATCACAAAATAAACGTAGGAAGACGGTAATAAAATGTTTGATGGGCAAATTAGTTTATAATTGAATGCAAAGTGCATTGACGATAGAACTCACTGGCGAGTGCAGCTGTAACCGGCATCAACGCTTGCCGAATACTCGTTTCCCAGGTTCTAGCCAAATGAGCACCGACTCCACTCTCTGGTGCTGGAATTTGGCCACCAGCTCCAGCTGCGACTTCTTCCCCGACGTAGTAGTCAATATTTGCCGTTCGCATCTCAAAACAGTGCGTGGACTCTGCTAAAGTTCAATTGAAATCATTTACATTCTTGGGTTGTTAGACTTTGTTGTTTTTTCATAAACTTTATTTTAAAAAACTCACGTGCTAGTGGTGGCCTCGCGGTCTCAATACCCAAGATTTCAGCGAGAGGTATTTCTCTGTAATACTTTGATCCGGTGTCACTTTGGAAAAGTGTGATCGCTTTGGAATCCAAACGCCAATAATGTCTTCGCTTCTGCAATTTTATTTTTTATTTTACGATAAGGAATTAATACTTATTTATCAAATGTCTACCCAAAGAAATTTGCATATAGAAAACAAACATTATTTTATCCAACAAAATCTCATTAAGTTGAAGCTGTGAGTGGAAAAAATGTCTTGATTGGTATTCTTCAATTTTGTTCAACCCAAAGGAAAAAGTTCTTAGGTTCAATCAACTCAATGGGATTTTGTTGGATGAAGATTTCTTATTTTTACTGCACGATGAAATTTTTTAGTTTCCAACGGACAAAAACCAAGCGCTTATTTCAAAACTTGACTTTTAAATTGCACGCGTGTATATAAAAATAGAAAATAATCCTCTGATTTCTTTTTTTGATATTTATAGTCATTCAAAAATTGTACCGTGCGATCTCGATTAGTGAAATGCACCATCCATCCTTCCTTGAGAACTTTTGAGCCACGTCTCTTCGTGTGCTTGACACTCTGGACGATTCGCATAAGTGGAATGTTGTTACTTGGACTTGAGCTGCAACTGAACGTCGTATAGGAAGACACGATCAAATGGAAGAGGTAAAAGGAGCATCAATAGTAAAGGTTCGACGTTTTACCTGGATGGCCGGGATTTGCGGGAGTCGTCGGATGATGCATCGTCCCGGATTGGCACTAAATCCTGCGTTGAAAAGACAAAACGAATCATTTGGAGCGAGCGGTAAGCCAAATAATTATAAATTGAGTCCTGAGCCAAGTGCTCAAAACGTGGATATCGCGGATGAGAATAATCTTAACAAAAAATTAACAAACCGTTTCCCCATTGAGTTTATTTTCTTCAGTCGCGTAGGAAAGTTGCGAAGGTCGCGGTGGGGATTCTGCGTCACTGTCACCATCGCCGTCCTCGTTCCTCCCGTCAAATCTTCCCTCGTGCTCGCTACCCACGTCACTGTCAGGATACTCGGCTCCTGGACAAATAGGAAAAATCGTAAAATTTCATAAAAATGACGAGCATCGAAAATTAAAAGAAATATTTACCTCCCACGTCTTTAGGATTCTCTCCTGTACAATCCTTGGGTATTTTTTCGATGCATTTTTTGTGCGCATTGTACTGACAGTCCTTGCATTGCAAGCCTTGTTTGAACAAACCACGGAGAAGCTTTTTGCACAGTCCACAAACCGTTGGTCTCGTATAAGTATGAACGACAAATGTATGAGGAATTTTGATCCGCGTCGCAAGCTCACGTTCAACCCAAACTGGTCGTCCACCCAGAGACGGAGATCGGGACTGTTTCGGTGTTATAATTGCTGGAATGAGCTGCAAAACATTCCGGAAAATGTTAAGACTACTACGAAAATGAACGTTAGAGAAGACATTTTATCCAGAAACGTCTTAAAACGTTTTATGATTGAACGTTCGAAGATAATATATCTCATCAATAAATATTTCTGAGAGTATCAATTAAATTTTCAGAAGTGATTTTACGACACTATTCGACCGACTTAAATAAAAAGGTTTAGTCCACGCAAAGAAGTGCCACTAACGGGCTCAGACGATTTTATTCTGATCGGGCAAACGGTATCGAAAAATTTCTTTTCCGAAATTTCCAATCATTTCTCTCGCAGTCATGGGCTGCTAGTATCGACCGATTTATAACCTTACGAGAATATCCTGCTCAGAAATATTCACAGACGAAGTATCTGCCGAAAAAATTGCTATGTGCAATGTTGACAAACACGAAATAACGCTTCAAATGATTTTAGTAAGTTATTGTATTCAACAGCACTTTTAATATTTGATTAGTAATTGAATGAATAGTTTTAAGATTAATAATTGTTAAAACTTGATGAGAAGGGAAAGAATTTGAAATTTTTCTGTATAAATGCGTAAAATTTATTTAGTAAATCAAATTTATAAATAAAAATAATTTTTTTAATCTATTTAAAATACATTCATAAACTTTGAAAATGGAATGTATATTTGTATTATATTTACAGCCTGGAAAACTGAATATATAAAATATTTTCTATGTTAATAAATTCGTCGAAATAATCCATCTGGATATTGTATCCCAGAAAAAAGTTAAAAAAAAGAATTAGTCTTCGATAATGTTCGGACGGAAGCGCTAAAAATAAAAACCGTTTCGGAAGCATGGATCAATTTTTTTTGTTCATTTTTGTCCAAAAATTATTTCGTACCAGCGTGCTGGTGTTCTGGCTCGAAGTGTTCGTCGTGCTCACACTCTGATTATCGTCGCTGGCGCTTGTCAAACTGCTTGTGGAGCCCTGACTCGGCGAACGTGGAACGTTCAAAAGCGTCGAACTTCGTCTTCTCTGACTCGCGTCTTGTAGACAGTTGTTTGGTATCTTAATCACGCATCTTTTGTGATAGTTCATTCCACATCCTTCGCACTTGAGACCTTGCCGCACAAGGCCAAAGAGCATCTCACCGCAAAAGTCACAAAACGTTGGCACCTTGTAGGAATGCACCGTCAGAGCATGAGGACGTATTACTACTTCTTCGCTTGGCACTTGGGCTGAATAACATATTGAAAAATAAAATCAATCGAAAACACGCATTAACAATTCTGGTTCCAAATGATGAAGAATTCGACTCAAAGATGAAAATTTAAGAACATTCATTTTATAAATAATGTTTTTGAATTGAAAAAGTCAACTTCTAATTTGCTTTTTTCAATCATCAGTCTAGTAAATTTTTTTACAGAATTATTATCAATTCAAAATCCCAGCTTTTACATCTCTCACTATTTTCCCCTTGGAATCATAAGGACTGTAAATTTTAAAATGTCAAAAGTTTTTTTCTTCCTCAATTGTAATTCACCAATAAATTCGCAGATAAAATTATCATTCTAAAGTGGAATAAGAAAAATATTGCAAGAATTCCTCACCGGTCAAAACAATTTCAACCAGAGTCTCGTCAACAACTTCCGTAGCATTTGTTATAAGCTGAAGTATATTAGTTGAATTGTAGTCATGCTTGAACAACAGCAGTCTCTCAAAAAGCTGGGTCAAGCCGTGGTCCGGACATTTGGTGTTTATGAAATCACAGGCATATTCCTTGAGGGCTTTTAACGTTAAGGCACTAGCCTCCACGCTAACTATGTCTCGAAGAAGACCAAATTGAAAGAGAAACGTTACTTCTGGTCCCTCCATTTTTTTTCAACTATCTAAAACCCTGAAATAAAATATACAAGTGTCAAGATGAAAATCGATTCGAAACAGAAAGAAAAAAAAACAAAAACTGGAGGGAATAATAATAATAATAATAGAGTCATTGAGAATAGATAAGAATAATAACTTCATTAAGAAATAACGAGAATAACAATAATATTACGACGTAAATAATTCGAAAATTTAGAACCATTAGAAACGATCGTTGAATTGTAATTGAAACAATGTGCGAACTTCAAGTCAAAACAAAAAAAAAACACCAACATCCTGTCACAATGTGTAAAAGTTCGAACAATTATACAATAAATTATTGTGTATTTGTTACCGGACATATGTGTACTATCTACCGGCATGAGTGAACGCGTTCGTGAATGGTGAAGAAAAATGCGAGCTAAAAAAACTGGATTTTTATGAAGAATAAAAAACGGGGGATCTGGAACGATCGACGAGAAGAAAAATGGAGATGATTCGGGTGAAAGGATTGTTCGAAAACTCGATCCTCGAGACCCGCTTTGTGCGATGACACACATTTAATTCGTCGTCGATGACATTTTACAGTTATCTTTTCTCGAGACCGAGCAGGAGAGAGGGAGATAGACCGATAGAGAAAGAGAAAGAAAGAGAGAGAGAGAGGGGAAAGAAGAGACCCACCTTGACTTCTCAGTGCTCAGCTCCGGAGTTCGCACGTAAGAGCACGAAAAAAATCGCGATATGCGTGGTTTTTTATTGTTCTCATAAAAGCCTCATTTTTTTGACACATTCGTGGCGATTTGTTATTCACCGAAATTCCTACGTTTTTGTACGTATTGGCTGTCAGACCCGGAGACATCACCACCGCGGGATCGTAACATCCCGTACACACTGACGTATACGATAGAAAAAAAAATGTAATATACACTCTGTTCTATACCGAATGGATGGTGGATGATAGTTGGTACAGCCAGTACCAATCGGGACGTGAGCGAGAGAAAGAGTCACGGAGGTTTTTGATGTAATCGTGAGGTCACAATTGCATACATTCTCAAAAACGACGTTGAATTTTAGTGGTGGGGGAAATTAAGGATTGCGTCCATAGATAAGAAACGGAATAAGATTATTTCTGCTCTCGTAGTCGCCAGGTGTCGCTGTTATCAACTTCACTGCAGCATGTACAGTTAACCTGAAGCCCTGTGCATCCTCAATTCGAATCAATCGTAATCTCAATTGCGCACTTATTATAATTATCTTCAATCAACCTCTAACTGTATTATTAGCAATTATTCTAATCTGGAAAAAATGAATGCCACTTTATTTGGGTTTGGAAGAACAGAGAGTCAAGGTTATTTTGTTGTCCAAACGGAAAAGATTTTCATTTAATATCCAAAATGAACTTCTTCATGCAATGTTGACATCTCCGAACCTTTTTCTATCTGAAAACGAACCCCAAGCAGAATTGTCCGAAATATTGATTTTCCAATAAGGGACCAAGTAGAAAAACAGGTTCCTGGAAAAATAGTTTCAGCTATTTTTTGCGCCTGTCTGCGTTTACTTCTTCTGCACACCTAGCGGTTCTTATCAAAGTGAAAACCATGACCTTTTGCCGACTATACGTTGACTATACTTACGCCGGCGTTCTACGTACCGTGCATGGTACCGTGGTCTTTATTTCAGATTCTCCTGCGACGTCCTTAGAATGTATATATATATAAATTTATATGTATTTACTGGCGGCGTTATGAATATAATTTCTAGCTTTTCCCTTCAAAATACTCCAAAAAAAGATTTCCAATAAGATATTCAAAATTGACGACATTTTCATACTTTTTTATCATTACGGTAATATCTAACTTTTTTCCTATTCGAAATTAAAGCTCGACCCACAGTTTATTCTTTTTGCTTTCGAATTATCGTTAATATCGCGGATTAAAATTTTATCCACACTTCTAAATTACTGGTGGATTTTTTAATTTCGACCTGGGATTAAAAATTTGATATTTTTGAAAGATATTCTGCAAAAAAACAATACGGCAAAATGTTGTACAGCCGACAATTTATTCTGATTCATGAGTTTTATGCCTGTGAAAGATTTATCAAAAACCGTTCAGTGGTATTCCCATCAAAAGCAACTAAACATATGTTCCCAGTGGAGATTTATGTAAATATAGGGATTATCTACGAAAGTTCGGATCCGAGCTCGCAGGCTTTTCGGTTTTTCAAACAGATCAACTGCTAGAGTCGTTTTGATAAAACATTTACCAAAACTGATGAATATTGGAGAATTATGTAAGTTGATGAAATCCCATTTCCTTGCGGATCGAATATTGTCTGGTTTTTTCGTAATTTATTTTCGTTATTGCAATTGATCATATATATATATTATATATATATATATGAGCAGCTTAATTAATTAATACTATTTATACGATTTAATAAAATTACAAAAAGCGAACAATGATAGCGAACGAAGGAAAATGATTTTGAGGAGTTTCAGGGCTTACTGTACTTTCGATATTTTGGTTTTTAGTGTCTTTTCTTCTATTTTCTTAACATCCGTTTCGTTTTATATAATATATCGTGGTGGATTGAGAAAATAAAGCTCGTTAAAAACCTCAGAATCGTCAGTGTCGGTTTGTCCTTGAACAGTAGCTTGTTCTTTTCTAATGCCACCGAAAACGATGAGTTCACCGCGTCCAAGAACAAGGGAATAGAGTATTCTCTCGTCGGGTGCAGTACGATCATTTTGCTGCAATTTAACCCACGATGCTATGCACTCGTGGCACAAAACTTTCGTAATATCAAGTACAAATATCGCCAACGTGTTTTCACGCTTTTTTGCTACTTTTTGATGATTATTTCTACGACTCTGTATCCTCTCTTCCATACGACGAAGCGATTCCAATTGTCGTTGACGATTCAACGTTGGATCGGTACGAACGGGCTCGTCACGAAACGCCGCCATACTAAAATGATTGTCTATGTACGGCAAATGCATGATCGGTGGCAAATATTTTAAATACGGTAATTCCGTCGGCGAAGGCGGTGAAGTTAGACTTCGTAAATTTTGACCATTCGGCTCAATGGAAAAAGGCGGAGTTCGCATTATCGGAACGTTCGGCCCGGCTGGAGAGGACATCGATCTCATTAGAGAAACGTTTGGCTCCGTTGGAGCGGCAGGAGGTCTTGAAACTGGAACATTTGCCTCAGGAACAATCGGTGAATATCTCCTAAAAAGACCCTGACGACCATTCACGTTCTCGTCACGATCGATAAGTGGTTGATGACTTTGCCTGAAAATAATATTCGTATTAGCTTTTAAAATTTTGTAAACGCTTCCATATTATTATGCAAATATTCAACAACATGCAACAAACAATTCAGTCCGTTGAAAAAGTCCATTTGCACGAGAACTGCGTTGATTTTAATTTTCAATAATTAATTGATCGTTTCGAAAAAAAATCTCATGACCCACAAGATCTGTGAGTAGGAACAGTATCTTATTTTCATTAAGTTGCAATAAAAAAAAGGAGCCTTCATGAATATTTAATCGACAATCCGCACAGAAAAAGGAACGGGACATAAAACATACGAACCGTTCTTTCCGAGGCGTCGGAATTTGTACTTGAGCCGGAGCGGGTCTTTGACAAGCCATTTTTGTTGATATACTCATGTCACTAGCTCGGATTTGACGTTTTTTTATACCAAGAACAATCACGTAATTTCCTACCTGACGAAAAGAAGAAAAGAAACATAAAATGAAATACATGGAATAAATTTGAAGGCGAGGGAGTGCAACTGCTGAATTACTTTGCAAGACTGATGACACCATATTATCGTTGGTGCCCATTGAGCATTACGTATATTGACTTTTCTCCACGTCCAACTGACGCCCTCCATAGTCAGCATCCAAACATCGTTCATAGCGTCGTTAGGACCAGCGCAGCCTCCCAAAACGAGAAGATGCTTTTCACTCAGTTTTATTTGCGATTGGCCGTATCGTGGATGTGGCCTTAGATCAGAAGCTGTTTGTTTGTGCCAGCAATAAGTGTCCAGGTTTAAGCACCAAATATCGTTGGAACTACCTCGAAACAAGTTCGGATAAAAATGTTAGAAAATTCAAAAGTTTTTCAATGAAAAAAACTATTCAAGTATTGTTCTTTTTTCAAATATCGATATTCTTACACATTCGTCTTGCAAACACCTCCAAAAACTACCATGAGATTGCCATGGATTGTTGCGGAATGTGCTGACATTGGCGGTGGACCTCCCAGTGTGTTAATGGCAGCCCACGTATTAGACCTTATACAATATTCGTGAAGCTCGTCAAAAAGATTCACTTGCTGTGGAAAAAAAGTGATTGTGGAATGAAAAAAATGAAAAAGTGGAATAAGATTCATAAAAAGGACAAGGAAATGTTAATCAAAGTGCTGTATGACTTGTGAACTTGCTGATTAGTCTATTAAATTATTCGAAATAAATGAAAAAACATACAAATTGTGATGAAAAAATTACAAAAACGAAAACAAACAGTGTAAATAAGTTCTTGAACAATTAATTCAAACAATAGCTCAGATAATAGTTTTGATCAATTCACAACGAACTTGAAGAATATATTCGATTTTAATTTGGTAGAAAGTTGCAAATTTGGAAGTAGAATTGACACATTTAAAAAATCCAAACTCCAGAATCAAATTGGAAAAATCTTTACAACTGGTTTGCATGATGATTACAACTGCGTTCTGTCAAAATTTTGTGACAAACCTGATGATGAGGGAAGGGAGACGGATGTGACCATCCGCCAAATAAGATAAGCTTGTTGTTATGGAACATCATGGTAGCGCAAGCTTTAGGCGACGGATAGCTTCCCAAAGGTACAGGCCTGATCCACTCCCTAGAGTGCAAATCCAACCTCCACAAATCGTTAAAAGTTGTACAAGTCGCTGTGCAACCACCAAAAACCCACATGGAGTTTTCGTGCGCACAAGCAGAATGGGAGTGTCTTTTGCTTATGGGATGATGATGTCGATGTACGAGGGGACAAGAGTTCCAGTGGAGAGAACCGTAAGCCACGAACTTTTGAAAATGAGCCTCTTTGTGCTCCAACATGTCTGGTCAAACGAAAAACGAACGAGAAGTTGATGAAATTAATGCGAAATTCTTCTTCGAATAATTTTCAATGGAATTTCGTGAAATTTAATGGGAAACTCACTTCTTGCAACTCGACACCATCTTTTGCAAACGAGCATACATTCCTGGAGATCCTTATAGGGTGGAATTAAATTGAGAATATACTCCAGTATTTCATCCGGCAAATCGTCTATTTCACACTGCATTTTATCTCCTCTTTTCTCTTGTTTACTAAGGAAAATTGGTTTCGGAGAAAATGTAGTGTTTCACTTTATTATCACGTTTTCACGCTCGAAATCATGGGAATCATTCAATGATTACTCGGGTCATATTCGATCGAAAGCTCGAAACATGTTTTTTATTTCTGAAAAAGTTTTATTCTCTACGAGAACGACAAAAATAGAGCTGCACAAAAGTTCTTTCTATTATAGTTGACACAGTACTTTTGCGTCTAATTACGGTATTAATCGGGAGATGGTGCTGCGTTCGCTTTCGAGTATTGGAAAAACAATTTTGTGCACTTCTTGCAAGATAATTAAAAAATTATTAAACCTTTTTCAATACATTCAAAAATGTTAGTGTCACCATTTTTTTGAACGACTCATTGGGATAAATTTTAATTTGTTAAAATTGATAACTCCCAGACGATTTTTTCAGTGTTTTCTTTTGACATTTCTCGGTTTGGCTGATCACTCCCATGGCGGCGCTCGTATCCCAAGCCCCTGGATTTTGAGAAGCGACAGCCACCACACGCATTTATTTCTCATGCGTGAAGAAATTCTTTCCGCTATTTCACGACGCGAGATTTTTCCTCCGTTTCTACGCACCGCGATTTAATACTCCAAAAGTCTCGAAGTTCATCGTAGACGTTCGTAATTTAAAAAAATTGCATAGTTTACGTCAAGACTGGTTGTGAATCTGGTGGTGGATCGATCGGAAATACATTCGTGCTGGATTATAAATTTACTCCATTATCTTTCGGATTGCTATGGCGTGATATCGATTTGAAAAAAGGAAACCTGTGCGCCATCGTCCTGAGATAGTGTGTCCCCCCGTGTCTCGTGTGTGTGTGCGTGTGTTTAGCGAATGTTTTTTTTCCTCGCCGACAAAAGAGTGTAAAGATAGCGCAAAAATATAAGTTTTTACAAAATATTTGTTCCTCTTCAAAACGAGAATGTCCGTGACGTTTGCTCAACGATCCCGGCCCCCGAATCCAGCTCAAATACAAAAGGTAAGAACGCGTTGATGAGCCCATCGTCCTTTCTTCTCGAGTCACGTAGAATTTTTTTTTCGAATTTCTCTTTTTTCACTTTTTTTTATTCCAATTTATTTATCAACTAAATTGTGGATAATATCTCCAACTTTCAGTAGAATTTTGTTGATATTCATTGTAAATCGTGAACAACAGTGGAAAATACCATTTTTTTTTCGTTCAGATGCTGGATGAGAACAGTCACCTCATTCAGAGCATCCAGGAATGTCAGAACAAAGGAAAATCCCAAGAGTGCATACAGTAAGTTTTGTTGGATTGAGAGAAAACAAAAAAAAACCAATATCTCTCCCGCAAGATTTTTGTGACTGATTATTTATGATTTTATCTCATTCATCAGGTACCAGCAAATGTTACACCGTAATTTGGTGTATCTAGCATCCATTGCCGATGCTAATCAGAATATTCAAGCTTTGCTTCCGGTAAGAAATTGCAATAGAAAAAAAAATTCTTCCAAAATTATCATTATTAGCCATGCATTTCATTTTACAGTTTGTTTGAAAAACAATCATTCATTTTTTGGATTAAAGTGGTTGGCTTTAGTATCCACTCGTGTAAATTCTGGCCAAATTGTCCAGTAGTTTGAGAAATTTTTTTTCTCGCAACCAATTGTTGTTCTTCATGTTTTTTCACAAGTTTTCATAGTCATGCTGAAAGTTGTTTGTGCGTATGAAAAATAAATGATTCACCATTTATTTATTTTAACTTGGTTTAAACTCTTTTTCACCTGTATGTTGTATTTACTTAAGTAATTTTGTAACAAAGCCTCCTCAGGGAATGCAAGCGATGGCTAACGGACCCCAACACAGTATGATGGGACCTCAAGGACCTCAAGGGCCTCCGAGCAGTGCGGCTGTACCTGCAGGACCTGGAGGCGATATGCCACCAAATGCTCAACAACCTTTGCCCATGTCTGGCTTTTCTCAAGGTCAGCCCATGGCTCAGGGAGGATACAGAGGACCTGTGATGCCGAGTCAAGGGCCAGCGATAAATCGTAAGTATTTAATGTTCCATCAAGAATCTAAAATATTCACAAAAGCATTGAGAAAAAAAATTGGAAAAGCAATCAAGAGCGATTTATTTTGAATATCGATTTATTGCAATTCATGTCTTTTTAAATAGTTCACGAGATAAAACTACAAAATATATGAAAACTTTCAATATTTTTGTAACGTGGTAACGGCAAATCTATCATCAAGCGTAACAATCGAATTGTTTGATGAAGTTTTACAATGATATGTAAAAAAAGAATGAAGTTAATTGGATAAATTTGGGTGTGACAAAAGGACCGACGGCGGGCCCGGGACCTCAGCAGTACAGAGGTGGACCGCAGGTGTATCCACAACAGCCGAACCAACCTGGTTATCCGTCAGCTTACAGTAACCAGAGTCCAGGAGCGAATTATCAAGGGCCACAGGGTTCGGCGTACACTCCAGGTCAGCCAAATCAGTACGGACCCCCGAATGCATCGCAGCAGCAGGGTTACCCAGCGAGTAATCAACCGACAGGTTACGGACCGCCGACATCGGTGAACAGTTACGGTCCGCAACCTGGAGGATATCCACCACCGGGTGGATCTCAGCCTCCAGCGGGTTACGGTCCACCGCCGCCGAATCAGCAGGGTTATCCGCCGCCGAGCGCGTCGCAGCAGTCGTTCCCACCGAACAGTCAGCAGCAAGCGCCGGGTCAAGTTTATGGAAGTCCAAGTCCACAGCCGAACTATCAGCCGCCGACACAAGGTGGTCCGCCTCAGAACGCGTACAGCGCCAATCAATCGGGCTCTTATCCACCTCCATCTTCTCAAGGTTATCCGAACAACGTGCCAGCCCAAAATTATCCTCCACCGCCGACCTCGAACGCTACGCAATCGGGAGCTCCACCTCCTCAGCAATCAAGCGGCCCGCAACCGAACTACGTGAACCAACCGAGTCCTGGACCGGTTCCATCGCAATACGGAGGCACTTCGACCTCACCACCGTTCAGTACAACCTCCGTGAGCGGAGGCAACACTTACGCACAGAGTAGTCAACCAACGAGTACACCCTCGGCCTCGACCCAAACTTATCCTTCGAGTAGCGGTGGCCCTCCGCCCTCTTCTCAAGGCGCCACTAGTTACGCACCACCAGGACCTTCGCCAACGGGTTATCCCGCTCACCAACCTTCTCATCCCCCGCCCCATCAATCTTGCCATCAACCTCCACATCCACCTCATCAAGGAGGCCCTCACCAACCGTCTCATCAAGCTTCCCATCAACCTCCACCTCATCAATCACCCCATCAAGCCGCTCAACAATCTCAACAACAATCTCAAACGCCCTCACAGTCCCAGCAACAACCTCAACAACAACAATCTCCGAGTCCAGCACCTAGCGGTTTTCAACCACCCTCGGGACCACCCCAAGGACCTTCAGGACCTCCCCCTGGTCCACCTCAACCTCAAACCGGCTATGGACCACCGCAATCCCATCCTGCTACCACACAAACTTACGTTCCACCCTCTCCTGGCGGACAACCCCAGGTTTACTCTCCTCATCCCCCTCAGGGCGGACAACACTACGGACATCCTCAATATCCTCCACAAAACTATCCTCCACCACCCGCTGGACAAGGATATCCTCAATATCCACCGCGTCCTCCAGGAGGACACATGCCACCACCTCCTGGTCCTCAAGGTCCACCTCCTCCCAACCAATACGGTGGATACGGCGGTTATCAACCACCGCCTCAGTGAGACAACGCATTTTCTTCTCTCAGCCAATCAGCTTCCTACTCGAAAAAACCACGTTACTGATAATCATCGACGAATCATTGAAATACTGCGAACGAGTTGAAAATTGCGGACAAAACAAAACTAAACAAAAACGATATGGCACTAAAAATTATGTAATATTCAGATATTAACAAAGATAAGAAATCATCCGGGGACCCTGTTGCGCCATTGCTTCGTATTCTCCTTGATTTCTTCTTTCATTTTTGTTCATCGGCCTGCGGGACTCGTCAATCCTTTTTTTTTTCTCAATTGTAAAAATACATCATTTTTTTTTGTATAGGATAAAAAAATAACACCATTTAAATACTGTTAATCCGATAATGATATCATTTCTTTATCAACGAATTGAAAGATCCGCTGAATCGATGTTCTCAACGAAACTATACTTAGTAGTTTTTAACACTATTGTACGTAATATTAAGTGTTTTAACGTTGTATAAGGTATAAACTATAGGAAATTAATTAGGCACTCTTTGTTTTGCGAGTTTAAAGTAACGTGTTTATCAACATTATTTCGATTGCGTTCATCAAAATGGAATTTTATTCTGTTAATGTTAATTTCGGTTGTTTATTCCGAACTGTAAAAGGAAAATGATCTCGATAGATATTCTTTTTCGTTTTATTTTTTTTTTACAACAGTGATCTATCAGTCCTGTTATTTATGACCTACATTCCCATCCGATCTTCGCGTAATTATTTTATGCCACACGTATTGTAAATTATTATATTGCGCTTAATGACCGAACATTTCAATCGGCCGTCAATAGTTTTTGTATTTTTCTAATTTAAACGTAAAAAAGTAAAAAAAAAAAAAAACAATCGAAGTAGATACGTAAACGAACTTAATGACCGCTCAAACAATTAATTTTTGTGCTCTGCGATAGATTTCCTTATGAATATTTGTTTTTACGTTTTTTCTTTTTTTTTTTTAATTCATGAATAAACCATGAGGATCGTGGGGATGCAGAACTGAATTGCTACCGTCGAATTTAGCGAAATGTCAGTGAATCTTTATGATTAACTCACGTATGTGTGATCGAAAAAAAATGCAAATATACGTATGTATACATTTACTTTGGAAGTTCGACGTTGTGTTTATTCCTGCCCGATGATATTTTTTTTAATAACTACTATAACTCTTCTTTGGAATTCCTTAATTCAGTCTTCAACATTCGGTGGCATCTACAAAAATGATCAGGCTGCGGTACTTTCTCCATGCCTTCCAGGATTTTCACTTCAGAGCTAAGACGTTTGCTCCATTCCTGAAGAAAAAATCCGTTGAAATGATTGAGTTATCTGGATTAATCTTTGATACAAATCCTCGATGCTTTTACTTACTTGCAGTAAAGCTACGTGATAACACAACACATCACGAGGAAGTGCCATATCTCTCATTGCATTCCGACCAGCTTTCGCTATTTTTTGCGCCTCCTCGTCATTCTCTTTAGCCCATAAAATCTTTTCGACTAAATCCGAAAGATCGTGCTTAACAGGAATGTAATGTTCTCCAGGCACTATTTGATTATAGAAATACTCGTAATAATCGGAGTCTTGTTTCATCACCAGAGAATCACCAGCGAGCAAATATGGGAATCGATAGGCTGCCACTGTGCCATCGATACTCAATTGATACTTGTACTGCAAATTTAATATTTCTTCATTTTCTATGAGGTTTCATAACATTTTACATGGTTGCATGCAACAAAACGCGTCTACTTTGTAAAGCAAAAGTTAAATTTTAAATGAAATCTGCGTCTTCGACGCTTGAACATGTTTTTGTTGCTGTTTAAAAACTAAATATACTAGAAAATTTGGCACGATTAAATAAAGTATTTATTTCATTGCTTTCCGCAGCCTTCTCATTTTACCTCGAAAAATTTGAAAAAAGAAACGTGGGGAACTCCAGGACCGTATTTTTCTATTTCATCCTTGAAGAAGAAGAAATTCGTAATTGACGTGTTAAAAAGATCAGTATGTTTCTTCGAAATGTCGATCAGATCGAGTCTCTCCCTTCGTGAATCACGTCCTCGCCAGAATAACTTTTCGATCTTTTTTTCCCACGCAATTTTTGTGTTTCCTTGGACCGAGAGCATATCGAGCATTACCCTGTTATGAATAATTGAATCAAATTTTCAAGTCTTTCGTTTTGGAATTCGACAAAATCATCATTTTTCAGGTTCTCACCTTCCCATGTTTTCTATGGACGATTCGGTAAGGTCGTAAGTCGGTAGAACTATGTCACGTGTGTCCTTCGAACCACACCACGAAAATATGGGGTACAACTTTTTGTGATTCGGCACCAGTGGCCAATCACCCAAATTCATAAAAAATTCCACATCTGGTAACACGACTTTTCGAGCCAAAGACAAAAGTGTGGAATCCATAAATATCTTGAAGCCAACGTGCTGACCGTAACATTTCCTGTAGATCTAGTGTGTTCACTGATTTAAATTATACAATTGAAGTTTTTCATTGTTTTGTTACACTTAATTTTTATAATTTCTGTCATTGCGTTCATACTTATTGCCGTGCACTGTTTCAATTAAAAAAATTATCAATTCGAGGCAATTGGAAGTTATCATTTTTGTTCGAATTAAAACCATTGATTTTTTTCCTACAAAATGTGATTCGTTAAGCAAAAATCAGAGCGCATAGTCACCATTTTCGTAAAAATATTCATTACTATCAGTTGCAACACCAAAAATTATTTGAAACATCAAAATTTTGAAGGATGGACGATTTTTCCAACTCACCTTATTATGTTTGACGACATAATGACAAATACTGACACTATTTGGCTTGTTATACTCCTCAATGAGATCATTTCGAATTTGATCGAAATTAACTTTAGGAAAGAATTTCAAATCCTCATCAATTTGTTGGTAATTTTGGGAGCATTTGTAGTGTTTCAGCCACGAGTCCAAAGAAGGGTTCGGACAATAGCATTCTTCTTCGAACACAGGACCTAGAACAAAACTTTGCGGATTAGATTATAATATTTATAAACAATTGTTTGCAGATGAAAATTATATGATTTCGAAAAAATCTAAATGGTTTTCGAACAACAATTCAACATTTTCAATGAATGTACTCAGAAGGAGGAATCATTTCAATTTACATCTCGCATACCTTTGAAAAGAGAAGTTGGGAGATTTATGTCTTGATTTTTCACTTTAACGTTTATACGAAGATCGTAGCAGGTGTTGTGGATTTTGTAACGAACAATGAAGCTGCCGTCGTTACAATCCAAAACTTGAGTCCAAATATGACATGCGTGATTGTGTTCCGTTTGTCCTTTTATCTGTACAGAAACAACATTGTCTCCGGGAGATCTCGTTAAACTGAAATAATATCATTCATGGCACAATTACATCAACATTGACTTTTGTTTCGTTAATCTACTTTGGGGCATGACAAAAAGTATTTACTTTTTTCCAGTAGCATCGTAAAGTTGCAGGAAAAAATATCTTGCACGCATCGTGACCTTTTCAGCGTCTAATCCCGGTCCCCACAATAACGTTCTCGTAGGATCAATTCCAGCATTTTTTTCTGTAGTTGCATAAATTTCGCAACAGCAACTCAAAATCAACAACACGAGTGATAAAGATGACATGATTTTGTTTTTTTTCTCGGCAACGATCTATTGCAAATTCGAATACACCGGCTCGGCTTTAAACGCCCCTTAAGTTGATATTTTCTAATTGTGGAGTCAGCGATATGGCGAAACTGACAGACTGAGTAGATTACACGACAATAAAATACTTTTTTTTGCAAGTGTCTTTCATTTTGAGAATTTGCTTGCGTGTGATAAACTTGACAGTGGTTTCGAACGGGACGCCGTTCGTACCATAACCTCGAATGATTATTGTAACTGTCAAAGTGACGGCTTAATGATGAAAATATGTGTGAGGCAATTTGTTAACTTTTGGGTCGTTTTTTTTGTTAAAATATAACAATATATCGAATTGGAAATTTATTGAATGGAATCTTCGGGAGAGACGAAATATTTTCGCACGATTACACAGTTCTGAAATTCGAATTCATGATTTGAATATTGGCGCGCAAAGCAATAGTGGTTTTCAAAAGTTGCGCTCAGGAAAGGTCTCAAGTAATATTTCCGTATCACAAGTTTTTTGCTTTTTGCCGGCATTTTACTTGCTACATTCATAAATATTTTTAGATTCTTCGCCAGTTTTTCTTACGAATTTTTCACTTATCTAGTTAACGATAGCCGTGTAATCTTTTTCTGTACCAACAACATTCATTTCACTTCGTGTTTGGGTTCATGAAAATTAACAGGCTATTTTACATATGCCCGATCAATGTTTACATCGAACACACGTGTCGTCTCGACACCTCACGTACTTGTATTTTTTGAGTTTCGATGTGTTTACTAGTTTTAAACGCGTCTTTTTTAACCTTGACTATGATGAAAAAATATTAATTAATAATAATATGGCAAACATTTGAACTCTCTATAATATTCATGTGACGAAAACTAAGTTTAAATCAGGTGACATGGAAAGTGCAAGCGAGAACACAATGATTCCTCGAATTGACGATGAATCTTGTGAAAATTCGTTGGAAACGAAGAAATCCGACGAAACAAGTAAATTAGATGAAAATGATGACACAAAAAGTATTGAAGGTGAAGCATTAAGCAAAAGGCAATTGAAGAAGATCCGCAAAAAAGAAAAGTGGCTTGAGAGGAAAGGCGAAAAAAGGTTAATCACGCAAACTCCTGATTTATATGATTTTCTCCTTCGCTGCTTCGCATTTTTATCTATTTTGACGATTAGATTCATATTTTCTGTTGTTGCCACAGATTACGTGAAAGAACGAAAGCTAAGGAAAAACGTGCACATGCTCGAGCCAACAATATTGACCTAGGACCATCGAGAAAAGCTTTGAAAAAGTGTACTATGGCGGAAAGCAGTTGCAAAGTTGCTATCACTATCGATATGTCCTTCGACGATCTCATGCAGGACAAAGACATAGCTAAATTGATAAAACAAATATTGAGGTGTTACACTCTCAACAGAAGAGCGGTCTCACCTGTGCAATTCTCTTTAACGGGTTTTAGTGGCAAATCTAAACAAGAGATGCAAAAACATAATGGATATGAACACTGGGATGTAAGTTTATTTATTTTATTTCTATTTATATTGAGGACATTGAGGACAGACTTTGATGAAAGTGAAACAGTTTTCAGACTTTAATGGACTATCATTGTACGAACGTGTCAAAAAATCTTGAAGTTACAAAAAATACAAACTTGAGCCGATGAGTCATTTTCTCTGACAACCAGGACCAGAAATACAGTTCATTGACACAATTTCTGTAGCTTTTTATCGGTTAAAAAATAAATTGCTACTGTATGAAAATTGTAAATAGTTTTTGCCTGAATCATAATATAATGAATATTAGACAATAATATAACAAATTGAATAATAAATTGTAGTTTTTTGGTAAAAGCTTGTGAATATGACAAAAATGATGGTCAGGGACTGTAAAATTATGAAAAAATAATCTAGATTTTATTTTGCGAAATTATATTTGACTGATATTTGTTCACAGGTGAAATTTTATCCAGACTCTTATTTAAAAATGTACGAAGGCAAAAAAATTGTGTATCTGACGAGTGAGTCTGAAAATGTAATTGATACGTTGGAACCGGATTGTGTGTACGTCATAGGTGGCCTGGTGGATCACAACAGTCACAAAGTAATTTTTTTTTGACATTCCATAGAAAAACTATAATCAACATTTTTGTAATTATTCTTCACAATATTCATTTTTTACGAATTCTTCAGGGCCATTGTCACAAGCTTGCGATTCAAGAAAGAGTAGGACATGCTCGTCTACCTTTGGACAAATTTTTAAAGATGAAAGCGAGGAAAGTTTTGACTGTGGATCATGGTGAGAAAAATGTTCAAATTTCCATAATTTCCCGATTGCACTTTTTAATATTCGTTTTGAATTTTTTGATAATTTATTGTTCATTCCAGTGTTCGAAATATTGCTGAGAGTAACAGAGGGAAAAACATGGCAAGAGGCATTTTTACAAGTTTTGCCAGAACGAAAAAACGCTCAGCCTGTAATACCAACGAAACCGGATTTGTCGGAAGATTCGCTCGATTGTAAAAGTGCGCTAAATCATGATGACGTCAAAGTCACCGAGGAAACAATGGACAAAACAGAAATGGAGGAAGATAAAGGAGCGTGATGTAATTGACTTTTATCAGATGGCGACACGACATTTACACAAACAATATAGAAATATACATATGTAAAATAATGATTTTTTTGTACTTGTGCAAGGTGGAAATTTCCATTGCGAAACGTCAATTTTATTCTGATGATGCAAAAAAAAAAAGTCGGTCTAGTTGATTGTTTATATAGAAAAACAGATGGTAAACTTTTTCATGAGTTCCTGTGGATGTGAACGAATCACAAGTAGCTAAAAAAAATTGGGCAATTGGGGAGAAGTAGGTGTATAAATTTGTATCAAGGTCGAAAATTTATCAAGACAATTCTGCTAGCTCAATTATTATTTTTTTAAATATGCTCGTATAGGCATATACACATCTTTATACATAGGAAAAAATATATGTATCAATAAATAAATTGTTCTGAGGATATCGTTGACTCTGGACGCACGAATAATCGATCAAATGCGTCCACGGAGGAGCCAAATATCTCGGAGCTTTAATGTACATTCTTCGTTATCATTTTATGTTCATTTATTTTTATGTAAAAATACCATTGTGAGAGACTGTCAATTCAATCGATTGTACACATTGCCGTATTCAGTTGAAAAATCATACAAATATTGATAATTCGCCAATTTTTTTTATCTTCTCGACATACTTTTAAATGAAGAAATTAAATACACATTGTGTAACGACTAGATGCGGAATAAACTTTCTTGTTTCGTTTGTTTTTTAAAAAAGAATTGATCTATCGCGTTTTTTTTTTATCAGATGAGAGAAAATATGCTCGGCATCCGTCGACTTTATTGTTTTTTTTTTATCTCTTTGTTTACTGTTACAAAATAGCCGCTAACAATCATTTGACAAGGAGATACGAAGAGATAAAAAAGCTTTTTTGCCCTCGGAAATGGAATTTCCGGTTGATTTCCTCCATAAGCGAAATATTTATGCATATTTCTCTCTCTTTCGCACTCGCAACGACTGAGTTCCTTTTAAAGTCCACGATTAACAAGCGTTACGTTCAAACTAACAACTAAAATGACACAGCTACCAAAAATCGCGTACCGGAAAGCGCAATTGAAAGAATATATGGAAGAAGTTTTTTTCTTTTGCCATCGTTCATTGATTTTTGGCGATTCCTATCGTCACCGAAATAAATCCGTTTATATAAAAACGAAAAAAAATAAAATAAACTCTCTGTTCACAGTGTACGAATAATTGGAGTTCTTTGTGAAATGTCTGCTTACCAAAAAAAATCGATTGTAGAAAATAATTCTCACGAATTGTCGATATTGCGGAGAATACAATAATTTTCGGTTTCCGCAAATAAATATAATAATTTCCGAAGCTTAAAATAATTCGTAGTGGCCCCTGCCTGTGCACTTTCGAAAAAGAAATTAAATGAAACAATAAAATATAAACGAGTCCGAAATCGTTGATTTAAAAATTGCAAAGAAAATTTGTCATTGCCATTAACAAAACTCCTCTACGCGTGGCACTGAATTTACAAATGTTTTTCCTTCTTCGTTTGATTGTATTATTTACATGGCCTATGGATCGCAGGGGTTCTCACATTTTAACAGCGTTACATATATCGTGTTCCCCGTAAATGTGTAATTAAGTCAACTTTTAAGGTATTCTTTTCGCAGACGCGCATAATCAGGGCTCTCCGAAATGGTTTCCAAATTAGACTGGATTTTGATGCAGATATTGTAATCGAGTGGATTTAGTTTTTTTTTTTCAATTCGTTTATCGAGCGATAAAGTCAACATTTGCTCTACGAAAGGAAAAAACTGCAATTATTGTATTTAGATATAAACAAAATAAAGAACTGAAACGTGAGTGCAATAGGAACGAATACAAGATCAACTTAGACAGTCAGGATTATGACAAATCGTCTCCAGTCACATTTTTCCGAGTTTTGTCGTTCTTTCAACATTTGGTGAACCTCGGTTCTTACTTTACTGTGCAAAAATATCTTATTTGTTAAACATTCGAGTTCGTGAAAAGAATACCTCAAAATATCGAGATCTCACGTTTTCTTTTTCATTCTCGAAGGAAAACTGATATGCCACTATTTTTGTATAAACATAGATGTTCCAGTTGAATGGTCGATAATTATAAATTAAGGGTTTACATACACTTAGAGAGGTCAAAAATCGATTTTTCAAATACTTTTTTATTCCGCAATGGCACCCTTCAAATATTGTTTCTAAAAAAATTCTCGCAATCAATAACGTATTGCCGTGATAAGAAAAAAAACTTGAATTCAAATCGGCAGATGAACAGACCTTTAAAATCTTTATCTTTTTGAAAACGGTAATCATTGCACCTTGAAAATTAAACATTTTTTCGCCGGATCTTCAACTGTACGATTTAAACATCTGCGATTTTACGGAAAATGCATAAAAAATAAATTGGCCTCAACATTGACGTCGGCGAACATCTATTTTACCAAATCTATCGCCACAGCTCGTGTAGTTTTTTTTCGTCAAGATTTCTATTTCCATTGACAACAACATTCCTTGCCAAATAAACAAACAGTTATTTCAATGAAGACATCTTATCAGTATGAATAAAATGATTGAAATCGATCTTATTTTTGGCACATCTAAGTGTATGTGAGGCCTTAAGCTCGAAACTGATTTTCAGTCAAAAAGACGTTTCAAGATCTGACAACCTCTGATGAGTCATTTATTATTCAAGTCGAGGAATCCGTTCACTTTGACTGCGCATGTCATTAAAACGGTTAAAAATGGAACAAAAACGTGTATGACCAATCTTGCAACGAGCGAAATTGCCTACACAAAAGTTTGCGACGACACTGTTCTATTTCCAGTAGTTTAATCCTGAATGCGGATCGATTAAAAATTATTAAAACGTTTGACTTTGACCCTCGCTATCCAGTTGGTTAAATAGCTTTCAGGACTAAATTACTGAAGATAGAAAAAAGCTGTAAGGAACTTTTTTGTAGAAAATTGTATGCTCTACAAAGTTCGTCCTATTCATTTTTTCTCTATCTCCAACCGTTTAGGCAGCGTGTACGATTCTGATATAAAAAAAAGGTTTCAGACATTTTGACTTCAAATTTGGTCCTGAACGTGAGTTTACATTATAGGCCATTTAACCTGAGACATTACGTAAAACATATATCGCGAGTGAATTGATCGTCACCAGATTTCTGATTCGTTGATTCGTGTGTCTTTTTTTCATAATTTCTGCGTAACACTAAACGTTTAATAATAAAACTTTTTGTCGTCCCAGCGGTGGCACAAAGTAAAAATAAAAATTGAGGAAGAAATATATATACACATGTCTTCTCAGACGTCATCCAAATGAGCGATTTCCTGACTGTCGATTATTTCAAATTCGCTGTCGCTCTCGTCGTCACTATGACTTGGCAATTTTCTCGATACCGGCTCAAGATCTGCCTCTTCGTCGGACGATGAGCCCGGCTCGAAATGCTCGCTCTGTATTTTAATCGAATCCACGTCATTGTCTCCGGTGCTTAATTCAAGCTCGGATACGTCCAGACCGTCTGTACTGCCGTCCTCGTGAGATGGCATTTTAAGTCCAACGAGCTCGTCCTCATTTAAAGGATCTGGAAAATAACAGTTTATTAAATATTCGCATTACCCTCAATCGGATACTCCATTTTTCTTCTTTTTTGTATAATTTATTTGTCGTCAAAACACAGCTCACATTAGTCATCGGAAAATAGAACCATAATCGGAAATTGCTTGAATGAGACAACAAATTTCGAAAAAAATAACACTATTACAGTTAACGAATTAGTCCAATATACAGGCCTGCCATTTGTTCACAAATTAATATATTCAGATGACATGTGATTTATTATTTCCTGTTGTTTGTGAACTTTCCCGAGGTTATTGAAAACAAAAATTACATCGCAACCAAACATTGAAATAAAGTTGAAAAACTGCCAAAACAATGTTTTTCAATTTTTCTACCAAAAGTTTGCGTTGAATAAAAATGTGAATCGATAAATGAATGCGAATAAACAAAAAAAATTAAATATCGATTTTTGTATCGACAATTTAAACTCATTTTTAAAATTGTTGCTGGTTTTTGTCGTGTTCGAAATCTTCGCTACTTCTCTTTGGCTTTTAATCCTCATTTTCAAATGGTCCTTCGTTTGTGCATTCGTAATATTTTCAATTTCTGACGAACATTGAGGACGATGAATTTTACGATAAATTTGAATGCATTACGAATTGGAATCGTACAAATTTCCGATAAAATTATTTTTATTAAGATTTTCATGCTGAGGCTTTTGAAAAATAATTTACCAATTTGGTATTCCATTACTCCACCAGAAGGACAATGTTCTCCCGATTCACCCGCTCGTTGCAATACCTCGAGATTGTCGTCCGTCGCAGCTGGCAAAAATTCTTCTATTTCGTTGTCCCATTCGATCGTGTAATCGTGACCCAACTCTGAAGTTTCAACATTCCATTTATAAAATTAAAACAAATACGTGAATAACATTTAATCAGAGTGATAGAAAAAAAAAATGTCAAAATTACCTTTTGAAGAAAAAATCTTGCCAGGAACCGTCAAGATGAGAGCTGGTCCAACCAGAACTGTCATACACATTGTGTACGTAAGCAGAACATTGTCAGCCGTACTTTCTAATAGCCAGAAGAGTAATGAAAAGGCGCAAACTGCTGCACAAAACTATAATTGAAAAAAAAAAAAATCTTCATTGAATTTTGTTCAGGATAGTAATCGAAATTTTTTTTTCAACAACGAAATATTCATCTTAGTTTAAATATTTTTTCATCAATAATAATTATAACGGTAATTTAAGGTGATTAATTTTTTTTAGTAATTTTAAGTCAATTGTTCAGCCGGAATTTTTAATGAATAGAGAAAGTTTTTTTTTTACCAGTCCTGGTTGATTCCGTCGTAAAAGCATCAAAGCATCGGACAGACGTTCGATCGTATGTACGATACAATTAAGTCGTCCAACCTTCGGTTTTGATCTGCAAACATTGTTTAAAATATTAGAACGTACAAAAAATTTAATTACCTGACACGTAATGATTGATTTGAAAAAAAGAAGTGGAACAAGCAAGCAATTAATTATTAACGTAATTTTTCTTATTTTTATTTATGAAAATACTTCAAAATTGTAAACAATGATCTAGAGACCAAGGTCATATCATCGGTCAATCGAAAATTCGAGAAAATTTCATAAAAAATAGTGCAAAGGAAATAATGAAAAATTCAACTTACTCTGTGGTATCTGGAGGTTGGCTGTCTCTCTGAATTTGAGCTTCGAGAGTGCTGTAACCGAGAACCGCGAAAAGCGCAGCACTGCTGGCCGCCGCAAAGCCACGGACCTCCAATACAACAATACTCCTGAAATAGTTCATTACAATTTTTAATTAAAACTCCATAAATTCATTTTTAATTATTTTTCGAGTTTCATATCAATTCAGACTTTTTATTTAATTTCTATTTTAATCCTTATTTAATTGAGTTAAAAATTGATTTATCTTGACTTGAATATTCGACTAAACTATAATTAATTTTACTGCGCAAATGATTTCATTTCAATTTAGAAAAAAAATCCTCAAGACATTTCCGAAATTTTAGGGAATTTTGGTAATTACGATTTTTTGTTCTCAAATCTATGGGTTTCTTCGGGTTTATAGTTTTTACTACGCGTCAGAGAAAAGAAATTTCCGAAATTGTCTATTTACTTAAATGTACCCTTTACTGCCCCACGTTTTTCTCTGGGCACGATATTGAAAATTCTTTCGTCATAAATGATTCATTTTTGGGGAATCAGGAATAAGGAAATTGCTATAACTGAATGCTCAATCTATGATGAGTATGATGTAAATTAAAGATAAAAAAAAAAACAAATTAAAAAAACGAATTTTATAAAAAAAATCATTTCATCGAAAGAGCAAAAATTTTCGAGGTATTAAGAATTTTGAATAAGTTGAATTTTCAGTTGAGACTAAAATTGAAATTATTCCAAGGTGAGGAAAAAAATCCTGACGGTCATCAACTAATTGAAGGTGAACGAGAACATCTTTAAAAAAATATGTCTTTTTTTTTCTTTATTCAGTATTATTCCTTAATGCTAAAAATCAATATTTAAATTCGACCATTGACTAATTCGACTCTCATTTTAAAGCATTAGATAAGTAAGAGAAAAAAGAATTAGTAAAATCGTAAACTTTTTATCGTTGATAAAAATTGCACATTCTTGCAACATGGGAAATAAGAAAATGACACGTCGAGTATATTTACGTAGATGTATCAAGAAAAACGTGTGAGACATAATATTATGATGACTACAACGTGCGCATTATTTTTGAGCTAAGTGCGAGGTTAATGAGAAGATTTATGATAAATAAAATGATAAAAAAAATTATTGTTGAAAGAAAAATTACGAAGCGAATTCGTGTAAATTCTGTAGAGAAATAAAATAAAAGGTTTTCTGTTGTTGTGAAAAATGTGGTTCGATTAGTATTGAAGTTTTCCAACATAAAACCGATCCAAAAATTTTGATGGAAAACATCGATTATTTCGTTGAATACGATCAACTAAATATTTTTGCATATTAACAACATTTTTATTATTTCAATAGAACGTTTCGATCACAGTCCCACGAAAAATATACTGCGTTGTAACAACAAAAATTAGGTTGTTATGCAAAAATATTTAATTTAGTATTTTTACCAAAAGTAATCGATGTTTTTCAGAAAAATAAAATATTCGGTGTGTGCGGAAATATTTCAGTTGAATAAATATGAATCCTTTGGAATATAAATCGTCGTTTTGTTTCGAAGCATTTCTTAGGAAGCCTGCTTTGTTGGAAGGCGGGTCAGGACGACAAAGGAAGGTCGTACCATTAGCTGTTATTGACTGCAGCTTTGTCAGGTATACAACGTTTTCGGTAAGGGTCCCAATAAAAGAAGAAAAGAGGATAAAGCTTTGGCTTGATGAGATATTGTGAAAGATATTTCACGCAGCACTTTTCGGGCATTAGGCGATCAAAGATGGCAGTTAAATTTGTGCCGATTGGCATGGGGTGATGTTTTGGTTGTAAAAAAATAATAAAAACGTGACGTTAGTGTCAAGCATCATAGACTTTTGAAATGTTTCGTTTTTATTCATTCTGAAAGACATTAATTTTGAAAGGATTCATAAATTGAAGTTTACAAGCAAAACAGCTCATATGACGAGTTATCACAACAGAGTTGTCACGTTAACGCAAATCGATCTTAATAAACAGGCGACCAAGACAAAAAAAAATTATTTATCACGACCGCTAATGTAACGAATTATTGCGAGATGTATAAATGATTGTTGAGCGTAAATAAAACGTCCGTGGACGATTTAGCCTCGATATATATTCTTCTTCGCTATTCGATGAGGGTTAGGGGCGCGGAAAATGGACAATGACTGACAATTCGTGCTCTCCCCACTCCCGTTTCGGGTTTTTCTCGCTTGCCAAACATAAGAGGTTGCGGCGGTTCGTTCTAGTCGTACAAATGCATTTAAAAATCACTTAACGATATTTCACCATAAATTTTGTGCCAAATTTTCATATAACTTTGAATCTAATCGATTTTTTCACACTTTGGAATTTCAATATTAATTTTTCTCGTATCTTAAAATATCTACAATTGAATATGGTTAACCATTCAATCTTTTATAATTTTAACAGATATTTCTATGGTATTTTTCTAAATGAAGCCTCACCAAGACTTTTTAATCTCAATATATCGGATTTCTTATGTGTTGCCGACCAAATTTTGCCCTTGAACAGAAGGAGTCAACAGTTCTATCTACATCTCCTAATCTAGAATTTAAGTGGGCTATGTAACCTTGGAGATCGTGTGGATTCGACAAATCATCAGCCAGCTGGAAGGGGCTGCGACCTAAGTATACTTAGGTCGAATTATATGTGAAAATTTTTGACCATAGCAGCTGCTTGCGAGGGTTTTGGAACGTGTGGGAGAGGAATTACAGAAAACGTGCTCGTAGAACTAAGAACTGGAAATGGCGTTCAATTTTGCATCGTTGAAACGCAACAAAATATCTTTTTTTTTTCACCACAACTCTTATTTCTATGAGTTGATACGTACTACGACTACGATAACTGAAATATTTTTGTGGTTGAGGCGCAAAAAAAAAACTGAATTTTCCGAGCCAAATATTTTTTTCCATTACGTTCCAACGTTGCAAACTGCACAACTGGAACGAAGTCGGACTACAAAATTGAATGAAGAAAAAAGTTTGAAAATTTCGATCTAATGTTGACGAATAAAAAAATTCTCTTTTGTTCTGACAACAGTATTTTTGATGCGTGCCAAAAGTTGTTTATTCAAATTCAAATTTAGCACTCGTTTGACTCTTAGTAACCCCGTAGATAGTCACGTGACTGACATTTGAAATATCATCGAAAATAAATCGGGAGAATTGGATTTTTATTTATTCGAGAATTCCATAAACCGAGGAAATATTGATAAATTGTTGAATTAATGAATGGAATGAACACATATTTACAAAATTAATGAGCATATGAATGACCTTGAAAAGTCACAGCTGTTGCAAACTGTCATTAAATTTTCAAGTTATTGTTTATGAGAAGCTTTCACGGTGAAATTGTTGAAATTCGATCGAAGAAACGTTGAGAAAATACGAATGAATCATCGAGCAAGCGATATATATCTTATCAGTTTAACTATCTTTTGTGAAGACGGAGTGATTTTGAGGTCAGTGGGGATTTGAACTTGAAAAAAGTATGTACGGGTGTATGGAAACGTATAAACATGATCGCGAAGTAAATATACTCCTATTTGTATAGTAAAATCGTATATACAGTAAACATATGTGAATATATATGTGTATATATTGATGTAGAGTGACGATATAGATCGAAGTATCGCAACATGTATCTATACGAAAGAGGAAAAGGGGGTTACGCAGTTGGCGAAGCGTAGAAAAAAAAGTCTACGTTTGATAGTAGAGACGACTCACCAGAAAATAATATGAAAAAAAATGAGGACAGCAACACTGTTGACAGTATTATCCCAGAGTAGTATACTTTCGAGTACACTAAAAATTGTGGTAGATGGTTCAATATCACATTCGGAATTAACACCACGGGATGATGTTCCCTTAGAGGGAGTCTTTGCTACGTCGTGATCGTCGTCGTCGTCGTACGATGACGATGGTTTAACCGATATTCGTCGTTGAAGCTTGTCCTCTTTGGAACGACGTAAATAATGCACGAATTTCGATAGTTTATCCATCGTTACGGAAAGAAAGGAAAAAAAAAAACAAAAAAGTGGAAATTGCCGGGTTTTTTTAATTCGTGCTAGAATTCCTTGTCACTTTGCATCATAAAAGCTCGATGACTTACGACGAATGTTTTTCTTTTCTTCTCGCGCTTCCGACACTCGCGGTGATATGCACGAAACGAGAACTTTGAGAGAACAAGGAAAAATAATGCACGCTCTCTTCCTGCGGGAGTCTCGGGAAACACAAACACGCGCGCGCCGCACACACTAACTCACCGACACCCCCTTTTTTTATTTCTTTGTGTTTTTTGTCTCTAGCGCTCTTCTCGAGTTTCCTCACAAACGTGTTTAATTTCGTCCGCGCATATACACACACTTGCACACATCCACGAATTCTCTCGTCACGAACTAACACTTTTCCTTTTGGCGTCTTCGCTCCGTTTTCAATATATATTTTCGTAAACTCTCCCCTGTGTGTTCGCTTTTCCGCTTTTCTCCTGTCTTCTCTTTTCTTCCACTCTTTTGTTTTTTTTTCTTTACTATGCTTTTTCCCTCTGCTTTTTTCGTATCACTGACGTAGTCTCACGCGATTCCACGTGACAATAATCGACAACGAAACTCGCTGTCGACGGAGAGCGACTCTTCCGTAAACTGCGTAAATCGTATATTATTCACTCCAATGGCTCGGGAAAATTACGATGTTTTTCGCTGCGGCGCAGCGGTATTGGGAACCATGTGGTTCACTCAACCCCCCACCACTGTCAAAAAATACACAGCGGTCTCGAATATCCCTGCCATCCCTTCTCTCCCACACTCTTTCTCTTTCTTTCTCGCTCCCTCTCTCTCTTTTCCCCGTTCTTCTCTTGCCATTTTCCCTCCCACTATCCCTCTAGCGGTGACTCCGGACTCGACGACCAGCTGGCCGCTCACTTTATGTTTATGTATGTTTCGTTCCTCCGTCTTTCTCCCTCTTTCACTTGTACGGATTGTACTGGATACAGTAAAAAATCTGTTCATACCAACTCAATTATTGTTCGTTTTTTTAACCCGCGCCACTACCTGTCCCTATACCCGCGATAGATTGCGGCGTACGTCAGTTTCCCCCACTTTTCTTCAATATAGGTTAACGTCTTTCTCATTTTACATCGAACTCGTGCACAAACTCGCATTTTCTTGGTAGCCAAATCCTTTATGTTTAAAATAACTTGTACCAATTTAGCAACATTGAATTCGACTTTTTTTAAATCCAAAACATTTCTATCGGTGCTCCGACGTTTTACTGCTTTGAGAGAAAACTTCCTCCATGAAAACGATGTTGTTCACATTATCATTGGAATGACAGGTCAGCGCCCTCAAGATCATAAAAAAGTACAAACAAAAAATCGAAAACATCGCGAATTTTTTGTTCAATGAAATTTGCGTATTGCTACAATAAACGTTTTCATAAATATTTTGACATAAAGTCTGTTCCAATAATGGAGTTTCGACTGTATGCAAATGCTTCGAACCTCGGAGAAATATCGTTCATTCAGCCGAGCGTTCGATCCAATACATTACATTGTCGATAAGGAATTTTCTATGATGACAGAAGTTCATTGTCAATGAAAAGTATAGTATATTCAAAGCGTTCATTTTAAACACGAATAAAATGCGATGCTCGAGCCAAATATTTTTTTTGCATGTTCCTCTCTTACGTTGTGTTTTCAATCGGGTGAGTTCTAAGAACTTCCTAAGTATACTATAGTAAAGTGGGTAGAGTTTATATTAAACGATCACGTTGTGCCCTCTCGTGAGATGTTTTCCTTTCCATTCGTAGCAACTAACGTTGGTTTGACCTTTTTTGCAACCTGGAGTGTTTCGAGAGTTAGCGAAACTGATGACGTAAAGAAATAGTCTGTTGTTTTTTGTTTTTCTCAGTGCTGAGAAAATCGATCGCTATTCTGGAAAATGATTTTTCTGACAACCTGTAAATGATTTCGAAGAAATGGCAGTTTTCGTTAGTTTTTCTGCGACTTGACGATGATGGAATTTAAACGATGATTCAAATTTAGGCAAAAAAAACGACTGACGATGATTCCTGAAACTGGTCGTGTCCATAAATGGTTCTCGGCGTCTTTCAATCCGATAAAAGTAGTTATAGACGGGATCGGTTCATTACAAAATATGGTGTCCTTTCACTTTACATTGACCTCGTTAGACGCCTGAAGCGAGAGAGACTAAGACACCGAGCCACAACACAAACCACTTTGAGTTAAGCAGCTCGTTGTCTATATCGAGATCGAGCGACCAATAAATTCGGGTTGGTAGAAGAATAAGCGTAAAAAAATAACAAACGAATCTTTCAACTGTTACAATTTGTTTACTTTTTCATCATCTTACATACATAAAGTTGTTGTATTTTTGTTTTAACAATATAAATCTATTCATTCAGTCATGTACGTAATTATCACTCATACTCATCGTTAAATTCAGCAATTTATAAGAAAAAAAATAAAAAATAAAAACTCGAGATAAAAATTTGTATAAATTCGTTTTTGGAGGACGATTGATTAAAAAATGATTTATTGATCATTCATGAAAAAGTTGTATAGAGCAGATAAAAAAGTAAGGCTTTGCATATTTTGACACGCAGCCGGTCATTCACAAAAAATAATCATGGATTCGTTATTGTAAAATGTTTCAAAACTTTTTTCTATTTATACAGCAATTCGATCAATAAATAATATCTATTGTTGTATTTATATATATATAATATATATACGTTCGCCGATCATTAATGAGATTTTTGCACCACGTGCTCAACGATTCACACATACATATATATATTTTTATACACTTTATTACGTGTGCATATGTTTGTATGTATTTTTAGGATCACTGAAACTTTAATTGACCCAATATTCGAACCAAACATTCTTCGTGAGATTTCGACGCTTCGATACACGTAATACCAATGTCTAGGTCAAGGTTGTCGTAGAGATATATATGAATGACTGCCAATTCGCACGTGATAAATGCTACAATGTTGTGCCCTTTTTTTTCTCACCAAACAGAGATCTTACAAAATCATTCTCTCTTTTTTTTCACTCTCTCTTGTATCAGCCGACTTTCACGCTTTGTCTCATTCTCACAATTCCTTTCTTCCTACTAGAGATTATTTGATGAAAAAAAAAAAAAACTATGATTTCGTAACTTTTGATAAATTAATGCTATCGTAAAAAAATCGCTGAATCGTTACTCGTCACGATTCAATGTCGATTGAACTTTTTCAATGAAAACACTGTCGAAATCCATTTATTTTAATTGCTTGATAATGCTGCTGGCACTTTTTGGAGTTAAATTTCAACTTCCGGTTGTTTATTTTTTTACCAGCTTTTTATTCGAGTCTTAATCCGATTGTATGGAAGCTCAAAACACTTCGAGATTAAAAACCCAACTGGTAAAGAAAAAGAAAAAAGCTTCAATGCTTTTTCGTTGAGATAATTGAGACGCATATTGGAAGATTTCAATTCAGATTGCACAGATACCTTAATTAATATTTTACGAGATGCTGTATTCGAGAAGGAAACAAATAAATACATTGAACACTCGACATCTTGAGTCAAAACGAAAAATCATGTTTTGTTTATCCATAGAAAAAAAATCTTCAATAAAGTTCACATTCAACAAGGCGTGGAAAAGGCACTTTAGCAAAAAATCACGTCAAAAGTCGAATCGAATAGGCACTAATACGTTCTTTTTCTTACTTTTTTTTTCAATATTTTTCTTTCTTTCTCGTATAATTAATTAAGTTACTAATTAAGTGAATAGCGATGAATTAAACGGTAAATAATAGTAGCAAAACGATATCAGACAAAGATATCCTTGTTCAATCTCGTTTGTCTCGTCCTTACAACTGTTGCGTGTTACAAAGACGTTCGACTAAAATGTCTAAGTATTATGGCAGTATTACCTCGTGGTAAACTTAACGGTTTAATTATATTAGTCGTAATTTGCTCCGTTAATTTTTCGTACCTTTTTTTGTTTTGTTTAAATAGGATATATAATTTGTTTTTTCTTCTTCGATAAAACAAGACTAACGTTCCTGCTGCTGCACAAATGAAGTTAACTCGTTACATTGTTAAAACACACGTCGTCGAACCTTTTTTCTCGTTGTTCTTTTTTTTTGAATCTCGTAACGCTACTTTTTGTTTTTATTTACTTCCCGATTCGGAAACCTTTTTATAATCTTTTACTTGCCAGCGTAGGTCGGATTCTTGAACGTTGATGTTGCCTGCTTGTAGATTGGATTCTCACCCTGTAATCGAACGAACAAGAGAATTAGACAAAAATCTACAACGCAATTACATTCCTGCCTCACACAAGTTGAAAAAAAAACGAATATCATCGAATATTACTCTCTTTTGTTTTCAGAATAAATTAAATTAATTAATTATTCCTAAATGATCATTTGTTTTCGGAAAAAATGTTGGATTCATTACTCATCAGTTTTTTTACGAAAACTAAACATTGAAAGTTGTGAAAAAATGGTAAAACATCATTTACACAAATAAATAATATCAAAAAAAGTTTTTTTTTTACCGTATCCCATTTAGCCATCATTCTCTCCCTCTCGAATCGAGCGAATTCTCTCCTATCGTGAATCGTCATAGCAGCTTTCCACATGAGAAGTAAGATAAGACCGACGATAACAACGGCTGCGATGACTCCGAGGACAATTCCAAGGAAAAATACTTCATGCGGACAATCTCGCTGACTCTGGGCTCGTACTTGGAGACAATTCGTTTCATCGTAATAATAGACGTATTGGTAAGTACAATCGTCGTCGTCGGTCCACATGCAAGGAACCTCGTCCTTGTCAACATCGACCGTGACCACAGGAACAGCTTCTGGTACAAATTCTTTACAGTTTTTCGCGCACTGTTCCTCCGTGTAATTTCCAACTTTGTACATTTGACACTGAACGCAAGGTCGCAATTCCTCGCATCTACTCGGACAAGATGGACACTTGTTGCAATATCTTCCTGAATACCGAATGTCATTGGTCTCGTGACATTTACATTCGCCACATTCACAATCTCCCTATTTAAACATACAAATTCAAGCATTAGCAACAGTTTTTTTTCCAATTGCCGCCAAGTATGCTCACATATAAACTTCATAACCAGTTTTTTCAATGAATGAACAATGAACAATTTAGAATGGAATTCTCTGTTGTTTATTTTTTAATTTTTTTCATAGAAGTTATTTCTGTATTCAACAATAAACCGCATTAAAAATCGAAAAACAATATATTCTTTTAGTTCATTTTTTCAATTTTATGAATCGTCTCAATGTTTCTAGGAAATTTGGTTTCCAAATTCCAAATAAAGTCTGCCCAATTATTGAAAAAAAAAACACTAAAAAAAAGTTTCGTGTTCTGTTGCGAAAAGTAAATGAGTTTCGTTGCATTGGAACGATGCAAACTTCCAAATTATTTTGTCGTCGTAATTACTGTTGTTGGTAAAAAAAACTCATATCAAGTTTCTAATGTATTTTTGATTAATTTTTATCTCAAACTTACGTGGCCTGAGCATAAAACGCCATTAGTGGTTCCTGGTGCTATACAAGTATCCGTAGAAGTTGGACAATGGCAATCAGACTCTTTCCATCCAGCGTTACAAACGCAACGTCCGCATTCGCAAGTACCGTGATTGGCGCACATCAACCCCTGATATCGCTCGCACGAGAAGTTGTCGCATTCGCAAAATTGTCCTGATATTGTCTGGGAATTGAAATTTCGTAAATTATTCGTTGTTATGGATGGAAAATATGGATCAATGAGTTTCAAACGTGCGGTTACATTTCAAATATACTTTGAAACTTTAATCAAGGCGTTCTAACAGTTGCATGAGAATTGAAAAGCCACCGATTCGCAGATTGAGTTTACTAAAAAGTTAAAAGTTACACTTTATTATCTGGTGAAAAACGAGAAAACGTGAAATTTCTTATCCATTTTTCTCGAAAACTCAATTGTGTCGGAGAGAAATGTGCAGGAGAAAAATTGTTTTTGTTTATGAGAATGAAATCATGAACTTCACAGCAATTTTTTCATGTACTGTGCTATTTTTCTATTTATGTTAAAAATTATATAATTCCCGAAAAAATTTATAAGCCGGGCTAGAAAATTAATCTTTTTTTTTCAAATTATTCTCACCTCTTCCGGATTTTCTCGTTCAGTACACTCGCATTGACCGCAGGTGCAAGTACCACGTCCAGAACAATCAACAAGAGATTCATTGGTGGGTTTGCAAGAAGTGTCGAAGTTTTTGTCAATGCCTGATGCGTCAGGATGCGAGCTGCATTCGCATCTTTTACCAAAAGCACGTTCGTTGCAGTCGCAAACTCCACATTTGAGGGTACCAGCACCGCTGCATTCAGCAGAATTTTCTTCGTACATAGGACCACTGTGCTCGCATTCACAATCACAGAGCATCTCGAGATTGACTTTCAGAGTTTCGCTTACACCGACCTGAGATTCGTAATAATAAAATAAATTTCACAAAAAAAAAAAAAAACGTAATTTATCCGTATTTTTTTGGGTTCCAATGGCACCGAAATTTTCCAACTCAATAACATACCGGATAAATTTCAAAAGTTTGTTTCCATTCCGATCGATTTTTCGGACAGCTCGTAACTTCGATTTCCGCGATGAATTCAACTTTAGTACCGACTTTGAGTCCATCGCATTTAGAGGTTTCAACGGGTGGCCCGCCACCGAGACAGCTCGAGAGATAACGAACTTTGATTGAACTACTTGCGGTGTCTTTCATCTCAACCGAGCTGGAAATTTTGTCGTACTGTTCTCGTATGAGTTCGACAACGTTGCTTGAATCATTGGCCAAAATACCAGCGAACGAGCCTTCGACGTGTTTTGACAATCGCTTGTAAATACTGATCTGTTCATCGGTCACGGCCCAGATTATGTTTATCGCATTCTTCTTAACCGCCAAATTGATTTGCGAAATGCTCGGGTAATCCTGAAGAGATGAGTGCGTGTAAAGACCGGTATTGTCGAGATGACAAAGTCCGTCGTTCGGTCGGATTATTCCACCGAGTTTTCCATCACCAGCGTAATGGAAACCAGCGTCAGTTGAAAACACCAAAAGTCTACGTGCTTTCTCGCGCCAACCGATGTTGTTACGGCAGACAATCGCTTGCATTATGGCGTCGAATCCTCCTTCAGGAGCGTCCAAGTTTCCGGATACTGGCGCTGCTCTTACGAGACTCTGCGTTATTGAAAAATCAAAATAAATTCAAGACTTAAACCTTTTAATTTCTTCCATTTTCGAGAAACTTGCAACTCACGGCAAATTGACTGGTGTCTGTGGATAGTTTCATGACGTGCTTGTATCCATAAGGTGGTGCACAACCGGAGCAAGGCTCAAGGAGACTACAAAGGATAAATAAAAAAGTTTCATCTGTTTTTTCAACATTTTGGTTGGTTTTTTTTGTTAAAATATTTCTTTCCGAGATTTTTACTTCCGTTCTTTCTTTTTGTAGATATTTGTTCACGTGTCTAATTTTACTTACGCTTGTGGCATTGTATTGACGTAAGGCATAACTACTTTGTCGACGAAACTGCCGAAACCCAAGCGAAAGTTGCTCGTTATTTTGCTCATACTCTCAACGAGAAGTTGTCCGAGATCGGAAAGTTTTTGTTTGTCCTCCAACATCGATTTACTAAGGTCCATGAGGTAGTACAGATCGACGGGATAATCTTCGGCTTGTGAATAAGCAAAAGACATGCGATATGCCTCATCTGTGGAAAAGATGCAAAAAAAAAACGAAAATAAGAGTATTTTTCATTTATGAAATACATTTGTCAATACAAACAATAGATTTGAATAGTTTGAGTCGACATTTTTTTTGTCGGTTCCAAGAAAAGTTGAAGCGGTAAATTATCTCAATTTTGTGACACAATAAAAAAATTGCACAAATGGCCGAGCTTTTTGTCAATGGATCTAGTTACAAAATAAATGAATGTATAGTTTTGACTCACTTATTCGCAATTTTAAATCAACTTCCTGTGGCCACATTTGAACAGCTTCCTGACTACTTGAATAACCTCCGCTGCTGCTACTACTGCTAGAGCTACTGGAGCTACTGGAGCTGCTGGAGCTACTTGTATTCGTCGAGGTCCACCATTCGCCCGCCGCTTCGGATGAGCCACCTCCGGACATGAAATATCCGCCGCCTTTTGTAAGATTACGATGTCGCACCATGCTGAATCGATTGTCGGGATCCCACGTATATTTTTCGGGACAAGTAGCGTAAATTTTTGTATTTACATTTGGAAGGAAGCACCTTTTCTCAGGAAATTTCTATTGACGTGAAAAAAATGTTGTGCTGTTTAATAAATATATGCTAGAAAGAATTAAAATATTTTATCTCCAAAGTTTTGAAACACTAGAAACTTGCGTGTTTTAATTTGAATCCATGGATTTGTGGTGTTTATTAAAAAAGTTGTTTTGTTGACAAATTCACTCAATTGCAGAATAAAATGTTTTTCAGTAAATTGAGGTGGAAACAGGTAATTTTATCAAAATTGTACCAATTCCCTTGTGTAACAAATTGTGACAATGAACACAATGTATAAATTGTTCATTAGGAACTCCAAGTAAAAAAATGAAAAAGTAATCACCAATGATAAAAAAACTTACAGGAGCAGCGCACCAAGCACAGTGCGGCGTCTGAATGCAGTCATGACAAGTTTGCTTGCTGATGCAAGGATTCATTCCCGTCAATCTTTCGGGAGGAGGATAATTTGACTTGACGCCAATGGTGCACGCTACGATCACTAGGATCGCAGCCCATCTTAAGCTGCCCAACATTTCTGTAGCAACAAAAATATTCATTTATTTTTGCCAATAAAAGTGACTCAATAAATTATCGAACACAGGCAGTTGACGCAAACTGCAAAACTGAAAAACAGTCTTTTTTCCCACACCCATACAGTGTCATTTTATTCCAATGATTATTATTGAAAAATATAAGGATTTGTATATAAAAAAAAGACTTCTGTCAGATTTTTACAATCTTCACGTTGACAGTGCACAAAAATGCAGTTTCTCATGAAAATACTAACACGATTTTAATTACACTGGTTTTCTCACCTCTTAGTAAATTTTATCTGTTGATTAAAGTTCCGCGACTCAAGTATACAAGAATTAGGTAAATTTTATCTCAAAAGCAATATCTAGTTGGTCTGCGTTTAGAAAAAATATTCTTCACGGTGAATAGAAATCTTTCGCATACTTTTAACGCACAGATAAAATTCATGGGATCATGAAAAAGTTTAGCCTTGATATGTACACCTTTAACCGGCTAAGAAAAATTCAATTTTCAGATTTTTTTTCACTTTCTGTTCGAATTGCTACTTTTTTCTAAATGATCCATAGAAAAATGGGGATTTAACATCTGAAGTGGTGAGTATTTAGTGCATTTACAATAGAAATTTATTTTGACATTTAGTATATTGCTGGAAGAATTAATACTAAAATGAAATATGGGTTTTGAGTTCAAAAAGTATGAAGATGTTCAAGGACATTAGTCATTTGGACCATATACACTTGATGCATCGAGTTATTCTTAAGCTGGTGAGTCAGTTTTCTTAGTGAACTCAATTTCTCCCATGTTCTGCACCTTTTTTTCCATTCACTAAAATTATCATTGCACAGTAACGATTAAGTAAACAGTACGCGGTTGTATGACAACAAAGAACAGAGTAGTTGAGATAAAAACTGAATTTGCGACCTGAATACGCTAAAAAAATACTTCGCGCGATGTATTTATATATTAGAGATGGGCGATATTAAAAAAAAAATCGATTTTCAAATAATCGATTTTACCAACAATCGATAACTGAAAATCGATTTTTCAAGAAAAAAATCGAAAAATAATCGATTAATCGATTTTTTTAAAAAGGCTTGATTATACACAAAAAAATGAATTTGATCCACAACTTTTTCACCTAAAGTTAAAAAAAACGCCGCAAGATATATTTTTTAATCCAAAATTGATATATTTAATCGATTTTTCAATAATTAACAAAGTTCCTGAAAAATTTGGAAAAAAATCCAGTTGCTCATCCAGCAGGGCACCAGAAGTTATAAATCGTTATCTGCAATATAAATTTGAACGTTATTTTTTGAATTAGTTTTAATGATGCGGTGACACAAAAAATAATTAATTTATAAGCACAGCATATCACCAGAGGATTTTACTAATTAAAAAGTATAACAGAATAAGAAAAAAGGTACAATAATTACATACATGCATTCATTTTTTATTTTCCTTTCTGAACAACGAGTCGGTACCGCGACTCTGGATAAAAAACTTCCAATCTCATAAAAAAAAAACAAAAATTAAAATATATAACGGCAAAAAACAACCATGAGGTTTATTCTTACATATTTGAGTTCATACCAAATAAAAATATCTTACTTTTCTCCATTGTCACTAGTAGGAAACAAATAGCCACCGAGAGTAAAGTTCGTTTCGTTGAGACTTCTCACTTTTCACTGAGGTTATGTTCTTTCTTTGTTTTTTTCTTTTGTTCTTTTTGATTTCACTAACCGGCACCAACAAGAATAATCGCAATTTCAAATCTGGAATATATATATTCTCTCCGATCAGTTCCGATATCATCCGATGGCGGCCATAATCGATATCGTGGCCAAAATATATCGAAAAATCGATTAATCGGGAAACCAACAATCGCTGAAAATAATCGATTTTTACTATGAAAATAATCGATTATATGAAAATCGATTATTATCGCCCATCTCTATTATATATATATCTATATATACATATACATGTTTATGCGTGATAAATATATGGCTCTTGAGATACGAAAATAGCGATGAGACTGTTGCGGGAGAGGAAAAAAATATTTCCTCAGGATATTATACTGTGTGTTGCGTGAAAAACGAAGTTTAGGTGCGGTCGAAACCAGATCTCCCACGCTTCGTTCCGAATAAAATACGCGGCGTTGCTCAATTTTCCATTGAACCGTTCAACGACGCTTTTCCGAAGTTTACGACGTTGGGGAGGGGAAGAAAAATGTCATGGATTTTAATTTCTCGTGATAGTTTAACTGCAAAGGATTCATTACAACTTGAAGGAAATATTTTTTTAAATACC
Organism: Campoletis sonorensis; assembly: GCA_013761285.1. Classification (NCBI taxonomy): domain Eukaryota; kingdom Metazoa; phylum Arthropoda; class Insecta; order Hymenoptera; family Ichneumonidae; genus Campoletis; species Campoletis sonorensis. The sequence goes on from JACEOJ010000196.1 coordinate 843,103, forward strand.
GTGGTATAAAAAATTCAAGACAGCGTCCGGACGTCCGGAACGAAGTGTCGTCACTCTTATATTTACAACGGTATCATCACCATTCACTCGTACCCGAAACTCCGTCTATATTTAAAGCCGCAATAAACACCGTAAGCCGTTACACGCGTCAATTCAATTTACGCAAAAATGATAACGAATTTTTTGTTCTTACTTTGATAATTATATCCCAATTGTTTTTGTCACGATCACTTCTCAACACTCTCGTTGCATTACAATCTTCGGTTGAATGTTTTTTCGTCAGCTCCTTGGATCACCATAAAAGGCAACCCCACAATTCAGTCGGAGGAACTCACTTCCTAATAAACTATCAGCACGGCGCTCTCCGAAACGGCACTCGGAGCCAGTTTATACACCCGTCCTTTTGTCACTGCAATTTTGCCCCCCCGTGGACAATTGGCGAAGTAAGGTTTACTCACAAATTTCCCTAGCTTTAGCGTAGGGAAAAAGTCATTGGTGTTCGGAAGCTAGAGGGCGTGCAAAATTGCGGGAAGTTTGAATCGAACCGTTCAAATTTTCCAACGTGTCAACGAGTCATCGATAGGACTTCTGCCAAAAAATAATTGAGTTTGAAAAATAACATTCTAACATTGTCCTTGTGTCGTACCGATTTTGCAGTAATCGAAATAGTCATTCTCATAAATCAAATGAAATGTGCATTGAATCTGCTGAATTTTTTCGAAATAGTTCGTGGTCAGTAAAAAAAATGTAACGGAAGCATTTTTCATTTGATCGAGCTCGCCAAATGCTGAAAAAAGTGAATGACAATAACATCAATAAAGAAGTCGAATTCAGAATGAAATGAAAGACGTTTTGTCGTGGTTTAGTAGACTTTTTGAAACAGCAATGAATAAAAAGCATCATTTCGAAACTCACATAATGTCAAAAACAGATTTTTTCGGTTGAATAAAGAGTTATAGAAGCAATCACGAGCTAGTTTGTTTACCCATCGTACAACAAGCGGTGATAATGTGAAAAAAATTATCTTTCACCGCAACCCTAAATAAAACCGGTTACGTCATAAAAATAATTACATCGTTGTCCAGGAGGGCGCCACCATCTGGAACTGCGCCACATCCGAATGTCACACGTATCAACACAATTACATCTGCAACGTCTACGCGAATAAAAAATAACCCGTGTGTGTACAAAGCCGATGGAACTCAACATAAGTAGATTTACTTGTGTAGTATCAGTGTCTTGTTTTTCCAACTCCGTTCTCCATTGCCTCGCTGTTCAATCTGTGACGATCTCTCGACATAAACGTACGCAGCTCCATCCATATTGTTGAAAATCTTAAATCTTAGTCGTTCAAGTTCAAAAGCTATTATAGACTTAAATCTCCATTGTTTTCAACTTATTAAGTAACAATGTCGAGTTCCGATGAGTGTAAACTTAAAGGAGGTCACCCACCGGCGGGTAAGTGTCATTTTTACATTGTGGTTATGATTGATGATTCGAAACATGCCCGGATATGTGCGACGTAGCATGCATCTTATCGGGAGGAAAAAAAAGATAAATAAAGATCCCTTCACATACGTATTTACAAATACGTTTACCAAGATATATCGCGCATATTGTCAAACGTTTAGTAGCAATTAAAACAAAAATATATAAATGAATATTCATTATCCTAAGATTTTCGAATCTCCAATCAATTTTTTTTGTTTCAAAAGTTCTTCTTTCACACAGACGTACACATAAACTATCAAATGTTCTTCGATTTTCCATCGAACCTCCATTTTCGACAACAACTTGAAGTTTTTCGTTGATAAACCAGAAAAAAAACAAATGTCTGTCATTACCCATTCTCACGTGAATTCCTAATTGTAATTCGTAATTTTCCAATTTCAAAAAAGGAAAATTTTTTTTTTGCTATATAAACAAATATATCTGGATAAAAACTGTTAAGTTTCTCTATTTGTTTCTTTTGCAGACTGCAATCTAATTAAGACCTCCTTGTCATGTGCAATAGTATTTAGATTTATTTGACCTTGCAAATAATAGTGCAAATTTGTTCTAGTTAAAGCTGGTGGCATGAGGATCACGCAGCATAAAAATCCTAAAGATGAGAAGGAAGTGAAGTCGAGCAAAGATTCCGAGGAGAGCAAACCTTCAACTAGGTAAGGAAAATGAAATATGAACATGTGTTAATCGTCGTTTGCTAATTTGTGTTAAAAGGTTTCTATCACAAGAGACTTTTGCATGCGACAAACTAATAACTGGACTTGTTACAATTTTACATTGGAAAACGTATGACAACAATTGTATTATTCCAATCAATAAATTCTCCATTGTCCGCAATGATATTTGTATATAAATATTGTTGTTAAAACTCAAAATTTTGGAATATCTGTAAAGATTATTTCTTTTTATCATTATTGAGCGTACTTAGGAAGAAATACTCAATATTTTCAATCAATCTGTTTATTTCTTGCCTCTAATGACAAAACAAGTTTTTAAAGATTAATTCTGAGTTCGTGTTGCCTTGACCTAAAAATATTACCATTTTTTTCAAGTCTCAAGACACTGTCAACGCGACAAAATAAACAACTAAGAAAATGTGGGACAATATTTATGCAGCAGTGTAAATTGATAGTAGAATGTAATTAAAAAATTGTTTACAGTCCACCGAAGACAATGTTAATCAGCGGAGCAATTGCAAAAGGAAACGCTGATTTTCCGCCTGAGGCTGTACAACATTTTCATGAGAAGCCAGCACCGACTCACGATGCGCGTCCAGCTCATTGTTCTCGTCCTATTGTAATTCAACAGCCAAGGAAGTAAGCTGAGACAAATTTTGTTGCAGCCGACAGAAAAAGCCTGCGAAGCGCAGGTTTGGGGGAAAGATTGCCCGGAGGATGACAACGAGAAAAAAGAGCAGGAGGAAAGCGGTTCAGAGGAAGTGTGGAAACATTTTTTTTAATGTAAATAAGAAATTACGGATCCATGAGCGAATGAGAAAAACTTGAAAAAAAAAGCAAATGCAAAAATAGATTTTCAATCCCATTATAAGTATCAAATTCGATATAAAGTACTACCAGTGTTTCTCGGTAGTTCGTAAAGTTAAATTCTTTTACTTTGAAAAAGCTTTTGGGACCATCCTGAAAAGAGCATTTATTTTTCATTATTTCCGCATTGTGTTATTGTAAAACTTGCGGAAAAATTTCCTATATACTTATGAAACATTCGAATGTTATTGTTTTTCTTCTTATTTTTTTAAAAACGAGATATGCTTCGTGCACGTTTGCACACTTGATCAAATAAATACTTAGAAATATATCTTTTGGGATTCGGTTGTGGGTGAATATAGAATATTGTCCATGGTCGAGGGATGTAATCAGAGTTTGTAACTCTGATACACGTTCGAAACTATATCTTTATCTATTTGTATGGTAGAGTGAAACACTAAATAAATACATTTTGGGATAATTTGTTTGATTTTATCCTCAACTCACGTTAACAGATTTTTTTAGACACGTCGCATGCAGATATTCCACGTAATTGTTTGTTAAAAGATAAAATTGTCGTCGGGATCGATTAATCGTTAAATTTAATGTCTCGCAGGTAAAAAAGTATAAAAATCGTATCGAACAGGGATAAAAGAGCGGCTGGAGTGGGTGGCGAACGAGGGAACACACTCGTGGCTCGGTAACCTTGGAGACCGGGAATGTATACCTTATAAACACAACCGCATCGATGTGTCAAAAGGTTTTTTTTTTTTAGTACTTCTTTCATTCTTTCTTTTCGTGCTCGTAGACCGGAAGTGTGGCGACTTGGCCGGTTGATTGCGATTTTTATAAACAAAACGTGTAATAAAGATGAAATGAGCAGTTGGTTTGGTATCGCGTCGGGACCGACGATATGTTTAGAGAAATGTGAATGTGTTTGACAAGAAGAAGATTGAGCCGTCAAACCGAGAGAGCGAGCGTGACACGAACGTGAAATAATCGCTCGCTTCGAATAAATTTTTCGTAGACACGTTGCAGAAACAAAAAAAAACACACACACACAACGAAAAAAAAACGTCATTCCTTAACCCTGAGTCGACGGGTCCCCGTCGACCACATTTGCCGGGTGTGTTGAGAGTCTGAAAAAAAGAGGGAAACGGACAGTGGGAAAATGTCCGGAAAAAGTGGCAAAGAAAAAGTGTCGGAGATTGACAATCATGTCACCGAGAAATACAATATCGTCCGACGACTTGGCAAAGGGGTAAATTTTATCATTTTTATATTTTCGAAACTATTTACCACCACATTTTTTCGTACCATCAAGACTTCATTTCGTAATTCAACGATTTAATAACTTTGAGTTCAATGCCCTCTCGAAACACGTGTCGGTATTAGCTCATTTACATATACCTGTACACAGGTTTCTCTTCGTATATATTACTCGACGATTATTCGATTCATTTTATTTGCCATGAAATAACGCTTGCAAGTAACGCACCAACGCACCTTTTCATACACATGTGCATTTGTGTGTTGTGTGTACTTAGTGATATAGATAAAACAACCTCGTACCACTGACTCACTGCTTTTTATGGATCGTCTGCAATTTCTATGAATTATATATATTTTCACGTAGCACGTATTTTTCGTGATAAGATATTTTTATTTTTAATCGAAATATTTCATGGATTTGCTTTTAACGAAGTTGTTTTTTGAATTTCATATTTTAATGAAATGATTTTTCAATATTATTTTTTATTTATTGTACCAAAATTCCTGTTATGATATTTATATCATTAATTTAATTTATTTTAATCGAAAATTGTAATAATTTGATTTTTTTCTATCTTTTCACGAGCACTACCATGAAATCGATTTTATCGATCAGCAATGGAACCTCTTATTGTTTATCACCTCGTTTCTTTACCACTCGGACCCGATAGAATTTATAATTCATGATGAAATATGACTGGCATTTTGCCTCGACAGGCTTATGGCATAGTATGGAAGGCTGTTGACAGAAGATCGAAGGAAACGGTAGCAGTGAAAAAGATCTTTGATGCGTTTAGAAATCAGACGGATGCTCAACGTACATTTCGCGAAATAATGTTTCTACTGTCGTTTGCAAACCACGAAAACATCATACAACTCATTGGTTTGCACAAAGCCAACAATAATCAGGATATTTATCTTGTTTTTGAATACATGGGTGAGAAAAATCAATATTCAACGATTTTCTTTTCTTTTTTTTTCATTATCTCGTCAAATCACATAATATTTTTTACAATTACACTTTCACAGATACGGATTTGCACAATGTTATCAAAAGGGGAAATATCCTTAAGGATATTCACAAAGTATTCATCATGTATCAATTGTTCAAGGCAACGAAGTACATACATTCGGGAAATGTCATACACAGAGACCTCAAGGTTCGTTTAACAAAATAATCAATTTCAACATATTTTCATGTCGATTTAATAATCATGGAAAAAATATGGAAAAAATGGGGTTTAGAAAAGTTGCCGAAAATCCTTCAACTTCTGACTCTGCAGACTTTTTTAAATCTATGTCTATATAGCCGTCGAACATACTGCTGAACACACAGTGTCACTGCAAAATTGCTGATTTCGGATTGGCACGATCGGTCACGCAAATCGGTGAGGGAGACGCCGATTCCGGCAGCGATCCAACTTTAACCGATTATGTCGCGACTCGTTGGTATCGAGCTCCCGAAATATTGATAGCATCGAAGAGGTAAAATTCATCTACATTTTTACTCCTTTTTCTTTTCCTTATACTCAATTTTCTTCCTATTCGAAGAAATAATAGTCAGTGACGATAGGACGGAAAATATATAGTTGTAACACGCGACGCATGCTTCACTCGTACGTTCTCAACTGCTTTGCTATTTTTTTTGTCATTTTTTTAACCACAGGTATACCAAAGGAATCGATATGTGGTCGCTCGGTTGCATTCTCGGTGAAATGCTCCTAGAAAAACCTCTTTTCCCTGGCTCCTCCACCATCAATCAGGTCGAAAGAATTATGGCCACTTTACCATCTCCAACACCTGAAGGTAGTTCAAAATTTGACGAAATTATTTCGAAGTATTATTTTATCAACGTTGCAAATCTCGAGTAACAAGAATTCTATTATGTTTTTACACAAGGACCGAATTGTCCGCTTTTACTATTTTTTTTTTATAAACTCAAAGATCATTTCTCAGTCGATCAGAAAAATTGATTTTAGTTTGTATACGTGAATTATTGCAATCAATTTAATTCTATCTTATTCCACTCAAAATCGTTTTTTTTTAAGGCCTTTCCATTTGCAAAGAAACAATTCAATATTATTAATTTATTATTCAAATATTTTGTATTAATATATGTATCGAAATTCTATTAGATGTGGCATCAATTGGAGCTGGATACGGTCTCAATTTATTGGAAAAAAGACCATCAGTACCCCGGCGAACTCTCAGAGAACTTTTGCCACCAAATATACCGCACAGTGCTTTGAATTTGATAAACACTCTAATAGTCTTCAATCCAAATCACAGGCTTACAGCTGTCCAAGCTCTGGAGCATCCGTACGTTGCTGAGTGAGTATTAAAAAGTCTCTAATATTTTTATTTTTTTTGACAAGTCAAATAAACATTGAAAACATTGGAATATCGATCTTCTGATTAAATAATCCGAAAAAATATTACAAATACATTTCAATTTATATCTAAACCTAACAAGTCGTAAAAATTGAAACATTAACTTTTTAACTGCTCGTCTATTTCAGTTTTCACAGTCGAGCAAACGAGCCAGAACGAGGTGCGAGTGTCGTGCCACCCTTAAGGGACGATGTGCAATTATCAATTGAAGAATACAGGAACAAATTGTACGCAATGATGGACGAAAAACATCGAAAACACAAAAATATGTGAGAAATCATTACAACCATTTTTTTAGCTTCACCAAACTATCGAGAACGAATTACTTTCAACAAATAATCCAAGACTAAATTATCCACGTCCCATGTGAGCGTAGACAAAATATCATTCGGAAGAAAATTCACAGAAACAATATCTTGAAACTGATAATCATTATAAATTTGTATATTTAACATTTAAGTCAATCAATCGTTAATCAATTAATCAATTGTCCTCAAATTCTCATTTCATTTTTAGAAATACAGATAAATACATCACAGGTTCGTAAAAATGGATCTTGAAATTGAAAGCTTGATTTCTCTGAGTTTTATGCAAGAATTGATTCTCCAACTAATAATAAAGTGAAAAATGAATTTTTGCATTCGAATGATCGAATTCCAACAAAGAGAATCATTAAAAATAACAACATATTGAACCTGGCGGAGATATTGTCTCCAAGAATGTTTCATTTGAAGATATTTTGTCTGGATACTTTGTCTTTGATAACATTACCGTATCATATTTTTGAAGCTCCGAAAAAAATTGATTTTCATTAGGTCAAAATCGAGGATACGAAGATTGTCGGAACACATAAGAAAAGAGACATGTCAGAGTGTTGGCCAGGGTGACATTGCTGTGAAGAAAAATTTTTACACATCATCCGATGACGTACGACGTGAAATATCGAAAGAAGATCAAGCACCAACGAAGCATCAAGGATCGTTGATCCCACCTGCTCATCATCATTACAATCAGAGTTTAATAAACGGATCATATCGTAATATTCAACCAGGACAGGCCAAAAGTTGTCTCTATCTTAGTCAACAGCAACAACAACAATTGTCCAAGTCTCAACGTTCCATACAATCAGATCAAGTAAACGCGGTTAGTTTGTATTTTTTTATTCAAACTTTATTATCAAAATTTACAGAGGTGGGTTATTTTGCTGATGAAAAAAAAATATATAAAAATTGTATCTCGTTACAGGCTACTTGTCATATGGGATATATTTAGGTACTGTAAATTCACATGTGACTTTGAGAATAGATGTTGGGCGGGCGAGCATGCTTTTTTTTTTTTATTCTGGAAGGACTATAGTGAATTTTATTAATTTATAAACGTTGTTCAAGTTCGTATTGTTGGAACCCAACGAATTTTTATAAAGATTTTTTCGAAAGTGTTCCTGCATACTTGGTTGTAAGAATTGATCAAATTTATTTGGGTTTTTTTTTCAGAAATTCAAAGACGAATAACGATGACATTTAAAATGCTTAGAAACACAAAAAATAAAGGCATAACATTTCGTTGTGTTCCAATTCCGGGAATACTCAATCATTAATTCAATTAGCGTTCAAATTCTGATGTGCAGGAGTTTGAAAAACCCTTTCAGTAATATCGAATGATTTATGATTTTAAAAAAATGATTTTCCAACTCGAGCAATTTGAGTGATTGTAAAAAAAAAAGCTTTTTGATGCTGATGAAATTTCACTATGTGCTGCCAATTCATTAGTGTAAATAGAGAAAAGAATACAGCAAAAAAATTGATGTGGAATAGAATGTGAAAATTGGATGTAGAAGACAAAGTGTTAATGAAAGTAATTGACAAATGGATTATTTTTCAGTACGGGCCACTCGGTAGATCTCACATACCGTTGTGCCAGCCGAAATTAAGAAGAGGTGTTAAATCGCAGCCTCTAAATAGATATGCATCAACAAAACCAGCGCCGTCAGCTCCTGTCGATGGGAGCGCAATAAACAATAATAATACATTGTCAAAGTTGACTTTGCCAAAACGTTCGAGTCCCGAGAGTCCGGGTATACAAGCCAAGTACATAACGAGAATGCCAAATAACAACGTGACGAAACATTTCGTCACGACGACAGGAACAGAGGAACAACAACATCGTCAATCGTGCAGCAACATGAATCGTCAAAATTCACAAAATCGTACGATAAGTTCGCAGAGTCGTGTGATACAAAATTATTTGAATCAGACATTGCCAATATCGGGTTTACAAACTCGTGAAAAACGTTTACCAACGAAATCGCGTTTAAACGATCGTACGATTGTTGAGACAATAGGAAAAATTGATTACTCCCAAGGAAATAAACAACCAAACAATATTATAGAAAATCATCGACCAAAAAGTTCTGCAATACGAAATCAAACGCTGAAAACGCATCTTCGTCACAACAGCATACAAAAACCAACAGCTGCTGTCAGAGGAGTTCGATCGTTGAACACTTACAGTCAAAATCATGGCGTTATAACAGCATCGGCTTATAAAGAACTGCGAAATAGTACCATGAAATGGTAAAAACAAAATAACATCATTTTTTTGTTCCCTAAACTCCATTTCGTGAAACGCGTTGCTGTGAGATTTTCTAGTCACGTTTGTTATGATGCGATTAACACTAAATTCCTTTCCATGTAAAATATCAATTCTACATTGTAGATATCGCGTACTCCACATGTTTGATTCTTGTTTAATCGCGAAACCCGAAAACTCCATAAACATTAAGACCCGGAGAGTGGAACGCTGATTTTCTTTTTTATAAACTCAATTTTTCGATGAATTATTCTACACTAACTTTTATTATATTTATATATACATACAATCCCGTTATCCATTCGTCGGATATCATTCGCGACATCGAGACTCCATTTGTACTGTCATCCAATCATTCTGACACTGTAAAATATATTAATCTTCGTATCCTGCGATTCATATACTTGTACCGGTGAAGAAAGAAAATGATTTTAATAAATGCTATGGAAAATTCTATTACTGCCTCATTAATTATTATTCACGTTATTAATTACTAATTTCTAAGAAAACTTTTCGATTCCCTAGTTTACTGCAGATTTTTCCAATTTTATTTATACTGAAAATATTTATTTCTTCAGTTATTACAATACTTCGATTTTTTATTTCTTTTACCTGGAGGACAATTTATTCCGAGTGAGTCATTAGGTTTGTCAATTTATTTCACAAGATATTCAATGTTCAATATTCGTAATAATGAGAAGAAAATTGCCCCAAGCAACCCTCAATTTAGTTCGTATATTTTACGCAGACGAGGGTAACGCGATGCTAAATTCGCCAACGTGATGTTTGATCAATATTAGGTTGACATTGCATGTCTGATATTTTCTAAATGTCACAATCGTACGAAGTTGAAGAAATATAAATATGGTTCTACTTACTGCTTCCTACGTTGAGAAAGAATGCTCAAGGACACAATCAGTAAAATCTCTGACAAAGGGGCTGGAGAAGAATCATCTAAAAAAAATATCGCATCTTTACATGAACGACAAATTCATCAGTGCGATCGTGAGTATTTAAATCGCTTTATCGAGTAGTTCGAAATTTTCTAATTTATTTTTTCGTTTTTAGGGTGACTTGTCAAACTGCAAAAATCTAAAAGTAATATATCTTCAAAATAATGCTCTAACGAAAATAGAGAATTTGAACTTTGCTGAAAATTTGACGAATCTTTATCTGCAACACAACAATTTAACGAAAATTGATAATTTGGGAGCTCTGAAAAATCTCACGAAATTGTGTTTGGGACACAATTGCATAAGTGTCGTTGAGGGGTTGGAAAATTTAGAAAATTTGTGCGAACTTCACATAGAAAAACAACGACTTTCCAAGGGACAGTTTTTGATCTTTGAGCCACGAACATTGGAGGCTTTATCGGTGACTATAATTTTTTATTATTTATCAACGTTTTCAGCTTTTTTTTGCATATTTGCTAGATAGGGAGATGTTTCCCTTCAAAATTAATTGCTTTTTTGCCGAATAAGTAATTCGTCATTTTGTTAAAATTGTTTGAATTACTGAAATTTTAAATTGTAGACCCGACTGAGACTGCTGAACGTAACAGGAACTAGGTTGTCGTCATTAAGGCCCATAAGTCGTATCGTAAGGCTGGAAATATTGGAAGCGAAAGAGAATTTGCTAAAGGACATGGAAGACTTGACTGAAAGTGTGAGCAGCATGAGAATGCTTCGAGAATTATTTCTCCAAGGCAATCCAGTTACTCAAGCTTACAGATACAGAGAAAATTTAATAGCGAATAGTGATTCACTGGGTAAACATTAACAGCTCATAATTATTGTAATAAAAGCAATGAATGAATGTCATTTAAAAAAATCATTAAAATAATAGTAAATTTGGATGGAAAACGTATAACGGAAGTTTGTCGTCAATTCATGAAGAATTTTAAAGAGGAAAAGCAACTTCGTCAAAATCGAAGACGTACGAAGATGACTTTGAGCGACGATATAACGAGTAAGTTTTTCGTGAAATCCGAAAAAAAACGTCAAGGATACAAAATTCAGGAATATTTATTTTTCCAAGGTTCGCTGAAACTACCGCCCGCTTTCGAGAGATCTGTGTCTCGGGCGATAATCCAACAGCATCCAGGGCCGAAATTTATTTTTAACGTGACTTCCGGGTCGGCTGGATCGCAACCGCAAGTTTTTCCAGCGTGGAAATCCAGTCAGTTTTAAAAACCTTGTAATAATGACTAGAAATTGGACGGTTGATTGAAATGTTGTCGTTAATTTGTTTTCGCAGCTTCTGCGATTGCTGGCACCAAGTCTGACAGTCGAATAGCTCCGAGACCTTTCTGGAGAGGAGCATCGAAGAAAATCAATGAAAAAGGTTCGAGACAAGCCATGGAAACGAGCAAGACGAGTATCTTCCCAACGCGTTTTGAATTTTGACCTACAAACAAACAAGTTTTCTCTAAAACCTAAGATTTTGTTTATTAACAATATTATCTTGATTCGAAAAAAGAAAATGCATACGTTTGTTTATTTCGCCATTACTTTCTCGTAAGAGGCAATATTATTAAATACGTTTTGTCGAGACGTGTGTTCTCAACGATACAAACTTAAAAACTATATTTGTACGCTGCCTCGTTAAATTCATAAGAATAATATAATAATTATAAAAAAAAAGATAAATTCTGAAGTTCAAATCGGCGCAGTTGAAAAGTTATTATAATAATATATTCAACGACGACATCCAGCAGGGTGCACGAAACAAAATATTTATCATCTCATATTATAATAAAATATTTAATCAGATCGGAGAGTCGACAATGGTTCGCAGCTTATTCGACGATTCAATTACGCACTTTCGTGTACGCTGAGCTATTAATTCTTTTATTTTTTCCATCCTTTTATCTTATCCTTGGCTCTCGCATCGTTCCTTAATTTCTTTTTTATTTCCTGTGCTATCGCGTGAAGACAAGTGCCAATTAATCATTTTCTCTAACACTCCATTAAATCAAATTACAACCATGAACGGTAATCCAATAAATAATGTCCATTAATCAAGACCTGTTTGTGTGTTCGAGTATACATGTTAGTTTTTCTTCTTCCTCTTCTTTTTTGTTTACCTCAAGCGTGGAATGTTAGAAACATTTAGTACAAAGGTGCATTTCTTCGGTTAATACTTATAGAAGTGCTTTTCACATCGACAAGGAGATGGGACGAATACAAATAAATGCGAATTAACAAACATAAATTACAGTTTTCAAGCTCTACCGGTTTCAAAGTAATACAGAAAAAAAATGACGATTACAAAACGAAATGATTATTTTAATTCACGATATATTCGAAAGTTGTTCGATGGAAAAATGAATTGAGTTGAGAATGTTTTTTTTTCCCGATTTATCGATCGTTTTGAAAAAAGTTTTTTAAAATAAGTGTTTTCAACTTTTCGACAATATTTGACGTCCGGTAAAGTCTTGACGTTTTCATAGGAGAGAATCTCAGCGTTAAAATAATCGCGTATTCGTCCGAATATCTTAGATCGACGGTGCGTTAGTCAGTCTACGTGGATGGGGAATACCGTAATGGTAAAAAGTCACTTTCGTGGCATGTCCATAAAATTATTTGAATTTTTGTATGTTAGAAAAATAAAATAAAAGTTGAACTAAACCATCGCCATGTGGGCGAGACGTGTCAAAAGTGAGAAAATTCATAAATAAAAGAGAATAAAAAAAGGAATAAAATGCTTTTAGTCTTTGTGAGTGGTCGCAGTGTTTGTTCATTTTTTTTTCTCGCGAAACACCAAAATGCGAGTAGTCGTGTACGTACGAAACGTTTCAAATTGCTATCGACTTCAGTTTCGTGTGTATATCTGGTAGAAATCAGAGATGAAGACATCGTTCGAATGAAATTTGAAAAATATTTTTTTGTATGAAAATAATGGCTAATAATTTGAGAAAAATATTCGCTTTACGATAAAAAAATAATCATTCAAAATGATGTTCAACAATACGGAAGAATACGTATCAGCTTTTTCGACCTCTACCGATCAGCTTGCGAAAGAATTTTTTTGACAAGTTTTTTCAATTTTACTTGCATTCGAATAATGCCCATCCCCGGTGGATGGTATAACCTAATATTTCTCGAGGCGAAATAATCTACCTGAACAAAAAACGAGATAATTACAAAATAAAATACAATAGAATCGAAGTTTCTCATCCACACGCATACTTCCTAAAAACTACGCAAGCTACAGCTAGATTTAGACATATACGCTGACCAATGCATCGGCTGCCCTTGGTAAATAATCTATCAATAATATAATTATTAAAATTGCCATATGTTGCGGGAAAAGTCGAAATCTTCACGAGTCCGAGATCGATAGATGTAGCAATTTGATGGAAGAACACGAAATAGTGTCGAAAATCATTCCATTGCTCTTGGAATTCGTGAGGATTTCGAGGATTCCAGCGTTGCATTACAGATACGCATATATTTATATATATATTTATATATATAATATATTAATATATTTTATATCCAGACAGCTCTGACTCTCACTTTCTCGCATCGATGAGTAATATAATTCACATCTTTTTTGTATTTTTGTTTTTTTTTTTGTGTTTTTTTCACATTTTCTTTTTCGTTTTGAAGTAGAAATACTTAAACTTAAAAAAGTGATACTATACATCCGGTATCGCATCGAAGCACACATTGCGCAGGAAAAAAAAAAACTTCTGCCCGTGAGCTCCTCCCGATTTCGCGCTTCGTAAAATAAACAAAAATAAAATAAAATAGAAACATAAAATCATAGTGAAACGGGCGATCGTTATTTGGTAAGAACATCTGCGAACGACGTGTTATTATTTTTCTTTTTTTCCAAATGTACGGTCTTAACGATCGTCATTTATAAATTATGCTCGCTTCGAATCGTGACGCGTGTATCTTCGCACTGATTGCATTGAATTTTATTCGGTGCACCAACGAAGATATTTTTTAATCGATTTTTCGCATCACGAAATCGCGCGTTCGCAGTGGTCCTTTAATATTTATTCCATTACTGTTTGACAGTACAATCGCCAGGGTACCCTGTCAACATTTTCGCTTCATTTCGTTATTTTTTATTTTTTTTTTCGTTCTCGTCTCCCTTATAAATATTCGCACTATAATTATTCCGTTCGTAGGAACGAAACAAAATGTCAAATTTCGTAGGAATTACGTACGTATAACGTACGTAAGTGTAATAAACGTATGAACACATATTTATACGTTTTATCTTAATGTGTATATATAATTTATATATTTATAATATTTATATACGATAAAAAGTTCTGAATGTAACCGGAATCGCAGGTACGCGATAGAAATTGAAAAAATTCGTTTGCAATAAGGCCGGACTACGTGTTTGTTCGTAATTTAGAAGCAGCAGCTTGTGAAGCCAGCATTTTTGAAAACAGCTAACATCGATTTGCTGCTTAGCTTTTCCGGGAATTCGGCCATTCGGATAGAATACTTTGTTTTGTGAGTTCTTTCGATTTTTTTCATCTTTAAATTGAATATTAATGAAAATGTGTGCCACGAATTAGAGGTCAGGGTACCCTTGATGCTCTCACAGCATCGGGGAAATTTATTGAAAAGGTTACTGCGCCGTTTGCTGTTGGATCTCTATCTTTTCTACCGTCATGTCAGGATTCATTGCCGTTGCTTCCTGAATTGCTTCGGCTAATGCACGGTCATGGTCGATCGGATCACCATCCGATTGTATCGTTATTTTCTGCTCTACCCTCGTTTCTACTACTCCATCTCGCTCCGTCTTGTACTGCAAGGAAAAAAAATAAAGATTAACGTTTTGTAATCATTATTTTTCACTCGATAGTCGAGAAAACTTGGACCCGAAAAAAAGAAATTGTAGATTTATCAATTTTTTAGCGCATTTCGATTTCAAAACAATGTTCATGAAGAAAAACAAGAAAACAGATGTGAGAAAACTTAAAAACAATATCGTCAAACATCAAAATTGCAGATGAAAGATTTTCTTTTCAATTATTCACAATTGAATTGGAAATCATTCGATTCAAATTTTTTAAGAAAAATAGTTTTTCGCCCAAGCCAAGGCTTTCTGCATGAGAATTGAAAACAATGGAAACGGTGATAAGTCACTTATCAAAAAAATAAGAATTCGAATAAAAACTTACCGTGATAGTTTCGACGGTTCTAGTTTTGCTGGAAATAGTCTGTGAACTGACGATTTCGCCTGTCGCACTGTAGCTTCCGTCCTCATTTTCCAATTCGACTTTTCGGGTTTCGGTCGCGACCAGAGGTACCGTTGTCGTGGCAGTAACGTTACTGGCAGGTTCCCCACTGTAAACGTGCTTTTCCGTTGCAACTATTCCAGCTGGTTCACCCTGGAAAAAATTGTATCGAATTTAAAAAAAGATCACTAATAAAAACAGCGATGGGAATAAATCGTTTGCAAAATCGTGAAAAATTAACTGTACTTAGAATTTTTACAAATAGAGGATGAAACGCAAAAGTTCAAGTTTCAAATCCACAAATAAAAAATCTTCAAGGTGAATACAACAAAACTTTCAGTTACGATATTAAGTTTTTTTCTTCCAATCTTCTGTAGCATTTTTATTGCTCCATGTTGCAAAATAATTATTATGCGTTTGTTCCCATCGCCGTAAAAAAAATATCATAATTAAATAGCACCCGGTTATTTGATACTCCAATTAATATCACATTAATATCAGTTCCCAATCAATAATAATAATAATAAAAGACACATAACAATAGCATGCAATAATAATTCGATAATTTCCTTGTTTTTACATTATCTTACGGTTTTCCCGATGTCCCATCGATAAGAAAAAAAAAGTGAGCCCTTTCGAATGGAGTTACCTGATAATACTGATTGTAGAAAGCTTGTTGGTCTTCGTCGAGGTCAATTGGTGTGCCGGAATCACCGCTGCTCGAACTGGATGTACTTTGACGTCGCGAGTACAGCTACGCCATGCAAATTGTTAGCGAAAAGCCGTCGATATTCATGAATCAATGATTTAACGAAAAAAAGAAAAAAAAAACGTATTATGTGATGAAATCGTTGACATTAAATAAATGAACCATTCGTGTGATTTGACGAAAACGAAAATGATTTCCGTTGTTTACGTGTCGTGTACAGAAGCAAATTATTTATAGTTCTGTTGTCAGCGTGAATTAGTAGATTTTTCTTTTGCAAATTTGATCAAAAGTGCTTCTCAACGATGCACGCAATTATCATTAAATGTACAATAATATTTTATCCATAAGTATTTGTGTCATTGCGAATTTTTGTGCCCAATGAATAATTAAAAATATGAATATAGCCACACTTACGTAAATAATAAAAAATGACGACAGTAATAATGACGATAGTAAAAACCAGGCCAAAAAAAAAATTGTTTCCTTCATACCTGTTCCCCTGATAATACGTGACTCGTGGTTCTAACTTCCTGCGTAACGACACGTTGTTCTTGCCTCGTAGCGCTAGTTGCCGTTGTGTGAGCTACAGTCTTTTCTTCGACCTAAATTATTCGAAAAAAACAAAACGAAATAATTCCAATAAAAAGTTGATAAATGACGAAAACAAAATAAAAATCATCTCCCAGTCCCTAAAAATGCACGCTGCAATAAAATGCAAACATTGCATAAAACGATAAACAAAAAAGATGGAAAATGAGCACAAACCTGACTTGTCTTCTGATTCTTTTCAAGATCCTCGTGCATTGTCGCCGTGCGAGTAGTTACGGCCGTCGCCGTCATGTAAGGAGTTCTACTGTCTTCCGGTGCTTCGGCCTACGTACATACGACAAACTACCATTGTCACTAATACGCAAATGTTTTACGATACATTTATTTATATATGAATATTTTTTCTTTGTTTCGAAAAAAAAATCAAGTGCACTCGCATTTAAACAAATATAAAAAATACAACGTTTCTATTGGTATAAAAATGTTGCAAACATGCTGAGGAGGAGAGAAAGGATCGAAGTGGATTTTTAGTTAGTCGGATGACTTTACCTGCGAGTTTTGTTAGTGCTCGTTGCAAAACGATTGCAACGTTTGGTTTTCCGATTTTATTAAAACGATTTAGTGTGTGCAGGGACTGATAGAAAAACTGCCGATAATTCATTAACAATCAATTAGAATTGAAACTTGCTATTAATTCGAAAAATTTTGAAAACGATTAATACTTAAAAATGTAAAAGACCGAATAGTAAGACGGTCAGAACCTTTTTTTTTTTTTTTTTTTTTTTTTTAAAGTTGATTTGACTAAATTCGTTAATATTTTTGTACTTTTGATTTAATATCAGTCTCAGGAACACGTAATGAATGGATTTTCTTGCCTTATTGACTTGCGTCGAAACAACAACTTGTCCAGTACCACCAGGCGTGAGATCCTCAACTTTTTCTTCGATATTCTGTACAAGTCCTTCCTGATCCTTGACGACGGATTGTTTAGTGGTAGTTTTGACGATAGTCGGTGTATTGGCCATAACAGCGCTTTTTTTCGTTTTGGCACCGGTATTTTTGGGAGTTGCGAGACATTCTTCGGTGAGTTCATCGCGATCGACGGGTTGTCCGCTTTTGGCATAAATGACACCCTCTTTGATGAAACTGTCATCGTCACCGAAGATTTCTTGATTCAACAGTTTGCCATTTTTCTCGTATATTTTGCCGTTTTTGACGAAACTTCCATCGTTGCCGAAGGGAGCTTGTGTAATGGGTTTGCCAGATTTGTCGCAAATCAGGCCTCGTTTTACGCAAGTTATTGTTATTATCGTGTAATATTTGTCGAGAGGTCGTCCATTTCCAGCGCAAACAACGCCTTCTTTGACGATATTGCCTTCGTTATCGAAAGCAGCTTTTTTTATTGGACTTCCAGATTTGTCAACAACCACGCCATCGACGACCTTCAGTCCTTCAGGCCCGAAAGCTTCCTGTGTGAGCAATTTTCCGTCAGGACCATAAACTCTTCCGCCCTTAACGTACGACGTTTCCGGACTCAAATTGCCGAGGTTCAAGGGTTTAGCGTTCGTGCCATGAACCAGGCCTTCCTTGACAGTGTAATTATCACCGAACGAATGTAGATCCAAAGGTTTGCCGGTCGAGTCGTAGATTCTTCCATTTTTAATGACACTTCCGGCGCTGTCAAAAGTTCCGGATTCCACTGGTTTGCCGTTCTCGTTGCATATCAAACCGTAACGTACAAAGGAAATCGTGATGGTCGAACGTTGTTTGTTGTTAAGAGGTTTGCCATCGGGTGCAAAGATCGAACCTCCTTGAATGTAACTTCCATCATGACCGAAAGTACCTCGAGCGAGAGGTTTCATGTCTTTCGAATAAATGTAACCATTTTGTATGAAATTACCGTCAGTCCCGAAGGAGCTGTGATTCAAAGGTTTATCGTCTTTACCGTACAATCGTCCTTCCTCGACGTAAGAGTCTTTCGGTAACTCCGTACCGGCGTTGAAAAGCTGTCCACCCCATCCGTAAATCAAACCGTCTCTTATATAAGTACCATCTGCTCTGAAAGCCCCTTGTTTCAAAGGTCGTCCGTCTTTGTTGTAAATAATACCATTTTCGATGTAACATCCATCGGGTAAAAGAGAGGCTTGATTTTTTGGGATTCCTTTCTCATCGACGACTTTGCCTTCTTGAATGGCAATGTTGTCCGGGCCTTTGTTGTCCTGGGTCAAAACTTTACCGTCTCTTCCGATGATCAAACCATTTTTTATTTTGTTACCATCAGGACCAAAGATTCCCTCGGCAATGGGAGTTCCATTTTTATCGTGCAACACACCGGCAGCCACGTAAGAACCGTCGGACCCAAAAATATCTTTGTTCAGCGGTTTACCTGCGCGATCAAATATCACACCGTTCATTATAAAACTGTCCTCGGGAAGTGGAGAACTGAGATTCAAAAGTTTTCCATCTTTGCCATAAACTTGTCCGTCCTTGACGAAGCTACCGTCAGGTTTGAAGAAAGAGGCTTTCATTGGCTTGCCATCTTTGTTGTAAACTCTGCCATCCTTTATCGCTGCGCCTTCAGGCACGAGAGAATCTTGATTCAATGCTTTTCCATTTTTAGCATAAATAACGCCTTTTCTTATGTAATTACCGTTCGAACCAAAGGATTCTTGTTTCGCTGGTTTACCGTCTTTGCCAAGAACAACGCCGTCCTTAATCGTCAAGAAATCGTGACCGAGATATCCATGAGAGAGCGGATGACCCTCTGCATTACAAACGAGACCATCGCGGATAACGATGTCATCTGGTTTGAAAAGACTTTGATTCAAGGGACGACCGTTACTGTCGTATATCGAACCTTCCTTGATGAAACTTCCATCAGCTATGAGAGGAATTTGGCTCATCGGGTGACCGTCTTTGCGATGAATTATTCCATCTCGGACGAAACTACCGTCTGTTTTGTAAAATGCATGTTTTATCAATTTACCATCTTTACCAACGATTTTTCCATCTTTGATGTGCGAACCGTTCGGCAAAAGAGAACCTTGACTGAGAAGCTTTCCATCTTTGCCGTAAACCAAACCGTCTTTGATGACAGAGCCGTCGGAACTAAAGTTTTCGTTTTTAATGAGTTTCCCATCTTTTCCGTAAACTTTTCCTTCGGTTATGTAATTTCCTTCGCTTCCGAGGTCACCACTGGAAAGAGGTTTTCCATCACGACCGTAAATTAGACCTTCGCAGATGTAAGTAGCATCGGGCAGTACGGCGATTTGATTCAAAGGTTTTCCAGCATTGTTACAAACAATGCCGCCGACAATGTGATTTCCATCAGTACCGTAAGATCCTTGAGTCAATGGTTTTCCGTCGTGAGCGAACAACAATCCATCTTTCACGTATGTTCCGTCGATAGCTAATTTCTCGAAAGCCAATGGTTTACCGTTCTTTGCAACGATCTTTCCTTCTCGAACGATAGCGTGGTCGGGACCGAGACCCCGTTGATCGAGAACTTCGCCATTCGGACCGTAAATGAGACCGTTTTTGATGGAATTACCGTCAGTCCCGAGTACAGCCTGATAGAGACCTCGGCCATCTTTGCCAGTCACGATGCCTTGTGAGATGTGAACGCCATGTGGTCCGAAATCAGCTTTTTTCAAAGGTTTCTTATCTTTGCCACATACTTTCCCCTCGATCACGAGGCTTCCCTCAGGCCCGAGAGAGTTTTGATCCAATGGTTTTCCTTCTTTCGTGTAAATCACTCCACCGATTACTCTCGAACCTTCGGGCAACGGTAGAATTCGATAAGACGGTTTTGCTTCTGCACTCCCTGGAATTATGACACCGGGTTTCATTGCCGCGCCTTCTCCCTGTTGCTCCCCAGCGATCAAAGCTGCCGATGCATTTTTGTCGTCAGGCTCACCCGTCGTAATCCCTTTTTGAGCTTCTTTCAGTCCTGCCGACTCGACGTAATTGAGACCAGGTGTTCGTAGACCAACTGGAGTTTTATTCGACGCGAGGTCTTTGGTTTTACGTTTTTCTGCGGATTCAGCTACTTTTTTATCCTCCCCTGGGGCATAATTGAATGCTAAGCCTGTCGCTTTTTTACTGGCTGATGTTGGGGACTGTTGATCATGAACTCCCGGCGACGCGGGTCTGTCTTCGTACGAGAAACCGTGTGGAGTAAAAGGCTTTCTCGTTGGTGATGATTCCGTTTCTTCGTAATCGTAGGGCTTCGTGTAACCTGGCAATTTATCGGAATCTGGCGAGCCAGCTGACTTTTTAGACTTCTCATTCGCCAATTGCTGCTGCTGCTGCGGTAATTTCTCCGTGACTGAAATATTTGACTCTAAATCACTCTTGTCCGTTGATTCGTCCAATTCCTTATTTTTCTTGTCCTTATTCTGCTTTGATTGATCCTTGTCGCGCTTCCGGAACAGCGGAAAACCACCGACAGGACTCTTTGTTTTCAGAGGGAAATAGTAAATAAATGAAAACAAAATAAAAATAATACAATACATGCGATAACTCGTACATGCTACGTAACATTACAAAACGCATTTTTCGCGCTCGATAAAACACTTTCCGGCATATTTTACTCGCTGTCTCATGCAGAGATTTGCAAAATCGACGTTTTTTACGTTCCACACGAAAGTCCTTTCAAAAACATTTTATTTTGCTGACTCTGATCTCAAATCTACGAATTAACTACGGAAAAACTAAGTTTCGAACTAGATAGGAATAAAAAAAATTCTAAAATTAAAGGTTTCAAGTGCCCAACCCGGCGATCCGACGCCGCAAGGGTTTTTGTTCTTTCGACTTACCTTTACTTTTTCCTTCTTCTCTTTATCCTTTTTCTCCGGTGATTCATCGATCGTGGGTGTTTTTTTGTTCGCTGAATTTTCATCAATGTTTCCAAGGACCGAGCTCTCATTTATAACGTCAGAGTTGTTAAGATCGTTGTGATTTTCTTTCTCGTTCTCGTTGTTCTTGTCCTTCTTCTTTTTGGAAAGACCGCCGATTGGAAGAACGGCGATTCCTCCGACAGGTTTCTAAAATGAAATTTATCAATTAAATAACAAACAAACAAATTTGAAATCCAACAAACCCAACCTGGTTGGAGTAAGAATTACAACACGAAAACATTAAGCTTAAAATCAGAACTTACACCAATGAATACAGGCTTTTTTATTGTTTATTTTTTATTTATACATGCATCGCGCGTATATTTTCAAAGTCTTGAAAATCTCCTCGGCAGTTCATGCAATTTTTTCGAGATCGTAGGCTTTCTTTTGAATGAAATAACAGCATTTTTACACCAAATTGGTACGAGACGCAAGGAAAACATTAAAAAACGTTTCAAAAGTTCTACAGAGTGCGATATAGTAGTGAATATGAAATAGAGATGGGCATGACACGATTTTTTTTTGTGATTTTTGTTTCTTTTTCTTTTTTTTCGTCATTGTATCTATACCTTTTGGACACGATCCGCGTCATACTCTCCTTCCAGGCTACTGGTACTGCTAGCCGATGTCGTTCCAGCGCTTGTTTTTCGAGTCAGCTATCGGTGTTAGTTACGTGACGGTTAGTTATAATTGTGATGAAATGAGAGTCGAAAGTTAAGGATGATTTTGTGATGTATCGTGTCTGTGTCGTATTTTTCATTGTTTATCAACATTCACTGTTTATCGTGAAATATTTAACACGTATTTTATGTTGCGAGGAGATAAATCAAGGAGAGCGATAACGGATTCCCGCCAAATAAGTTTTTTTCCATTTGGTCCATGCAATTTCTAGTCTTGCAGGATCACGCAGCCAACGAAGATCGTTCGTATTTCTCTCCTACATTTATTCTTATTTTTCAATCCTTTGGTACAATACACCGATGTATTTGTATCAAATGGCAATGTTTAAAAAAAAAATCTCCATTCGAATACGTAAATATTGAACTTTCTGAATATTTCATTGGCAACTTATTAAAAGACAGTGCAAACTTCTGATAAATGTGTAGCTTTGATTATTTTGACGATATTCAATTTTGCAGAGACGACGAAATTTCTTTCGTCCAGTTTGACGATTGGGACGTCAGGAAAGATTCAAAAGAAGATCAAATCTGTGGCTAAATTTTGAAAACTTTACGAAAGAAATTTCGTTGCAGTGAATAAATTCAAATTTCAACAAAATTGACAGTTTTGTGTTTTAATCTAATTTAGAAAATATTATAAAATCGAGAGCGCTCTCGAAATAACCAGTGATAAAAATACATTCATGTGTATAGATAAATAAGTTAAGAGAATTCGTTGCACACCCATAAAATGTCTATCAAGTCGGGCATACCTATGAGTGACATGCCAAACTACGCATAAGAGCTTGTCTTTTTATCAGTTTCAACCCTTTGAGGTCTGATCATTGGATTGAGACCTGAGTAATAGTTGTTTCTCTTCTAAACTCTTAATTCAAGACGACCTCAAAAAGTTCACAAATCAGAGCTAAAAGTGCACAGTGATTCTGATTGTGTGTGTCTGTGTTTTTCGTGTACCATGAATTTCTGTTATATTCTCCCTTCATTTATTTCGAAAATTGTACCAATTGGTGTTTCAATATTTTTTAATCCTTTTTTATTCCTTTCGTTTGGAATCTTTGAAACGGTTTTTTTCACTCATTTTTTAGTCATGTTCTCGTGCTATCTTTTGGACTAAACAAAATGTTAGAATTGAGGTTGTTCGTTGATTAGAAAAAAGGAAAACAAGAAAAATTTGTCGAATATTTTTTTTACGAGTTTTTAGATATTTAAATTTACCTGATACTCGATGTATTTTTGAAAAAATTCGTATTAAATTTCAATCGAATGCGGCTCACCTTCTCTTTTTGCTTTTTAATCGGACTGGGTTTGTTGTCGATGTGTTCCATGTCCGGAATGACTACGGCGTCGTAACTCATGGTGTGTCTTTTGCTCGGCTCGGATCCATAAGTTTCAACCGGTCTGGGTCCACCTAAAGCTACATGGTCAGACCACGTGTTCGAGGATAAATCGGGGAATAATAGGAGCAACTAATACTTTTTGTACTACAAAGGATTTTCGATGTAGAAAATAAATAAAAAACATGATTTCGAAGTTTAAATCGTTCCGAAGCAATAAAACTCGTTGTTTGTTCTTATGAATTGATAAATTTAGGGAATCAGCTTTAATTTCGTGTTAATTTGGTCATGGTGAGTTTCTTGAGAAATCAAAAAAGTTTGAGCAATTTTTATAGCGTAATTTTGCGTCAAAATATTCGATGATTCGTCAATAATTAAAGAATTTTGTTGGAGAACGATGTGAACTTCAATAGCACGAGAAAACTGTGTTTTTTTTTTACTCACCGTCCATACTTCGGGATGTGAGTCGACGTCCGCTCAAAGACCTCTCGAATTGTGGCGGTTGTCGCTCAATAGGAGTTTTTTTCGTCTCGTAATGAGTTCTCCCGGAATATCGAAAGCGTGAGCCCAAATGAGGCAGGAGTCCGACTTTTTTGACAGGTTCGGGACTCATGAGTCGGAAAAAGGTGTGATGTTCGACGCAAACTTTCCATAATTTTTTCGCTGCTCTGTGATTAGCCAGTTTGAAGCCAATCGTCGATTCGAATTGTTCAAACTCGCCGGGTCGTATTTTAATGTAAAAGTTGTGCCTCTTGTACGATATCTTGAGAATCTTCGGCCAGGCAAAACGATTTATTCGCAAGCGATCGTGATGCACTAGCAAACCGGATGAACATACACCGAGCAATATGTCAACGCCTTCGGAATCTTTTGCCGGATGAAGATTCACACCGTACATTGCTAATTTTTTTGCATTCTCCAGATAATTAAGCTCTGCTTCGGATGGTGTTTGTCCCCTGAAACATACGCAAACTTTCTTTCAGTTTGGCTTATTTATTTCGTCGTGTCGACGTCAAACAAAAGCTACTGATTGATAAATTGAATTTTTTTTTGTAATTAAATTTACCGTAAAATAACATTTCGCAATTCATCGTTTCAAGCCACAAAATTCTTCTAATTCGATTAAAATGAAAATTGAAGATTCAACAATAACATTTAATGGAAAGTGATTTTTTAAACCAGTTCAAACTTTTTTAGGATAAAAGACAATGTTTGGTGCTTCACATTGTTTCAATTTCCACATTGCATTGGTATTTGTTCTATTTGTTAAAATTATATTGGATTTTCCATCACATTCCGGTCGCGGACTGAGGTGAAATATTTTTAATTGAATATTCAGACGTGTTATCGTAACCATATCGTATTTTGATTGAATTATCATAAAAACTGGTTGATTAATGTATTTTATAAAATAAGATTTTGTCTGGAGGAGTTCAAAACAATTTTGATTGAATGATTCTACTTGAAATCGTTTTTTCACTCACTTATGCGTATTGTGAAGGTCCATAACCTTATCGACCAATTGTGGCGATTGATTAGGAGCGAATTTAAAATCCTTGAGATAAGTTCTACCATGTTCTTCGGCGTCGTAATCTCCGACCTCGGATTGTACAAGATAAGAGCCCAAAAGGGCATGGGTCACGAAAGAACACGGCAATCGACCGGTTATTATGTCGTTTCGTATTTGCAAACATAGCTGATAACGGGTTATGTCCTCTTGCAATTGAGCTGGATCTGGAGGATAAAACTTCACTTCGAAGTTGAATTTCCAGGGTTCGGCTGTTGAGCAAAAAAAAAAGGTTACAACCAAATTCAACAATAAAAATGTATAAAAAAACATCAGGAAACTCTTCAAAATATTATTTATTTAAATCGGATCACTATTTAATGAAAACCAAGTCTATTGTGTGACAGAAAATGTAAAGAAAAGTTCTCTAAATTGCAATTTATTTGATTAGCATAATAATCCAAGAAAATCAACTTCATTTTGTCGAAGTAAAAATATTGAACGATGAAAATGCATATTTACTTTTCATGAATTTGTTAATTCGTCTGTCAAGATCGAGCCAATTTCTTGGATCGTGTTTGTCCTCGTAAATAAGGCCGAAGTAATCTTTCTCAAGTAGATTCATACTCTGGCATATTTTGTCAAGAAGTTCTTGGCCCTTTGCCTTTCTCTGAAACAAAAAGAAACTCTCAATTAATAACCAAAAAAAAACATTGAAAATATATATATTTTCTTTTATTGATGTTTCTGGATCTTACATCGATGGAGAAATCTTTGACAGTGCCATCGAGCAGAGTGACCTTGGCTACAGTATTTTTGCCCTTGTTGATGGGACTCTTGTTGGGGGAACTAGTGCCATTTTCTGCCATTGCGTCACCGGCTGGGCCTCCAGATTTTTGCTCTTCGGGCATCCTCCAGTTTTACTGAAAAAAAAACCGAATAAAATGAATGAATTAATAGAGTTTAAAAAAATTCTTTTTATTTTAATATTTCAAGCTTCAAAGGTTTTTATCATGAGCCATAAAACTACGAGGTTTTGCCAGGGAGTTGTAACGATTTTTGTTAAAATACTTAAAATATATGAAAAATACTGGATGGTTGGGAAACGAGCAAAAAATATCGCGTGAGACACCTGTTAACATTCCATTTACAAACGTATGGTACAGTCGTCGAGGGTAGACAGTGTACTGTGAAATAATCAATATTTTCTGTGAGGGTGCCCACTTAGTAAGTTTGTGTAAGTTGGTACGTGTGTGTGTATCGAGTCATGAGAAGTAGACGACAGGCGAAGCACGAAAAAGGGCTATATAACAACGTCAGAAACGTTGTCGTCTGTTGGTTCCTCGCTATCGAAGATTTTTCGTGTCAGCCAAGCAGTTTCGTAACGTTCGGAGAGTTCCTCGACATTGTTGAAACTCTTGTTGCTATCGCGATCGAAATATCAATAGTACAATATTGCTTTTGATAAGTTATCTGTTGCTTGGTTTGTACAGAAATCATATTTGGGAGTCTTGGAGTACAATTCCATTTCCGGTTACAACAGAAACTAAAAAGTTTAATCAATACAACAATATCAAACAAAAAATGCATCGATTCCAACCTGTCTAAACTCTGAATCTTTCAATTTCAATAAATCGATAAAAAATAAACATTTTTTAAAAACACACTTTGACGTACAGAAGTAAAAATGTGTCAAAAATCTTAAGAAGGTAACAAAAAATATACCGATTTGTACAAATCTTTTATATTTTATTAAATTTATACGAACTTTAATTTCAACGTTTAAATACTTCAAAATAAATGATTTTTCATTCTCAAAATAAATATTTTAAAAATTCTCATGTCCCAATGAAACAATAAACTTTCATTAAGTTTCTCACTGAGTTTGAAGCTGTTCAGTGAATAATAATAAATTGATCAACTTTTTGTAAACTCAAGAAAATCTTAACGATGAAAGATCACAGCGTGATTTTTAAATAAACTTTCATTAATAGTACTTTTGATTATTGCGTTGAGCAGGTAATTAAAAAAATAAAGAAAGAAGTAAGGAATGCTAGAGATCGTTGAATGCATTTTTTGCACTTGCTTGATACGCTGTCTCACACGAGGATGCCCTAATAACGGAGTCACTCTATGATGAGTTTTCTATCTCTCTTTCGCCCTCTTCCTCTCGTCATCCTCTTTCATTATCGAGTTCACTGTGTCTCGAGTTATAATGACTCAATTATAACATATAGTAATACGAAAGCAGTTACATTATAGTATATACACAGAATATATACGTAGTAGAATACTACAATACATCGTGAAGGAATTCAACGATGTCCCGTTTCGCAAGCTTGAGTCTTTGTCATGCGATGAATTTCTCAGTAAACATTTATGTTACAAGACTTTCCCTACAAACTTTTGTCTCTAGAAAAGATAAATAAATATTTTTTCCCAAGTTTTTAAAACCGTTATCTCAAAAGCGTGAAGAGACGTGGCTCATTACATTATCGTGGAGGAAAAAAAAACCTCAACAGACCATTACGTTATCTGAGAACAAATTTTTTCGATTTTTTCAACTAAATATTATTATTTTTCTCAATGAAAAAAATTAATTGATTCGAATCACTTTAAGTGATTAAGAATTTATTTGTATGTCATCAAAAAGATTAGAATTCTTCAAAATTCATTTAGATCGAGTTCAGCTCGTTTTTATTTGGAAAAAGTTTTTTTTTTTAACAGCTTCGTGTTTATATGATATTGAAATAGATTTAAAATCACAAACGAACCGTAATGAGATGGCATTACGTTTAGGGTAAATAGTTTACCTCTCGGCTGTCTTTGCGAGTATGGAATGGCCAAAGTACTTGTACAGAAAACATATAAATACACACACACACATTTATTTATGTGTATATATGTATTTGAAGAACTCTAAAGCAGTCGAAAGTATGTTCTTCAATGTGTTCTCGTACTTGCAGCTACTTGCACGTATGTCTGGTTCAATGAACTTCAACAGTGGCTGCTGAGAGAGTCTCTCGAAAGCACCTGTACGGAATACTGGCTCTGACTATTTTATTTCTGTACATATCTTCTCTCGTTACGTCTGGTTACTTGAAACTTGATATCGAGGCTAAGAATAAATTTTTCGATAATAATAGAAAATAAAAAACATTATTTATATGTTTTTAAATTGAAAATAAATCGTCGACAATTTGCAACTGCAATTCTACCAAACAACGTTATAACTGCGAGAATAAATTAAAAATAAGAAACTTCAAGAATTACGAATAAAATATTCCACAGGGTGTTTGAATGAAATTGAGAAACAATCTCGTCAGGGAATTTTCTTGTTGCCTGGAATTATATTATTATTTGCTTAAATTTGCAAACTATGTTTTTTTTTAGGTAGTTCTTGATGAAAGGAATTCTCATTGATCCAATTAACGAAAAACGTGTGACTCTAACATTGTCGTACGTAACGAGGCCTCGACAATCAACCAGTTTAAATTGTCGTCAATTGCGAGCTCGGGTTAGTGCAACAGAACGTACTCATTGGGTTGTGTGAGAGGAAGAGAGTAAAAAAAATCATGAGAGAGGAGAAAAGAGAGGGGGAGAGAGAAAGAAGAGAATCCATGGCGCACATAAAGTCGAGATTTCGTGGCACGTTTAATCTCAAAGCTCTAAATGACAGCATGTTTTACATTTAATTTATATAAATGGAAGATTCGATTAACCACCGACAATCGTATAATGTATAATGTGATGTGATCGTATTGACGAATTACTGGGTGAGTCAGATCTCATTTTATATCAGTACGGATACGATGTATACATAACCGTATTATATCATTTGCTATTTGTACATACACAGATACGACTCGACACTATAATCGTGCCCTCGACTTCGCCCGCACTATCGTTACGGAGTCTGAACCTTGTAACAATGAAATTTCGTTTTTTCGGAAGTCGTTCCGGAAGAGTCCTGCCGGGAAAACACTTTTCTTCGACAAATAAAGCTGCTGCGGTTGTGTTTTCAATAATTGGGTCAGTCGAATAAACATAAAAATGTTTTTTCTTCAATTTCAAGTCGAAAAAGTACATAAAAATAGGTTTTTCACTGAATTAGGCGACGATAAATAAAAAATTGTTTTAAAATATGTAGAAATTTTCATTTATAATCAAAATATAAATCATACGATTTTATGATTATTTTGAGACAAAATTGCACTCGTAAGATAATTTTGACTTTTGATTCACGTTAAAGTCTCCTTAACGAGTGTAAATATGCTTGCAATAAGTTTTCGTCGTCAACAAAGTGACAAATTTCTAATTTCGTGTGCATAGAATTGTCAGTTAATTTACTCTTTTCTATTAAACTTACGTTAAAATTAATAAAAAATGAAAAGAACTTTAGTCTCGATCAAAAAACTATAAAAACAGTTCAAGAATGTGTGGACGATAGAGATCCGATGTTTTGATCCGTTCGGAAACGTTTGTTGGAGTTGTCATTGTTTGATCTAAATATATATATCTACACAGTTTCATATAAGAATTGCGGTATAATTAGTCGACGCGGTCGCTTATTAAAATCGCATTGGTCATTAACATACCAAAGTGCAGTAGACCATAGCGAGAAATATCCCCTTCACAAACGGACAGCATTTTTGTCATTGTTTCTATGAATCTTTTGTCTACGATACGCATTCGTATTTTTTTCTTTACTTTAGAGACAATTAATATCAAAATAAAATCGCAACAACAGCAGCTTTTATGAATTTTAATTAAATCAACTAAACTGTATTGAATTTTTTGAAATTTATAAATACAAAGCTTCTGTCACTTATAAAATTTAAAATAATTATAAAAAAAACAATTCATTGGTATCGTTCACATTCGATTCTTCGATTGTTTCAAACAATTTTCATTACTGTTTTTTCATAAACGATTTTATAACATTGAATCATTATTTATTTGTGTCTTTTTGACTGTATTTATCGAAAACAATATTGATTATGATTAAAGGTCCGATTTTGATGCTGTACAATTTATAGAATTTTTTAGGCGAAAGTTTTTGACAGCGGATAAAAATAGTAACTTTGGATTATATTCGAATCGTACGAGATAAGCTACGAAATTGACGGTGCTTTCGCGATCAATTTTAATCGCGGGAAGTGCCGTCAGCATTCAGACCGGGCGTCCTTTAAGTTTTGTACTGACGAAGCAACGATGAGGTAATGCCCAAAGAGGGAATGCTTCGTGAGTGTGTGAATGAAGCGATGACGCGATCCTCATCGTTTTATATATCTATTTATATGCACGTATATTCGAATGGTATTTTGCATATAAAAATATACATATATATATGTATTATATATTGCACATTTACTCTCGCAAGGATTCTACAATTTAAAACGTGCCAACGAGGTCTCGTAACGTTTAACGAAATAGGTTAACCATTTGGAGTGAATTGAATAACAATTTTCCAACATCCGATTGCAACAATTGTCATAACGTAAACTTGTGTATAAATAAATGGTTTATATGCAAATGTAAGAAGGTTTGAGTGAAATATTCAAATAAATAAATATTTTATATTTATTTATATTTATATAAATAAATATTTTACTCAATATAAATACTCAATAGAAAATAGAAATAGAACTTTGAATAGAAAACTTTTTCTATGAATAGAAAATATAAGAATTATGTCAAAAGTTTTAATAACGAATACGGCGATGAAATGTGTTTATAAACATTGATGAATTTGTGTCATTTTACGAGGAATAAAAAATCAAATGAAAATAGAATGCTGAATTTATCGAGAAAATTGTGCAGGTGCGAGAGATTTTTGTTTCGAAATCGATGAAAATTTGTTAATCAACTTTTTGATTATTGAATATTTTATTATTGAATACAGCGACAGTTAAATCGCGTTGGCGACGTCGCCAGTATCGTGAAACTGCACGATCAAAAAATTCCACCCCCATACGTCTGGATGAACGGGAAAAGAGATCCAAAAAGAGAAGAAGATAAAAAAAAGACGAAACGGGCAAGCGCGTGTCGGAGTCGGCGGAAGGGATTGTAAACGTACTCCCGGCACGAGAGATTCATTGTACTTGGACTACCATGTCTACAGGGCTTTCGATGTCAAAGATTTTATGTTGAAGATTTTTTCCAAAGAAAAAAAAACATTAAGAAAACAGAATAATTTATGCATTGATCACGAAATTCTTACACGCGATATTCTTGAATTTGCATTAAAAAACTCAACAAAATCGCAGCCTTAAAAAAAGAAGCATCACTTGAATTGAAAATTCATACAAATCAAGAAATTTTGTAGGTTTCAAAAATTGCAGATGCTTCATCTCGATTTTTTAAACTTTCAATATCGTCTCTATTTTTTGTTTATCTCGTGATCTGCACATGAACTAAATAATGTATGGAAAAAAAACTCTTCAAGGACCTTTCGTAAAATGAAAACCTGCCCGAAAGGCTAAGGTAGAGACAAAAAAAGTTGAAGGGTGAATCGAAGCATGATATCCCCCATACATATGGTCGTCTCAGTTGCGACGAGTTCCCGTCTTTGAAGACCTCGTCTTTTTTTTCTCCACACCCATAAACACGACTCTATATCTATATATACGTGTGTGTGTGTGTTTCATTTAGTCGCGTGTCAAAGGGTCGTCTGGGTGGAATAGGGTCACGTTGACATTTCGTACCACATGCCCACGCGTACGCAATCGTCTTGCACAGTATAAGATAAAAAAAAAGAAGAAAGAAAAAATAAAACGACTGTGCAACCGCACTTGACGACTTGAACTTTTTATAAAGAAGTAAAAAAGGAAGAGGATTGTGCATGGAGTTGAAAAAAATGTAATGTACACGATCTGACGTACGACCACCCACGACATGGTAAAAAAAAATCGAGAATGTATTCATTAAATTATTATTATTCTCTTACTCGTAAAATAAAGGCTTTGAAGTTTAGAAAAATTGCTCGACAAGGACTTAATAATTGTGTGAAAACCCTTTGTGCCAAATTCCATCGAAATCGATCATTAGTTTCCGATATAAAATGGATTCCGTTTTGAAAAACATATTTTGATCTTGAAGCACCTGTCAAATTACGATTAAATTTTCGACTCATAAATACAATATGTTATTGAATCCTGAACATTTTTTTGGAAAACATATATTGAATGAAAAGAAGTTAAAAAAAAAATTACTTTGAAAGGGAATTTCCAAGGGACGTAAATTCTTATCAAAACATTATTTGACCGTCTTAGACGTTTTTGTTGGACGATCCTGGCTGTATATGGTAATGAAAATCGAAAGGAATTACAGTCCGTTGATTCGGAGAGGAAACCTTGACTTTTATATCCATCCTAAAGAATAAACATGACGAACTTTCCATACTGTAACTCATCTTATAGTGTACTGCTATAAACTTTAAATATAAATATATCGAAAAGTGAGAGAAACAAGGACGCAAGTGATTATTTTTTATTTCACGACGAAAGAGTCAGCCTGCGCCCTCTCTGTTTGCTTCGTAGTCGATGCGTTGTATTTAGCGAGTTACAGTACGAAGAGTAGGTTTCTCAAGCGTGAGGATGAGAGCCGTTAGGCGTTAAAACCATCAAGTTCATTGTTACTTCGGTCACGGAGTTGGTAACGTGGCTTACCATCACTTCCCACAGCACTAACGCCTCGGACTTGTTTTTCTCTTTCACCTTTTCTTTTTCCTTCTTTCTTCCTTTTCGCGCCACAATCTTGGATAAAATTACTTTTCTTTTAATCCTTTTCAAGCTTCGAGGAAAGACAACAAACATTTTCTTGGTCGTTTCTATTATTTTTTATGAATTTCGAAAAGTTTTGTTTCGTTCAATCTTTTCAGTGTCTCACAAAATGTACGAAAACAATACCAAACAAAACAACTGCAGATTTGAAAAAAAAAATTCTTGAATTCTATTTTTTGTTAGTATTGCTCGAGTTTTTGTTCTAATTTTTATTAATTCTTTATTAATATAGCCCGTGTACCAAATCTTGAAAATAATGTTAATTCATTCGATATTTATCGTCCATTAGAAAACGTTTTTCGAACAATAACCACTAGTGCATGGAAACTGAATTTTTCTCTTTCTTTCTACAATCGTGTGGGGAGCAGATTGAACTTGTTCTTTTTATAGATCATGCATCATCGACATTATCGAGTCTTGGGTTCGTTACGAAGCTCTCTTTGCAATGAAGAAGACAATATTTCTGATTGTTGTGAAATCGAATGAAAAATAAGAAATGGTTTCTTTTCAAATACAGATTTTAATTTTATTGTTTCAATCGAACGACCGCAAAAGCATTTTTCTAATAAATAAAAACTTCGTGTAATTACAAAATAATGAATTAAAAACAATACGAAGTCGAAAATCAATAATATTAATAATTAAAAGATCATAAAACCTTCGATTACAATTCGTTTTATATGATAAATAGATTTTTGTCGTTTGAAACAAGTTCCAAGCGATCCTTTATTCCTTTGTGTATATCAGGACAAACAGGAAGATTGCATAACGGTAAAAATTAAACAGGAGAGAATAAGGTCTGTGGGAAAAAAGTAGTAAGGTCAGGACTCGCCCATGCGAGTGATCGATTAATTGATAAATCGACAAATTGTTCGCCCTTTTACGAGCCAAATTACCACGTTGTATCATCGTCTCTGGGTGGGTGTGTCCAAACATAAATTATCTTGGTTGAGGGATCATATACGTGCGTAAATGTGTGTATTTTTTTTTTTTTTTACTCCTTCGAGTTCACCATAAATCCCGAACAAGTGATCTTAATTAAGGTCAAAGTGAACAATTATTCCAGCGGTGTGTGTTGAACAATAATGGACAGGGTCACGGCTACAAAATTACATCATTTATTAATCTATCGTATTACCATTTTTTCAAAACTGTTTTATTAAACACTTTGTGACAGCTGAAAGAAAGTCTTTATACTAAAAAGATGTACATTCCATTATCGAGATGAAAATTCTGGAAAAAACTACGAAAAGATTTGTTTTTCTTTTTATTTTAATAAATTTCAAAAATTTACTTCTTCAAAACAAACCATAAGGTTAAAATTTTCATTTAGAATTACAGAAACTGTGGATTTTGAAAAATTTTATGCAGCTAAATAACGCAGAGGTCAAATCCAAAAATACATTTTTCATGACGAATATTCCGTGCGGCTGGTGAATTTCTTTACGGTCGATAAAATGCTAAGGTCAACTTCATGAGAAATGTTCTTCTCCGTTTCCTCTCCCTCTTTCCATCTTTTTTCATTCCGTTTAACTTTTCATTACTTTTCTCTAATTACATGAGTTGCACTTTGAGAAAATAACAGTTACGAAATATAGTTATTGAATAACGAATTTGACAGTGAGATGGAAACATTTTTATTTCCCTTTTGCACTACGCGGAGAATTTTTAAAACGAAAAATGACCGTTACGGAATATCAACAGAGGACAACCTCGAATCTAGGGCAATTTTTATTACGTGAAATAAAAAATTTCATTGAAAGAATATACATTTTGTTTGAATATTTTCAAGAAATTTGATTTTCATGCAAATTTACATAAGGCATTATAAAAATTGGTCAAAATTCAATATCGTCCATCGTTTCTATTCTGTTATGATAATTTTTTACTTCTATTTCTCTCCGTGTAGACAGATATACGGAGATAGACGTGTTTATCAAGCAATTCAACGTTATACGAAGGTCAGAGCGATCAACTGCATGCTCGCAATTGCAATATAAGAATATATACGAACAGGGCAATCGAAGGCACGCATTAAATGTGTATATATAGAAAAAAACACTTATTTATGCTTGTGCATCGGTGCGAGGCTTGGATCGAAATGTTAAAGAAAAAAAAATGTATAGTCGATTGAATTCCTTTAAATATTCTCTATTGTAATTTCGTACTCCTACGTGATGTGTGAATTATTTTCTCGTGTCGTGAAACGATTGACCCAATTTCACGAATCTCAGAATTATTATTTCGGTGCCGTTGGAATAATGTTTCGAATAACTAAGAATTTTACGTGAATACTTGATTCGAATACTCGCGAAATAAGAAGCAAAAGAAATTACGAATATGACATGCGAAGAAAATAAACGATTTTTTTTCATTTTATAAAATAAACGATTTTTATTTTGATGAGTAAAAAATTAAATATTAAATTTAAGGTTAGGCGCTTGGGTAGTTCAAAAAATTTGAAGAAAAAATAATGTCGAATCAGAGTTGATCAAAGAAAAAAAGCATCGTTGTTGTGATTACGAGCCTGAATGAAACTTCTGGAGGCACCCTTCGTTCGTACACCAATTGCAAGTGATTGCGGTCGAAGTGCGCGAGTGAGATGGTGGGAATGAGAGAGAGAGAGAGAAAGAGAGGGAGACAGAGAACCAGCGAAAGAGAGAGAGAGAGAGAGAGAGAGAGAGAGAGAGAGAGAGAGAGAGA